>JAZFAU010000036.1:0-600000 GCA_037178615.1 Dione vanillae | reverse complement strand
CGTTGTCACGTAAAATTTTCGCCCGTAAAACCCACTTTACAGGTAACCATTATTTTAGTGGCTTTTTTTATTATATCTTCTCTCCTCCAAGTTAGAGAAAACAACGCCAATACGACGTAGTATCAATTATTTGTAAGCCAATATTAAAATAACCACTGTTTGTTCCTAGATGCACCAGAAACCCCAGCTACAGATACAACAGAGGCGTCCACAACTGAAGAACCCACGACCACCGAAGAGAACGGCGATGGAGAAGTAAAGCCCGAAGAGCCTGACGACCCCTCCAGGTACCAAAACACAGATCTAGCTTACAGGAGACGAGGGTGAGGAGCTAAGCATAGTTTACCATTTATTATCACCCGTATCATTATTATTTATATTAGCTTCATGATTTTTGTAAGGTTGGCAGACCTGGCCTTGTCTTAAGATATTATGTTCTCCACATGTAATATATATATATATATATATATATATATATATATATATATATATATATATATATATATATATATATATATATATATATATATATATATATATATATATATATATATATATATATATATATATATATATATATATATATATATATATATATATATATATATATATATATATATATATATTTATATATATATATATATATATTTATATATATATATATATATATATATATATATATATATATATATATATATATATATATATATATATATATATATATATATATATATATATATATATATATATATATATATATATATATATATATATATATATATATATATATATATATATATATATATTATTATACTATTTTCGAATTTGTTTTCATTAATCACTTAAATTAACTGGATTAATTCCGTTAACTTGGTGTCTAAAAATACCTTACCTATACCTTTTCGGGTCCGCATTTATTTGAACTATTAAGTATATACTTAAATATGTAGAATAATATTTAAAAGTTTAACATATTAGTTCATAAAATATAAATGAATAAAATTAAAGTTCTCATGTATCATTCTTTAGGTACATCCTTTCTTTCTCTTCAGTTCAGTTACAATTATAACTGTGAAATTAAATAATTAAATATTAAATTAAAAAACAAAACTTGGTCTTACAGATCAACGTAGAACATAAAATTTTAGATCGTAAAATTCTATTGTTTAAACTATAAGCGATTATTAACAATAGAGGTATTAAATTATGTCCTCACGCTTTCTCCCACACATGGCAGGGTAGGCAGAGGGAACTGCAGAAATCATATGAACCTAGAGTTAAGACACTCCATTGCTTAGTCCCTGCATTCTCCGTCCGCGCTTTCCACCTTTTTCGAGGCATTGCGTGTTGAGTGGCGGAACTCAACGCCGCGCTTTACGTACTTTCTAAAGCGAAGGAAATGCAAATAGAAAAATGCTTCTTCCCCTCATGTGAATCGAACCCAAAAGCCGCCGCGTTTACAGCTAAACGCTATACCTCTGCGCCACGACGATATACAAACATATACATTTTTTTATTTGTCTTAATACCTTATTACCGTATTGTCTTAATACCGTAAATACCAAAATGTGGTGACAGCGAGGCGCCTGTGGTGGTAGACCCTGACGCGTCAGCGGAGTGTCCGCTGTCGGCGTGGCAGGAGTGGTCGCCGTGCGACGGCCTCTGTGAGGGAGGGCGGCTCACGGGCTTTAGGTGGAGACAACGGTACCACCTGGTTGATGGCGTGCCGGTAGAGAAATATGATCCGGAGGTAATAATATTTTTCAGCTTCACAGTTGAAGAATGCATGTTTAAAAGAGATCCAGTTTAAACCTTTCACCTGTACGTTAATATTGTTATATTTAATATATTTACACAAAGTGCTAAACACAAACATTAATAAACATTGAACATTAAGGGGGCGACATAAATGTACGTCAAAATCATCATCCATAGACTTTTGACGCCGTGCCTTGTCTTTTAAGTATGAAAGTAATTTGTCCATACTCGGACGTGGGGTTTGAAACCTAATGTATCATTGTTAAATATAAATAATTGTAAAATTTTAATAATCATGTAAAATAAAAGTTCGGCTGAGGTTTACGCGCAGATTTTTAGGTCTTAGGCATTAACTTAAGTGAAACAATGACGTCCAAAAAATTAATCTATTATTTTTATTTCAAATAAAATTATTAAAATTTGAATTTGAATATCTGTCGGAGTCGCACATTAGCTGTTTCTTCAATACTACTGAGAAATTCTAAAGAAAATTGTATACATATGTAAAATATTTAAGGCGGACCCGTCGACTAGGAAAGAGGTTCCAAAGGTGTGCAAAACTCATTACGATGACTTCGAGAGAGAAGACTGTGAAGACAACTGTTCGGAGTCAAATGAAAGTAAACTAAAAGGTATTCATTTAATTTTTAACTTCTTCTATGGAAGGGACCGTCGTGGCGCAGAGGCATAGCGTCTACCTGTAAACGCAAAGATTTGTAGGTTTGATTCCCATAAGGGAAAGATGGATTTTTCTATCTTCATTTCCTTCGCTCTGACAACTAGGTAAAGCGCGGCGTTGAGTTCCGCCACTCAACACGCAATGCCTCGAAAAAGGCGGAAAGCGGGGACTAAGCAACGGAGTGTCTTAACACTAGGTTCCTATATTTCCTGCCTCTGCCAACCCTGCCATATGCGGGGTAAAGCGTGAAGACGAAACAAAAATTAACTTAAAAATTAAGTTACAAATTAAGTTTCTGGTTGGAGAAGCGTGTACTGGCACTCTCTTAACAAGAGGTCATCTCTGCTATTCTTCATAATGGAGAAGATCTGCAAACATAAAAAACGTAATTATATAAATATTATCTCTCCAAATTTTTTTCTATATTTATTTTTTGAACATTAAATTTGAAGATTACCTGGAGCTTAATTAAAGCAGGAGTTTCTCTGCAAGAAGCTTTTTCAACAAAGACGACATTTATTATTTAATTGCTAATGCTTTCTTAAAACAACGTTAGATGAGTTTTTTGTGAATTTTAAAGTGTTAATCCAAACTAACAGTGGAAGTTATAGTTAAAGAAAACATATAAAAGTTTGAACGTAACCTTGGAAGAATTGTTAAAAAATGTTTCATACATTCAGACGTATGACGTCATATTACACGGAGAATAGTGATCATATTAAGCGGATTCTTCTATAGTTATTTTCATTATTTTTCTATTACTTTTTTTATTTTTTCTATTTTATTTAACTATTATATTCGGTAAATATTATAAAAATCACTTTTTAATTTCAGCTGAAAAACGTCTCATGTTGCCGGTAGCCCCTGGCCATGGATGGACCTCCAAAAGACACGTTTCGAGAGGATAGTGACATCACCTGAAAAATCAAGACATTTTACTTGTATAGTTAGTTGTTTAAGAGAATGTACTTCAAAACAATAAATATATATTATATATTAACCAATAACAACAGAATTTATTTTAGTAATATAAAAAGTAGTGCCCAGCATCATCATCATCAATCATCCAAAACAAAAATAAATTATATGATGCTTGTAATAGAGAAAATATCGGTCTAGTGCAAGTCGTACTCGCGCAACGAGTGTTCCGTACCAATTTTATGAATGTTTTTTGCCCATTTGCCCATTGCCCATTTTGTGCCCATTTTGTGTGTAACGATGTTTATACCTATAGGATTATATACCCACCACTTGTGATATCTTATAGTGTTATGTGGGAGTGAGAAATATTTTATAGGTTAATTTATTTATTTATTTATAACTTTTCCACTTAGAATCAATAAGATGATCACATGTGTACGTCAGATAGAGCGATCGGAGGGGTGCCAGAGGAGCCCAATTTGATAATAAATATCGAATTAAGCCCCTTCGAAACTTACACACTCCACGACTTAACACTAAAGTTACGAGGGTTCCAAGCGCGGCCTGGTGAGAAGAGCCCACAACAAATTCAACCAGGTTTCCCTAAACCTATTGTGATCATTTAACGCTAAAGTTTCTGTGGTCAAAGAGATCATAATTACTTGAATATGAAGGTAATTATGATGTGTTACCTCTATGCTATATATATACAAACAACAGAAAGATAGATGAACTTTACTATTAAAAAATATGGACACAAGATCAGATCAAGGACGGTTTACGGATGAGAGCTAAAATCAAATTTACTACAACAGGTATAATATTAAAAGGATAAGGGGTATGATTTGACGCTATATTTGTGTACAACGAAATTAAAGTCATAATAAAAATTTATTTATGAGGACCGTCGTGGCGCAGAGGCTCAACGTCTGCCTGTAACGCGACGGTTTCTGGGTTCAGTGCCCAGTCGGGGGAGATGGATTTTTCTATTTCCATTTTCTTCGCTTTGGTAAACTTGGCAAAGCGCGGCGCAATTAATCTAAGAATAAAAAAATAAAAAGATCGAAGTCAGTTAAAAAGGTAAATACAGAAGTATCTAATTCAACGCATCACACGAGTTTAACACTAATTAATTTAAATTCAGTCGAGCAGCGACAATTGGCCGACGCACATAGTCTCGTTAATTTGACATACTTTGGCTAAGTAAAGAGTTACTGGTTGGATTAAAATGGATAAATATTGTGGTAAGTTTTTTTAAAACATTATTTATTTTTCTACGTACGTTTGACATTATGCATATTAAGACTTTTATTTTAATGCTTCAGTTATAAATTGGCTTGACCAGTTTCTCTGATATTATAAATAAAATAGCCTCTATTGAACAAACTACATTCACTTTTTTTAAGTCTTCACGCTTTATCTCGCACGTGGCAGGGTAGGCAAAGAAAACTGCACAAACCGTAGGAACCTAGAGATAAGACACATCGTAAAATTAATCCCTGCTTTCTCCGTCCCCGCTTTCCGCCTTTTTCGAGGCATTGCGTGTTGAGTGGCGGAACTCAACGCCGCGCTTTGCCTAGTTGCCAGAGCAAAGAAAAATAGAAATGAAAAATTCATCTTCCCCGAGTGGAAATCGAACTCACAGTGTCACGTTTACAGGCGTGTTTACACTCCTCGTATTTCGTATTACATTCACATATTTATTTTTTTTTTTTTCACAAAAAGAAAAAGATATAATTTTCAAAAGATCACTTAAGAGCGATCTCATCCGTCTTTGTTGTAGGAAAATTCGAAACTAAAGTGTGAAGCTAAAATAACTATATGCTATAAGATAACTAAAGACTTAGACTGGATGAGTCTAAAAAGTCTGTAAAACTAGCCTTAAGGAGTCAAATGCCGTCTAAATTACATAATGCTATCTGTTTCAGTAACTTTATCTTTCCTTCAAACCTAAATTGGCGTGAACTAATCCGAGCTTAAAAAAATTCATCATAAAGTCAAGTTACAACACCAGAAAGTATTTTTAACCGACTTCGAAAAAAGGAGGAGGTTCTTAATTCGACCTGTATATATGCTTTTTTTTTTTATGTTTGTTCGCGGATAACTTTGTCGTTTATGAACCGATTTTGATGATTCTTTTTGTATTTGGTAGGTCTTATACCAAAGGTGGTCCCATTAAAATTTTATCAAAATTGATTGAGTCCTTTTGGAGATAATCAACAAAAACAAATATCGACACAAACATTTACTATTTCTTTTCGCGAATAACTGTGTCGTTTATGAACCGATTTCGATGATTCTTTTTGTATTTGGTAGGTCTTATACCAGAGGTGGTCCCATTAAACTTTTATCAAAATTGATTGAGTCCTTTTGGAGATAATCAACAAAAACAAATATCGACACAAACATTTACTATTTCTGTTTGCGAATAACTGTGTCGTTTATAAACCGATTTTGATGATTCTTCTTGTATTTGGTAGGTCTTATACCAGAGGTGGTCCCATTAAACTTTTATCAAAATTGATTGAGTCCTTTTGGAGATAATCAACAAAAACAAATATCGACACAAAGATTTACTATTTCTTTTCGCAAATAACTGTGTCGTTTATGAACCGATTTCGATGATTCTTTTTGTATTTGGTAGGTCTTATACCAGAGGTGGTCCCATTAAACTTTTATCAAAATTGATTGAGTCCTTTTGGAGATAATCAACAAAAACAAATATCGACACAAACATTTACTATTTCTGTTCGCGAATAACTGTGTCGTTTATGAACTGATTTGGATGATTATTATTGTATTTCGTAGGTCTTACATCATACGTTGTTCCATTAAAATTTTATCGAAATTGGTTCAGCACTTTTGGAGATAATTAACAAAAACAAATATCAATACAAACATTTATTATGTCTATTCGCGGATAGCTGTGTCGTTCTTAAAAACACCGACTACGATCGTACGGTCGTTTCCTCATTTGAGAGGCATCCTTGCTCGGTCTATCCATCACTCAAAATCGTTAAATAAAGTAATTTTTAACAAAAAAGAACCGACTTCAAAAAGTAAAAAAGTTCTAGTCTAAAGCAACAAACTTAACTAAAAAGCAAAAAATAAATTTCGGCACAAAGTAATACGTTCGTATTTTTTCTTTGTTAAATTAAATTAATGATTACTTAAGTAAATAAAAAATATTTTATAATTTTGAAGTCGGCGCCAAGTAAATACTACAACAACCTTACTACAATATCAAATTACTAAGTACACAAATTCAAATTTCAAACACACAATATTAGTAACAGTATTACAAAATATATATGAATCGGTAGCTACTAACTATCAAAGTATTTTTAATACGGTAAGAATACAGAAGGTTGTTGTAGTATTTACTTGGCGCCGACTTCAAAATTATAAAATATTTTTTATTTACTTAAGTAATCATTAATTTAATTTAACAAAGAAAAAATACGAACGTATTACTTTGTGCCGAAATTTATTTTTTGCTTTTTAGTTAAGTTTGTTGCTTTAGACTAGAACTTTTTTACTTTTTGAAGTCGGTTCTTTTTTGTTAAAAATTACTTTTAAATGACAACATTGTTGTGTAAACATTATTCAACGATTAATTATAGTTAGTTAGTGGACCGCCGTGGCGCAGAGGCGTAGTGTCTGCCTGTAAAACGCGGTTTGTGGGTTCGATTCCCACTTGGAAAAGATGGAATAGTCTTATCATTTTCTTCGCTTTGATACCTAGGCAAAGCGCGGTGTTACTGCAGTTTCCTCTGATTATCCTACTATAAGTGAGATAGAGCACGAAGCTGAAACAAAATGATTTTTATAATTTTTCAGATACAAATTTTATCATAAAAATTATACTATGTGTAATGTTAGCACGGTGGGGCGGTTGCGACGAGAAGGTCTGCGACCGGCGCCCACTCGGGACTAAAACTGAACCTTTGCCTCCTGACAATCGATTCCAAATCGATATTATTGGCATTATCGATAATCAATATATTCCTAACAACAAATACAAAGGTAGGTTTTCAATTATAGTGTAATAATAGATATTTATAAGTTTTGTACCCCCTTGTTGTACCCGGGAGATGGGACGCCAAGACGTGAGATATGATCCGTCTTTGTTCGACAGACAGTTAAGTTAGTTATAATTTCAAGAATTAAAATACAAAGGAAAAATAGAAAAAATAAGATTTATTAGAATTAGGCATGTACAGAGTATGAACATACGATATGTTTGAGTTAAATCATAAATTCTGTTTAATTCTTCTAACTAGAAGAGATATTAAGTAAATAGATTCATTCGAATGAAATTTAACTTTATACAAATCATGTCAGTTAGTAGTGTACCTATTTCCACCCAGTTGAATATTGGACCTAACGATGAGTACCAAATAGCCTGCAAATAAGTAAAGATGGTGGAAAATCGTAAAGAAATTGTGTTCGCCTCTAACAAAAATGTCGGGAGGTGTAAACCACGACCTCAAGACGAAACGACGACTAATAGAATATTAATAACATGCTAACTTTATCTTACAGTACGATTGTTTTCGGCGGACAATGTGTCCACATTCATCGCTTACACAATCTCAGCTCGGGGAGATTCTTTGTACAAGTATAAAAATCCTCGAAAAGAAACCATTCTGAACGCTGGGAGGATCGAAGTTCCAGAACATTCTGTTGACGCCATGAATGCCCCTATATGTGCAAATTCTGTTATACAAACTGATATTTCACCTAAAACATCTGTGGAGGCAAGTATGGTGGTTTTTTTATCTTAAAAGGATTTCGCGATTTAAGTCATAATAAAAGAAACGATTACTTATAAAATATTAGTAATATCGTCGCAACGATGATAATTTTTAACGTCAGGCTAATAAAATGTTATTTTGAATATAAAAAATAGCCCTAAAAAAATGATATTTAAATTTTTCAAGAAGTTTCCTATTCCACCCCAGTGTTAGCTACTGTAGCAGTTTTAGATGTTCTGGTATATTAACTAGTACTATACATACATACATACTTACTTCACGCTCTATCCCTAGCGGGGTAGTCAGAGAGAACGGAGCGCCAAACGCTGCGGTCCCTGCATACCTCTTTCGCCTCGTCCACTGTCATTAACCTCTTCATACATGCACTCCGGGGAGTCCTCATGCTTTTTACGTGACCTTCCTCCAGTATCTTCGATATTGTTTTTTTGAAAATCCACTAAGGTCTTCTCTTTCCTCCCCGTACTACTCTCACTACTTACTTTTACTTCATAGCTATTTATTTAAAAAAGATATAAATTAACAAAGTCAATAATTATATTCTAAAGTAAATGTCGGTTAAGTGTGTGTGGCACTCGCACATCGGTTCTATAACAATTTCATGTGAACGAAAGTCAACAAAAGCGCAATAATTGCAAAAGTTGACAGACATAGACAAGCAATCATATCTTTCGATTGCGTTGACTTATGTTAGAAAATATATTTATTAAATAGATTTTGACGGACGGACACAAATATGCACTGATTAAGTGTACCTACAAGGATCCTATTCTTTCTGTTTGTGGTATTAAGCCCTAATAATATCTTAAATATGTCAGGTAATTTGGAAGGCACCACCAAAAAACAATAAATGTGTAACAATATTCGCCGTGTTGGCGGTGAGACCGGACGTGTGGTACAACTTCGACGGGCCGCTGTCGAAGCGGGTGTGCGAGGACCGGCGGAATATGGAGGACATGCAGCCCATTGAAAACGATAATTGTATCACGTGCGAAGACGCCAGGTATTTGGTGAGAACTGGCAACATACTTATTATTTTAAAAATTGGAGAGTGAAATAAATATATTTTTTATTTTAAACTCATTGTGGCGTGTTTATAAAGTACTAATTAGGTACTAGATTATGCCAATGGTACAACACTATGTAGGCCCTTGGCAAATGACCTTTGCCTTTTTAAATCTGTATTAAATTTTTAAATAAGAATCTATAACTTTTTATAACTAAACTCAATTCCTTCAAATATTTATTATATTTTTTTAATGCATAGGATTTAAGAATGGAAGAATTTAATGAAAATGGTCGTTCCACTTATCATATCTCACTATTCTCTGCCTCAAAACCTAACATTGAGTTAATTGTAGTTAACATTCGACGGCATCTGGTCATACAACACTCATCCTCACATGTACCCGACTACAAGAGAGTTGGCTCGCTTCAGCGACGTGGTTGGAGCGTCGCATAACAACAACTTCAAGCTGTACAGGTTCAATTCCGACGCCAGTGGAGGCTTAAAGATGTTGGCTGAACAGGGAAATACGACTAAGTTGGAGGTGGAAATTATGTCTGAGGTTAGGAAATTAAAAAAATACATAGATTATACAAAAGTTAACAAAAGCTTTGTTATTTAATTATGATACAATTTAATTATAATTGTAATAATGAATATGATATTACTTAATATAAAATAGAAGATAGATTTAGTACCGGCCTAAATGAGTATTTTTAAATTAGGCTTATATTGTACTAGACCCCGGCCGGCGTCGCTGTCCAATAATCAAGATCATCAGATTATATCATAGAAAATGAGACGACCACATATAAAACTTCTATTTAATATATAAAATACTAGAAATTACATATAAATAACGATTTTACCCGTATAACACAAAATATAATAATCTTAATCATTTCATAATATTTATAATTCTTAATAAAATTATTATATACCCAGCTCGGCACCTCAGTAAGAACTCTACTAAAAGCTTCCGGCCAACCGAGACCAGATATGAAAACGACGGCGATGTTTCGAGTAACGAGAGAACATCACCTAGTGTCCCTGGTGGCCGCCATCCTCCCATCACCAGATTGGTTTGTGGGAGTCTCCAACATGGAACTGTGTGACGTAGCAACCGGGACGTGGGCACCGAACCTTACCCTAAATATTTATCCGTCAGACGCTGGGACGGATAGCGGTTTGACTTTTGAGGAAAGTCTTTTTTTATTTTCTTTTTTTTAACTCTATCCCTCATTTTGCAGGGTAGCCCTGCCTACCCTGCAAAATGAGGAGGATCTGTAGAACCGCAGGATCTGTGGGTACTTAGTGTTAAGATATTCCGTTCCCTGCATTACACCTTTTTTCGAGGCAGTGCGTGTTGAGTGGTAGAACTCAACGCCGCGTCTAGTTGCCAGAACGACGAAAATGGAAATGAAAACATTCGATGTCCCCAAGCGGGAATCGCACTATAGGTTCACAGTCAGACGCTGCGCCCCTGCGCCACTACGGTCCTCGGCTTACGTTGGCTTTGGTTAAAATGCTAATATTATTCAAATGATTTCTTTTCTTCGAATAAATAGCTTGGACCTCACATATTACATTAAGCCGTCGTTGCGCAGTGGTACAGCGTGTGGCTGTAAATGCGACGGTGGATAGTTCGATGGTAACGTTAGAATTTCTCATCTTACTTTGCTGTCTTGGAGAAGGCGCAAAGTTTTCATCTAAGATTTTATGAATAAATATATAAATAAAATAATAGTATAATAATAAAATTCACAATAATCAATTTATAATTATCTCGTTACATACTGATAGTGGTTGTAATTAAACTTTCAACTCAGGCAGCCAACGAAGAGACGATGCCGCCTCAGCCTATAGAATCTGCGGAAATAAACAAGTCCATACCAAAAGAACAAATTAAGCCGTTTGCTAAATTACGTTTCGAGCTGGTTAGGACGTACTCGACGGCCGCTTGCTCCACGGAGGCCCCCGCCACTACTACTGAGGGTAAATGTCACACTTAAACATAGCTTCTTTAGATAATATGAGTATATAGATACAATACAACACATAGTAGGGAACGGAGTGTCTTAACAAGTTCCACAAGGTTCCTATGGTTCCTGCGGTTCCCTCTGTCTACCTTGCTATGACAGGCATAAAACGTGAAGCTACTAGAAATATAATATAATATAATATAACATAAATATAGCGTGTATATATATATATACATATATATATATATATATATATATATATATATATATATATATATATATATATATATATATATATATATATATATATATATATATATATATATATATATATATATATATATATATATATATATATATATATATATATATATATATATATATATATATATATATATATATATATATATATATATATATATATATATATATTTGAAGATATATATCAAAAATTTAAGATACATATATAAAAATTTGAGCTTGAAAATGACATTTTAAGATTAAAAATGTCTTAAAATTTTAAATATTGCTAAAGTGCGATATTATTTTAAGCCCAGAGTTGCGCATCGAGGGTTCCATACTAATCTTATTATTGTAGGTCAAAAAGAATTACAACTTAGGTACACAATCTTTACATTTTACACAACCAGTGAAATTAATTGTGTGTTTTCGATATAACTATAAATATATAATAGTCTGATTTTTCTTATGTAGTTATTATAAGTTCTCACTTTTTGCCAAATTACTTGCCAAAATACAAAGGTAAGCTTAACCTTACTGGTACCCTATGAATTATTACGTACTAGTAGATACAAAATGTGGTAAAACTAAGTGCTAATGCTTACATCTTTTGGTCGAGTTGACGTGAAAATTTAATTTTATTAATAGTTAGGAGGAGCTTGGACGGTGAAGGTGAGCGTAAATGCATTTTAAAGGGGCCCCTTTAAAACTACACTTGCGTCGCAAGTCCCAAGCGCTGCTCGGAGCTCCTCTTCCTACAATGCGATGGGTACCCGCATGGTAAGTCCAAGGAATGCTAAGTAGCTTCTTCTCTGTTAACCTACATATATTTTTTATTGACAGATAAAGAAGAAGGCGACGGTGGTACCGACACTGAAACAACAACTACTCCTTCGTAAGTATATTTATACTATTGATAGATATATAGGTTCCCTTGCAATTTAACATAACGTTGATGGATATATTTTTTAAAATAACATATTTTATTGTTATTTTTTTAATATTTTTATTTTTAACCGACTTTATAAACGAAGAAGGTTATATTTTATATGTTTTCCTTCATAAGAAATATTTTATTTTACCTAAAGAAATAAAAAAATACTTATATTTTCGTGGATCAGCATGGTCTTCCAAATGAGTGAATATTAGTTTGATTTTACATACATACGTATTTATATCAATCATCTAATTTATATTGAATACAAACGCTTAGACAAAAAATAGTAAGAGTGTTGCCATTATGTAGGATCGAATAGCTAAGACATTTGTGGTTATAGTATGAATTAAGCAATTTCTAATTATTTACATTTTCCAGCCCAAGAGTAAAACCTAGACCCGCAGTAACAAGTGAAACAGAAGATGAATGCCCAATGACAGAATGGGAGGAGTGGTTGCCGTGTGAAAACGACTGTGTTGACGGCGTCGTAGAGAACGGGACGCAGATACGGTTCCGTTATCATATGGTCAACGATGTTATTTCTAAAGACAGAGTATGTATTTGTAAAGACAGAGTATATGTTAATTTTATTTATTAATTTTTGTAGTGTATGAAAATTTTAGTTATGTTAATTTTCTAATTTTCTTAAAGTTGTACTCAGAGTATTTATATTTTTGTAATAAAATTGTTAATAAAAGAGTCAAAATTAGTTTATTAATATGTTTTCTACATAATATTATCAATAATGTAAAAATGACTAAGTAACTATGTAATAATTAAAATATTCTATTAATTTTATTTTTTCAGGAGGAAATTTCAGATTATTGTTGGGAAAATTACTCGACGTTTGAAATGAGACCATGTACAGCAACCTGTTAAGAAAATGAAATATTATATAAAAAAAATGTAATGTAAAGCAATAAAACAGTTTTAATATATATTAAATTGTTTACTATGCATTTTTGTAATTAATATTTATGAATTTATTTATTGTACTTATTACTGCCTGGTGATTTATTTTATTAAATAAAAGCAACCAATTTGAAATGTCAAATTTGAACAAATTAATCATATTTCAATAAAATTTAATAATATTTTTCTGAAATACCCAAATATTTCTTTAAGAAAATTAAATCACATCGGAATTATTAGAGATCTGGTTAGTATGAAGCTCCAGATCCATTTTTGTTGTTTACATTGTGATAATGTGTATTTAAACAGTTTTCAAAAATAATTTATAGTCTGTCCTATTTCGATTCAAAAATGTCAATTCGTCTTACGTCATCTCATGCGACATTTTGTAGATTCACATCATGTCCCCGATTTTGTGTTAAATATAAGAAAAACATCTTGTACTTATTATTTTTTCTTTCCAAATGTTACTATGCTTGAAAAGAAACCAAAATCAGCCTTTAAAAGAATCCTTGGTGTAACTGCTGCATCTATATTCGTAATCGAAGCTGCGGGCATCGCCGTATCTTACGGACTGTGGTTTAAATTAAACACCGAAAGAGGTAATTTTTCTATGAAATACATCCTAGTATATATATAAATTAATTTATTAAACATGTATTTTAAACAGACGTATTGTTGAAAAGTGTAATATAACAATTAAATATGTATAGATAATCTTAAAATAGGACAATTGCTCAATTGTATACATTTAAGTACAATCAACTTCTCTAGAATCTTCTTTGTTACCCTCTAGATTTCCGTCTGTATATGCACAAAAATTATAACTGGATTCTCGAAGGATATTACCAGCTTGGCGAAACAATTGGAGGACAAAAGACGCGTGAGCTTGATAAACAAGTGTGGACCAACGAAGGCAAGATTTAACTCGGTGAGATGAGTATTGCGGCTAGGTCTCTGTTCTGGGTGGTCTCCTTTGGAACCCTCGGTTACGGCCTCTTCGCATTTGTCAAACCTGATGATGAACTACTCAAAAAGGTCATTACATGTATGAATTTTTCCGTAACTGTGTTGTGTGGTCACTGATTTATTTGTTTCACTAATGAAATAATTTAAAATTGTATGTTGTATTTACAAACTCTTTTATATCTAGAAATACTAAAAATTCTGAATATTGAATATATTTTGCTTTATATAAACAGATTTATGTTTAATATAAACAGATGTACTAATCTTACTAGTTATTTAAAACAAATGACAACTTAAAGTCTTTATTTATAAATATTTTTACTGCTCCTTTGTCATTAACTACCTTTTATCTGGTTGCTTATCTACGTACACTTTCCAAATTTTGATGGCAATGGGATCCCTCCCTTATGGAACACTTCCTTCTTCTTGTGTTAGTAACATATAAATTAAAATTATTAATCTCTAATTATAATTTACAAGTATGAATAGACATTTAAGTAATCAAAATCAGTGAACACATAAATATCATGCATTACATACATTTATATCTTACTCATCATGTTTGATTTAGTAACAAATTGATCTTATGTACCAAAATTAATAAATTCTGCCAAAATATGTTAAAATGTTGAATATATAAAGTAACCAGGGCCATTTTTGACAAATTATTTTTATATTGTGTAGATTTACATATTGATTAAAATATTTTAATAATTTATTTACAGTTTGACGAGGAATCTAGACATACAGACGCCAGGAAAGCAACACGTCAAACAATAGCTATATTAAAGGAAGCAACTGATTCTAACTCAGAAATAAATAAGAAAGTTGAAGAATTACTTAAAAGAGCAAAATGAGTGAAAAAACGTCAATTTTAGAAAGATTAAGCAAAAGAGATGCTCAACGCTTAGAAAAGTTACAGAAAGCTCATAAAGCTAGAGAAGAAGTTGATGCCACGAATGAGAATGAAGATTATTTTTCTGGAGTATTTAAAATTAGATCTGAGGCGGTGGAACAGATGCTGTCTCTGATTCCGACACTAGAAATTAATGTATTGCCACAACATTTTGATAATATTAAGCATGAAGTCAATGAGCTACAAAAATTTGTGGTTGCATCATCCTTTTTCCTAAAAGAGTTTAATATCAGGAAATATTTGGGTATAGTGCAGAATTTGCAGTCACAGTGTTACGAATTAGAGGATAGATATGTTCCACGTAAGAAATTCGGTTTTACTAGGAAGAAATTGCCAAAATCCCACAGTCAAAAGCAAGATTCTGTGGACGAGAATGACGGAGCCGGGAAGAAGGATAACAAATGGAATGAAAAACTCTTTGGTTTCGATGCTCAGGAGGATAAAGTGTTATCTTTAGAGAATGAAGATCTTTTCCAACGTGATGTTGCTCTACGGAACTTGAAAAATTGTACCATAGGCCTGCGTGGTGTGATGGGGACATTGCATTTGACAAATTTGGATAATTGTATAGTGCTCTCTGGACCAGTGACATCTTCAGTGTTCATAGAAAAGTGTACAAACTGTACCATAGTCACAGCATGCCAACAACTCCGGATGCACACCTCTGTAAAATGTGACATTTACCTCCATGTAACAAGTAAAGGCATTGTAGAAGACTGCTCTAACATTCGGACTGCCCCATACAATTTGAAGTATGAAGATTTGGAGAAACATTTCAACATGTCATGCTTAGATAGAAATTCTAATAATTGGGACAGTTTGGATGATTTCAATTGGCTGGCTCCGGATGTGCCGAGTCCCAATTGGTCAGTAATGGATGAGTCGCAGAGAGTTAACAGTTGGAACGACTGGTGGACTAAAACGCCATTATAAAAAAAACTAAACGTAAATTTAATTTCACATTTCATATCCTCGTTTATATATTAATGTATAATTAATATTATTTCGACTGATTTATTAAACTTTAAATACTTCATAAAAAATGGAAAAATAACTTCAATTTTCCGGCTTTGTTAATTAATTGAATCTTGTTCTTATACGGTCATTGCTTCTTCTTAATTAAATTAATAGTAAGTACATAGGTTTGCTGAATGAATAATAAATTGTACGTAGCATACATTATAGTTAACAAATATTAGATTGCTTTTATTAAATAATAATATTTATAAATAAATGAGTTTTGTATAACATTTTGTTTGAATTTTTACTTAATAATTTTGACATCTGTTTATTGGGTGGATATTTCTAATGGGTGAAAATGTTCTTGGATAGTCAATTTTTTTAAAATTATTATATGATATTGTATTACGACTGTCGTGGCGCAGAGGCGTAAGCGTCTGCCTGTAAACGTGACAGTTTGAGGGTTCGATTCCCACTCGGGGAAGATGGATTTTTCTATTTCCATTTTCTTGGCTCTGGCAACTAAGCAAAGCACGGCGTTGAGTTCCGCCACTCAACACGCAATGCCCCCAAAAGGGCGGAAAGCGGGGACGGAAAAAGCAGGGACTAAGCAACGGAGTGTCTTAACACATTCATATGGTATCTGCAGTTCCCTCTGCCTACCATATGCAGAAATATTAAATCAATTAAAAATAGATATTAATGTGGAGAGTAATAGATATTGTTGAAGTAGCTACATTTTGAAATTTATTGACAAACAATGTTTTTATCTTTCTATATTTTTTTTAACTTCCCACTAATAAAATAATAAAAAAGTAACCTGTTACTTCTAATAGCTTCAAAAATATATATACAAAGTTCTATAATGAAACACTTAAAAAAATCATAAAAACTTGAAAGCAGCGGGACTCGAACCCGCGCCCTCTTGCAACCTTGCGAACTCTTGCGTCTTTTATATGTTTTCTTTAAGTATATTTTCTATACTCAGTGTGGATTAATACTTTAAAAATCAATCAAAATAACAAACTTACATTCACATTTATAATATCAGTATTGATGTTACTATAGCACTTAACTAATTTATCCTGAATGTACTCTATAGGTGTGATGTTCTCTCTTAGAGCTATGAAAGAATTTCCAATAAAAATATTATATTTATTTATTAATTTACATAATACAAGTTAGGTATTTTAAAAATATATGTAGATATATTATAGATATAAAGAAAACAGAGAGATTGCAAAAAATGATAGTCATTGAAAGAAATAGAACGTTATCAGACAAAAAACTTTATACACAATATATAAACAAATCACAACAACTGTAATCTATAATATTATAATTATTTAAACAGACTTTGAATAGTGTCAAAAGCAATTAAATTGTCTATAGCGTAAATTGATAATCACCTGTATTAATCTAGACAGTACAATATATTATATAGATTCCATAGGAATGTTAAGTACAAATATATTTTCATACATTAAAAAAAATAGTAAAATAATAGCAACATATGCCACTGCTTCACCAAAACTATATAAATAAATAATACAATAAAAAATATATATATATATATATATATATATATATATATATATATATATATATATATATATATATATATATATATATATATATATATATATATATATATATATATATATATATATATATATATATATATATATATATATATATATATATATATATATATATATATATATATATATATATATATATATATATATATATATATATATATATATATATATATATATATATATATATATATATATATATATATATATATATATATATATATATATATATATATATATATATATATATATATATATATATATATATATATATATATATAAGTGTTGCTTAGTAATAGCCATAAATAATTATTTTTTAAATATTTAAAGTCTAGCATGAAATGAAAAATGGAAAAAACATTTAAATAATTATTATTATTTAATATAAATAACGTTAGTATGTATTATATACAATGAATATAATAATAAAAATAATAATAATTAAACCTAAATATAATGTCTTTTTCACATAGATTATACAAAAAAAGATAAGTTGAAAAGATTTAGGTCATGGTCATTAAAAAAGTTATTAATAAAAATGGTTTTCATTAATTATATGAGATTTTTTATAACAGTATCATAGTAAAGACAATTTGCTATTATTTTTTTTATATTTCAGAACATATTACATAGAGTATTTTTATATTTTTAAATTTTAAAATAATTTAATGCATTAGGTGTTACATTATTCAGCCAACAGTACTTTTGACTTCATTCACATTTATTAATAATATTTCAATTAAACATTTTTACATATTTATAATATAAACTAATAGAAACTAAAATTCTAAAACAGTAAGTACTAGTATTTATTGCTGTTATCTAGGCAGTATATATTAAGTTTAATTCATTTCAATAATCGTCGTATCAATTAAAAAAAAAGAAAAAAGTCTTACAATCCTAGTTTAAGGCCTTTGTGATGCATAAAACAAATTTTAACATACTTTAAAAAAAATCGCATATTCTTAATTAATGTAAATTTTTATATATAAAGACTTGTATTTACGCCTTTTAGACATTAAGAGAGATCTTTACTATTTAATTTTTTAATATGACAACTAATAAGTTTATTCCGTTGTCGTATCCGAAAGGCTATACCAATTCTAAGCTAAATTAAAGGCAAAAAATAATCCTATATTAAAACTATACAACTAATATTATCATATATAATATATATTTATATCACCAATTGGGTTTTTTATGTGTGATGGTCCACTGCTGGAAGGTGTTGTTGGGGTCGCAGGGCGCCAGGCCCAGCTGGCGCGAGTGCGGCTGCAGCGTGAGGCAGTGCCCGTGCAGGCGGTGCAGCAGGAACCGGCGCTCGTCGTCGTATCTGCGGTAATAGTAATAATATAGTAATGTATGTATAATACAATGTATATATAAATTTAGTTTTAATGTTTGTATGTGTGTGTGTGTGTGAGTTTGTGAGAGTGTAGGTGTGTGAGTATATGGAAGTGTGCGAGTGTGTACATGTGTTAGTTAGTTAGTTAGTATGAGGTAGTATGTGAGTGTGTGGGTGTATGGTAGTGTGAGAGTGTGTGGCAGTGTGTGCGAGTGTATGGGGGTTTGTGTTTGATGTCACATATTTCCTAAGCTTCGCACCTCCAGGGCCCGTCGACGGTGCCGAGCCGGCAGATGGTCTGCTTGACGGCGTCGGTGTCGGCCTCCACGCAGCGCTCGCCCACGCCCAGCTGCCCCGCCGCGTTGAGGCGGTACAGCTGGTTGTTGCCGGCGCCGTGGCACGTCGACGTGCCTGCGCATGTGTAATATGCAGGTCATATAACATACGAACTAAAACAACAAATAATAAAAGCACAACAAGCCTAGCTTATCGCTTACGGCGATCTCTTGAGATAAGGTCGCCTTGTTGTATTTTTATTAAATTTTTGTTCTAGTTCTGAACAATAATGAATATATTATATTTTTTGACTGTAAGCACGATGGTTCGTGGGTTCGATTTCCATTAGGGGAGAATGAATTTATCATTTTATCTTTATTATTAATTAATGCATAAAAAACTTTATCATTACAACACTGAACATAACATCATTTAATGCATTTATAAGCTTCATAAATTAAGGCTAAGATAATTTATATATATAGTACATTTTTATTTTTTGCCTGCATAAAGATTTGAAATTTTATATAATGGAAACTGACATTGAACATTTTTAACTAGATTTTTAAGGTATTAAAAATATCTACAATTAAATATCTCATAATAACAACCTAAAAACAATTTTTTATTTTACCTTATAATATGTTGACACTCAAGACGCAAAATCAATTAGAATTACTCACCCAAGTATGCCGGAGCAGCCTTCCCCATAGTGTCCAAACACAGCCCAGCCGCCTTATTCTTCACCATGCCCCAGTGAACATTCTTCGGCAACTTAGGAAACTTGTCATACACATCGTAAGCCACGTTCTCCATAAACCAACCAAAACTCTTACACTTCAAATCCTCCTTCAACTTAACCTGTTCACTTATATCTCCCATATCCAAAAATCTCGCCATAGGTTCTCTTGTATAGAAATACTCTTTGTGTTCCTCATCGAACCAGGTTTCAATCACACGTTTATAATTGATAGTTATTAGTGAACCTTTGCGATTTTTGGCCAAGTCACCGAAGGAGTAGGGCATGAAAGCTCTATACACGTGCCCTACTCTAGAGCACGGTACCCATTCAATACTGCCACCACATTGCCAAATCTTGAAGCTAAGCTCAAAGTTTTCCCCTCCCCAAACTAAGAGTCCGGGGTCGTAAGCTCCAATTTCCAGGAAATACCGTCTGTTTATTGCAAAAAGCCCTCCGGCGTGAGTCGGGCTTTTGTAGGGCTCAGACTTATGTTTGTGTAAACTGCTTTCTCTATCGGGGACTTCGTTTTCTTTATATAGCATTCCCCACTCAAATATGCCCCTATAATTCGTTCCATGTTGATAAACGGGTCTGTATTCAAAAGTCCTGTGATCGATTCCATCTATGACTGGCACAGTCATGGTTCTGTAGTCTCTATATATAGGCGCCAGGAGCGGAGGTAGCCAGTTCAAATTCACTTCGCAGTGGGCGTCTAGGAACACGATGACGTCACCCGTGGCTTCCTTTGCCCCTCTAGATCGAGTTCTAATGAGACCTTCCCTTTGGGTGTTTCTTATTAAGCGCACTTTACCGTTCCATCTTTTGATATAGCTATCTAGATTTTCTTTTAAATTGTCTTTGTCAGAGAAGTCGTCAACCTGCAAGGGAACGTTTTAATATGTGAAATTCCATTGTAAATATCTTGAAATAGAAAAAGTATAGGGAACCTAAACTTTAAACATTTATTTTTCGATAAAATCCTATTACTTTTGAGTACCCTCAACGCTACACTTTATGTACCAGATTATGAAAAGTAAGACTAAATTGTTGTAGTTTCACGCTTTATCTCACTCATAGCCGGGTAGGCACAGGGAGCCGCAGGAACCTAGTGTTAAGACACTCCGTTTCCCGATTTCCGTCTATTCGAAGCGTTGCGTTCTAAGTGGCGGAACTCAACTGCCGCGCTTTGCCTAGTTTCCAGTGCGAAGAAAATGGAAATAAAAAAATCCATCTTCGTGGGAATCAAACCCACACACCGTCGTGTTTACAAGCAGACACTACACCTCTGCGCCACGAAGGCCCACAAGAATAAATTAAATATAATTACTTCCTTAAAACTTTCTTACCACAGTACGATAATATGAGTGTTAAATTTATAAACTAACTTTATAATTATAAACATGTATGCATAATCTTGATAAACGTCAATTGACTGTTAATTTAGGCATTCGATAAGCACTGAGTATTTACAGTGGAAACTCAATTATTCAGCCCTCGGTTATACGGATTCTCGCTTATCCGAACTACAGGCTAATTGATTTAAACATACCTACAAGTCGTATTTGTGTAATTCAACCAAATTTTTAAATAAACATTGATTTTTTAATATATATTAGTTATTTTTATAAAACGTATAATATTATGTACTTAAATATATATGAAACCCGATTACCCGATTTTATTCACATGTATGTAGTTTCGATTATCCGGATGTCTTACAACAACAATTAGTCCGGTTAATCGAGTTTCTTCTATAAATAATTTTCCCGCTTTAGTAAACAAACGGCGCGGGCGGTTTTAAGTTTTTGAGCCACAAATCGATACTAAATCCTTCTCAGGTCTGACATCATTAATTTAAGTGAAGTTTGTAAGTGGTTGTAGCTTTTGAAAATTAATAATATTATTTGACTTTGATATTAAAATTCAATTTCTAGAAAATTGGTAACCGTGACATTAGTAAAATAAATTGTGCTCAACTGGCACGCTTTAAACGCCATAAGTATGGAGAAGAAGACGAAAAAGAAGAAGAAAATCCCTTGGGAAGCTAAGGGCAATCGACTAAGGCTGCGTGGTCTTTCTATTCTAACGAAATATTCTAGAAGTAATCTGCTATCACACTAAAATTAAACATAATTGAACTCATTTTCATGCAATATCATGTACACACGTTAAGAAGTTAGTAAAATAATCAATACTTATATAAAAATTTTTGGTATTTAAATTGGTCACAATTCCAAGACAAAACGGCACGTGAGAAGGCGAGCCAAATTCTGAGAATGTCCTAAGACATTAAAGTGATCAAAAATATATACAAATTATTTTTATGATTTTTAAAGCGTCAGTCCACACTGAGGATAGAAAAAATAAAAAGAACCATATAAAAATTTAAAGGCAGCAGAATTCGAATACTTGCACGGTTCTTAAGAGGGTTCAAATTTTAACATGTTTTCTTTAATTAAAATTGAACTTACCAATACAACTTCATGCAAAATATGAGGCGGCGATCTGTCTATAACAGTGTGTACTGTACGCATTAGCACTGAGAAGCCTTCATTGTGGAACACGATGATGACAGACGTAGTTGGCAAGTCTTGCGGGTAGTGCCAGAACTTGCACTCGTCCAAGCGGGTATCGGGTATTGATCTGAAAATACAGAAAAAAATGGATACTTATATAAAGATTTTTGATATTTAAATTGGTTACAATCTTAGAATGTAAGATATAAAGTTTCCTGTTAATCAGTTTTTTTTTATGTTTTCTAGCTTCATCACGCACATGGCGGGGTAGGCAGAGGGAACTGCAGGAACTATAGGAACCTAGTGTTAAGATACTCCGTTGCTTAGTTCCTGTTTTCCGTCCTTTCGAGGCATTGAGTGTTGAGTGACGGAACTTAACGCCCCGCGTTGCCTAGTTGCCGTTGCCGGCTCTCATAAAATAAACGTAATTTTTATAGGCAATTCTTCCCTCGGCGAAATACCTAAACAGGAAATTGGTACGGAACCTTCGGTTCGCGAGTACTACTCGCACTTGACCGGCTTTTATATAGACTTTGTAGTTAAATTGGATTTTGTTTAATTATTTTAGAGAAATTGCTATGAATCTACAACCGCGGGTAAGTTAGTATTGCCTCATTATGCAATGATCGAGTTTTAATCGCATACGTTTCAATGTTTCAATGTCGAACGACGGAAACCAACTTTAACTTTACATAAATAGGCAAAACTTAAAATAAAATTAAATACCAATATTTAAGCTACAAAAGGTATAAAGAACAAGGTTTTACTTAGATACACTACGATTTACTAGTTCCTTACACACAGTTTCCCCCATGGTTCCCTCGAACCTCACATAAAACTTTGTAAAGTACGTGGTCACGAATAGTCTACCAGTGACCACGGACTACTGCAAAGTGTTCGAAACATCGGGTTTCACAAAAAATGTCAATATACGCGATAAATGTGGTTAAATTGTTTTTATTTAAAATATATAAATCGCGAAAATCAAACAACTTATCACACTTTTTCTTGGTATTTATTGCTTTATCTTGTAAACAGTCGGAAGAAAGTGACAATAATCCACTCTCCCCGAGTGGGAATCAAACCAACGACCGTCGCGGTCATTTTATTTTTTTCGCATTGATTTACGCTTCAAATATTATTAGCAAATTAATGATTTGATAAATGATAACACGTCTTGAGAATGATTTAATTCTATTTCGCTCGCTCCAGTGTATTTTAAGATTATTAAGTCACTAATAAGAATTTTTGAATTGCAAGTTTATGGAAAATTATTATATTATATATATTTTTTAAAAAATAAATAGAATAACTTAAAAATAAATAAAATAACACTGACTTTCTTTTTGGTTAAAGGCATTATTTTCATTGAACTGGTGGTAAATTAAATAAATTATTTGAATGAAGCATTAAAAAAATGAAGCATGAATCTTCTTATTTTAAATAAAATTATTTAACTTAGACTATGATTGTGCTAAGTGATGAACAAACATTATTTGGAACAAATTCCTCATTTGAAGGATAATCAAAAAAATTACATTATATGTATTAGATTTAGGTACTTAATTACCTGTTCATTGCAATATCATCAGAAGCAGCAATATTCATTCCATATTCACTTTCTGATTCGGCAATATCATTTGCACGATCTTGAGACATGTGGTAGGGCAAGCCATCTTCTCCTGGACCTTTCACTGATTTCCTTGCCCTTGGCTCGAAATTACCTAATTCTGTAATATATATAGTTGTTATTATTACCTATTTACTAATAATCCAATAGTCTAATCTAATCAATACTTATAAAACAAAAACTTCAGAGAACTTGTTGAAATCATATAGGAATGTGATAAAATGAAGTTTTATATTTTATACTCCTTAGTCTAATATTATGCTTTACACATTAATTTAAAATAATCACTCTAGGGTCTCATTTCATATATCAAAAAACAGTACAAAAATTATTAATAAACTATAAAATTATTATATTTATAGACAATTTTAATTACTAAAATTATATTAAGAAAATAGTTTTAATATTAATATATTGCTAACAATTAAAATAATATATAATACATACTATATATTATATGCTTAACATAGTAAAATCAAATGTATAAAAACATATATTTTACTAGAGTCAAAATATGTACATGATATTGCAATTAAAATTATCAAACAACAACTCAAATCAATATTTGTAACAAAGATAAATTAGATTATCTCAATTACAACACATTTCTATAAATTCGAGGAATTTATGTAATTAGTATAAAATAATAATATACATAATCATTTTACATGTATTCTGATATATGAATGTCTAAGAATTTTTGATTTTGTGTTATCTGCTTCTTATAAGAAATTTTAAGCATTATATTTTCTCAAGGAGTTTTTATTCACAATACAATCAAATAATGTTTACGTTGCGTGTAGGTGATAAAATCTCTTATACACATTACACGCCGGCCACGACACATAACTGTACTTGTACTAGTAAAATTTAAATGAAATATAAGATATCGAATTTTAAAAACAACACACCGGTTTTCAATACAGGGTACACATCCCTATGAAATTTATAATATTTTGGTTGATCTTCTGATAAAATAATTTCATTTGTGTCGCTTCCTACATTTCCTTGAGAATATGAATGTAAACCATATATCAGAATTAACACAAAAACACTTATTAAGGCCACACGAATAATTCTACCGCGTCTCACGTTGGTTATCCGCATTTTGATGTTAATACTAATTCTAGAATGCCATAAAAATAACTTAAATATAACAAAACAAAAAGTAAACTATTTCCGCGTTTTGTTGTAAGTTACGATCACGGTGAACGGATGAACTTAGACGGCAGCTATGACGTTTGTTTAGTTCCCTTTGACATTAAAATGTCAACGTCTACTCTTACGTTCCTTTGTATTATATTAAGACTATTTTCAAGTTTTCAGAACTAAATTGAATTGTTAAATTATTAATTACACAAATTGCAAGTTAAGTAAAAATATATTGCTGCAGCATAATATTTATTATATTTATTTTAGAACTTAGGAATAATAATTTGTCATCAATGCTATAGCTTTTGTAAATCTCTAACAAATTATAGTTACAAATTTCTTGTTAGTCTGTGACCACCTAACAAATGTCACATTTAAATTTAAAAATATTTGTAAACTGCAACCGTTGTTGATCAATTGGTTCGAATACGAAATTTCCTTGTTATTTTATAATTTTATGATACATTTGTGTTGAAATAGTCGTAAAGGAAATTGATAAAGATGGAACGTGGTAAGCTAATATTTTTCTCAATATAAAATAGAATCATTTATATATTTTAGGTGAGACGAAATAATGTATCGGATTAATCTTATACACTTAATTTAAAAACTCAATTACATAAACGTTCTGTATGAAATATTTATTAATGTGCCTAATATGCGTTATATTTTTAATAGCAATTGCGTTTACTGTGGAGAACTTTATCGACAACTGGAATGGAGATTTTCCAAAATTTCCGCTTACGACTCCAGACTTAAAGAACTCTCACGTAGTCATGGGAGCTTTGTTTCAAGTGTTTGATCGACTTGGCATTGACTTAGATACTGTACTTGCGGTAAGATATTTTATCTTATACTCATATTATCATCAAGTCTTGCTTTTAATTAACTAAATTTAAAAAAAATATTTTTTACAGCCACCACCAGAAGAAAGTCGAAATGAAAACACTATTTACTATTGGGACTTATTGCCAGTTATAAATACAACCAGAGTGATAAAACACCTAGTTTCTGTTATGCCGCAAGTAAATGCTACTATAAGTATCACACATTTACTTCAGCCCACAGTGACCACTTCCCGCTCAATATTACTTTTGTTATTTAATCTGATGGTGTTCAATGAAGAAAGATTGAGAGACATTGCACCATATGAAGAAGAACTGTTTTCTAAAACTGAACAGGTATTTTATATGTCTTAAGCTAAAGTTAAAATATTAGAATTTTATTTAGTAATAAGCTCTAAACATCAAATTCATTTTTGTGAACTTTATAATGAATAAGGCCCAATCTTTCCTACTCTTGTAGTAATTTAGAGAAATTATAACAAGCTGCTTCTATCATCTTCCCAAGGAATATATACAGTTCATATTGACATACATTACTGGATTTAGTACATTACAGCTAAATTTAAAATTTCTACACTATTAGAGTATTTATTTATTATACTGATAGAACATGTTTTATCATCTAAATGTTGTACAGTGTTAACAGTTTACCCTTTAATATATGAATAAAAATAAAATCTTATTACTCAGATGTGACATTTTTAGTGAACAATTTATTGCATTTATACTTACAGGTGAAAACGTTGGAAAATGAAAAAAATCATCTCTTAGAATTGCTCAATGAACAAGCTGAGGAGAAGGGGAAGAGAGCTGAGAGACTAGAAAAGGTTAGTTTCTTGTAGTCTTTGTGATATCAAGCAATTAATATTGTTTTGTGCCACTATCATGGAAAAAATTCACTAGGTATGTCTCTTTTCTTTTTTTTTATTTTAATCTGTGATAGTATTATAAAGCAGCAGAGTTTGTATGGTTTATTACACTAATCTCAGAAACTAAGTTTAAATTCATATATACCTTTTGTGTTTTGTAGTATATTTATTAAGAAACCTATAGGCTATTTTTATCTGTGTCTGGTGGGAACATTAACTACAAAGTTACCTGGGGTACTTAGAATGTGTTGATACACAACTTAGATTAGGTGTGAATAAGTATCAGTTGCATCAATATAATCATAAAATATAAAAAAAATATATTATTTTTAAATCTCAGATAGACCAAGACATAAAACAATTTGAAGAAGAACTGAAACAGGAAAAAGAAGCTCATGACGAAGATAAGCAGGAACTGGAGGCAATTTCAAAAGAAAACCATCAGGCAAAAATTATTCTAGAACAAAAGAGAAGCCAGAGAGACACTCTAATATCAGAAATTGAGAAGAAAAAGGCTCTGAGAGTGCATGATGCAGATGATATAAAGGCCCAAGCCGAAACAGCGGCTAGGAATGTTCAAGAGGCCGAAGAGAAATTAAACACTCTGCGCAACACATTAATGGAAAAAGAGAACAGCTTGAAGAACTTACAGACAATAAAGCCTAATTTGGATGCAGCAAATAATTTGTTGCATGAAATTATTAAGCTTACTGAAACCATTAGGTAATAT
Source organism: Dione vanillae (assembly GCA_037178615.1). Classification (NCBI taxonomy): domain Eukaryota; kingdom Metazoa; phylum Arthropoda; class Insecta; order Lepidoptera; family Nymphalidae; genus Dione; species Dione vanillae. The sequence goes on along the minus strand of JAZFAU010000036.1, from coordinate 572,242 downwards.
ATATTATATAATATAGGAACATTATAAGCAAATAATACTACTCTAAATATGGAAGTAAGTTCTTTAATTTTTCTTACTAATTGGTATTTCTATATGTACTTTTTGGATATAGTATCCATCTTAAAGGCTGGCAACGCTCTTGTAACACCTCTGCTGTTACACAGGGCCGTGGGCGTCTATGATCACTTACCATCAGGTGACCCGACCACTCGTTTGCCTTGTCCTTCCCATAAAAAAAAAGTACACTATTTATTAAAATTATTTCTCTCGAGCAAGTGAGAGCAGAGCTTACAGTCTGTAATCTGTACAATAATTTATAACAAATTAATTAAATAGTTATTATCTGAAATACCACATTTGTATTAATAGCTATATTGAGACATATCAATAACCATTTAGTTATATTTAAATTAAAAACTCAACTGTTTATATGCAATTTCTAGAGATTTTGAAAATGGAGATCTAGAATCGGACAGTAAAGAGGGTGAACTAGATGTTCTGAACACTGAAGTGTTGGAGCTTGAGGCTCGGTTGGCCGACTTGAGGGCAGCGCGCGCTGAGGCGGCAGCCACCGTGGAGAAGAACCACGCTTTGAGGCAACAAGAGGAAAGAGAGCTATTGAGGTATAGAACATGCATAGATGGGGTTTTTGTGCGTTTTGATGCTTGTAGGTTGTAGTTGTAAAAATGTAAAACTTCAACAACCATAAACTCTAACCAAGAATTAATTTTATTTTCTAATTCCTTTTAGAGATTATTCAGATATTGTTTGTTCTATGTGACCAGAGAATTTAAAATATTATAACTCTTTAACCAGAGCCGTTGCATTATAATCTAGGGTATAATAACTAATTTCAAAATTTTCATAATTTTGTATTACACCATAAATTGGCTAGAAGTTGTGCAAAAATATCTTTTATTTTTTAGTAAACTTCGAGAGGCCGAGGAAAAAGATAAAAGAGATAGAGAAAATTCCTTGAAAGCTGCACAAAAAGTGGAGGAAATAAAGGAACTCACAATAAAGTATGAGAGGGAAAAAGCGGAGAGGTTGGAAGAACTGGATCAGATAAAAAATGATTTTGTTAATAATGTAAGTTACACTTTTACTTATTTTTAACAACTTCTTGCTAAAATAACGTTAAAAAAATACAAATATAAAGAAAAACTTCTGATACTGTGTACTTTAAATGTTTTTCGAACAACAATTTAAAGACAACATTGGCTTTTTAGAATAGTCTTGATGAGTTTATTCCAAAAAAGTGGCTGTATGGAACCTTTTTCCCTTAAAAATCTTTACTTTTAGAGGAACTTGAACATTCTCTAATATGGAGATAAAATTGTAAAATGAATTATTAATATTATTAATTTGCTTAAAATATAAGCTAAAAATAATTTGCTAAAAATATAATTTTTTATTTACAGTTGAAGCAAATGCAAGATGTGTTGTTAATGAAAGCTCAAGAATCAAAGAAAAGGATAGAAGATAAGCTGAAAAAGAGAGGCTAGAATTTGTTTAAAAGACAAGATTGTGTCAGAAAATTATTTTTGTGAACATATATGATTATGTATTATAAATATACTTTATATTTAATAAATTGAGAAATAAGTATAATATGATAATGTGTTTTTTATTTAAATTACAATTTCAAATTCTCCAAGACTCCAAAATATCAACCAATTGCTTAACGGTATAAAAACACTAAGAAATGTCAAAAGTAAGATATTAATAATATTAAGTTAAATTAAATATAGGACCGTCGTGGCGCAGAGGCGCAACGTCTGCCTGTAACGCGACGGTTACTGGGTTCGATCCCCAGTCGGAGAAGATGGATTTTTCTATTTCCATTTTCTTCGCTCTGGCATCTAAGGCAAAGCGCGGCGTTGAGTTCCGCCACTCAACACGCAATGCCTCGAAAACGGCGGAAAGTGGGGACGGAGTAAGCAGGGACTAAGTAACGGAGTGTCTTAACACTAGGTTCTTATGGTTCCTGCAGTTCCCTCTGACTACCCTGCCATGTGCGGGATAAAGCGTGAAGCTAAAAAAAAAAACCTCATGATTTTCAAAGTACATGCGCAATGTGGCTGATATGCGAATTGATATTTACTTTTATCAGGCGCACATAGATTAAATATGTAAAAAAAATGGAAGTAAATTATTTATATGTGGCAGTGTGTGATAAATATGTTTCAAATGGGAGAATTAATTATTTCCATTTCTAATTTTTGTAGAGAAAACACAGCTTTGTGCATTATGCACTTTTTAAAAATTTGTGCGGAAACTGGCTAAGAAAGTAACACTAGGTTCCCTTTTCCTCCACTGCTATACCATTGATAAATTAAATTTAATTTCATCCTTCATTATTCTTGTACTTTAAAGTTAAAAGATGAAGGAGAACCAAGTTTCAACGGAATAGCTAGTGACAAAGCTGATTATTTACGAGTACACCAACTTAAGTGCGGATATTTCCTTGCAGGTTCACTTAAAGACAAGTGAATATTCAATTATTTCTTTATGTGATATCCCGGCTAATATTAAGTGCTAAATGAAACTAATTAGGTCTATCATCTAAATATAGTTTATTGCATGAAAATACACAGATTGCATACAAACGACAGATGTTACAGTTAGAGTTAGTCAATCTGAGTGAGTAAGTTGAAGACAGAAGATTTTTTGGCTACGTTGCGTTACGTTGTTATATTATGTTCTTGCAAAATTACTGTTTTGTAACCTCATAGTACTTAAAAATGTTAGTGGCTGGACAGTTACTTGTGTTATACTAGAGGGCTCCCCATAACACTTTTTAAGGGGGTACAGTAAGAAATCTTTTATTGTTAAAACACAATTTTTGAGAGTGACAAAAAACGCGTCAAATGACACGTGTCAAATATCAATTCAATCCAATTGGCTAATGTGTAAAATTTGTTTAATGAATTATCAATTGAACTGTTCAAGTTCGAACATGTTGATTCACCTTTTTTAATATATATATATATATATATATATATATATATATATATATATATATATATATATATATATATATATATATATATATATATATATATATATATATATATATATATATATATATATATATATATATATATATATATATATATATATTTATATATATATATATATATATATATATATATATATATATATATATATATATATATATATATATATATATATATATATATATATATATATATGAATTTATCGTACGTAAGCCCGAGCTTAATATTCAAAAAAATTTCGCCCCTTTGTGCCTTTAATGGAAAAGCTGAAAAAAATGGCTTACAAATTTATGCAATATTTTGAATTGTTGTTGTATTTATTTAATAAAGATATATCCTTAGCCTTTAAATTTACTTGGTAACTTTGCAATCTTGACACCTAAAAATAATAATTTATTTTCTTCCGCTGTCATTAAACAAGTGAAGGTAACAAGTTCATTTCGAGTACTTAGGTACTAATGTCAGCGTGCAGAGGTTCCCAAAGATCGCGACCTCGCTTGATTAGGAAGCTGATTTTTCAATCAGTGGCCAATCACATAATTGTTACTAACGGAAGTAGCCACTCCACGCCCCTCGCCTGCCCCTGCGTCCGCCGCCATTATGTTTCCATTAGCTATTGTTTTAAATAGCATGCCTTTTCACATTCATTTGTTAATGCGCCTGCCCTCCCCTACCTACCTACTTGCCTACGTACTAATATTGTATATTTAAATCGAATATTTTTGTTATATTGAATGCTTTTTCAAGTTTTTAATATGATATAATGTTTTGCAGTGTAATTTGTAAACAAAATGTTCCGTATATACATACTAAGCACGATTAAAGCTTAGCTGGTCATATAACTTGGTTGTAGTGGATGTAGTGTACTCAAAAGCATACCAGTCATTTGGATAACTTAAAATCCTCTAATATGGTTAACTTGCCTAAAAAATTAAAAGCTCTAATGTGTTTCTATTAACGGTAAATCATGTAGAACTTTCAATCTAGTGACGTAGCTATGTATATAATTATTCGTAGATGGACGACACTGAAGTTGTAGAAATTTAAAAGTTGGATTTCACATAATAAACAAGATGATAAAATTAAATAGATAAATATTCCTATATTTATCGATTATATATTCCTATATTTGATTCTGATTGAACCGAAATTAATTGACGAATGGATGAAAAAAAAGTAAATGTAAAAATTGTAGGCGAAATAAAACTCGTTAGCTTATAATTAGTTATATTGTCGTAATTCATAATTATCTCATTTTGCTCTTGTTATTACCACTAAGTAAATGAACTAAGCAGAAGTAAACCTTAAAATTTAATACGAAATTATACAAGATGCAATGGGTTTATCGTGCATAAGCTACTCTTCTCACTCGATAGAGTACTTCCTTCATTTTACCTTAATTTACATTACTTACTTTACCTTAGCTTTACCTAACTTTAGCTCAGGTTAAGGTAGCTGCTTCTGGCTGTTTCAGAGTTTTATGATGCTAGATTACAGAATGCAAAAGGGTGACAGTATAACTACAATCTGAAAAATGCAGAGGTGAAGGAAATCATCGGTATAAGTCCAATTTAATAAAAATAAAAAAAAAAAAAAAACAAAAAATATTTAAAAGTGAGTGTTATATAAATAACCAGTAAATAGTTTCCACACGGTACGTTCGTACACACATGTTTACATCAGCCGCGTGTGAATCTGTCGCGAAGTGTCTAAGATGGCGCTGCGCTGTTGACAGTGCGTAGCGCGTCTTAACGGGAGCTCTGTGATAAAGGAGATAAGGCGGCGGCTGATAAGGTGTTGACGCAGGCGTCAGCGCAGGCGCCGGCCGACGCGACTGTCGATGCTACTTAAACTATTTGCAAATATATAATACTTATATCATAATACTTAAATAATCACTTAAGACTTTATATATTTAAATATGACGTAGATTTAATTAATTAACTTTATTTTTATATTTTGTTAGCACAAATGTCAAGACTAATGACACGGTAGTTTTAAACGTGTTTAAAAAATATAAACAATAGAAAACAAAGAAGTTATATACTGTTCCGTGAATAAAATAGTGTTTAAATTGAATTATTACAGACAAGAACTTTAAAATAAACAAGAGAGAGAGAGAAAAGGAGATAAAAATTCTAGAATTTTAATTAAGTCGCAAATAATGTTGGAAAGCTTTTGAAGTCTTGTAAAGGAGACTACTAACTTTTTAAGCCTGCTTGTAAAAGCAACGGTTTGATTAGCGCCTGCCTGTAAAAGCAACAGTTTGTGAGTTCGATTCCCACTCAGGAAAAGCGCGTCGCGTTCGGCGCGACTATGCAAAGGGCGACGTTGTGTTCCGCCACTCAACACGCCTCGCAAAGGCGGAAAGTAGAGTGTCTTGTCAGAGTGTCTTAACACTAATTTCCCATAGCTCCTCCGGATCCTTCTGCCTACTCTGCTATGTGTGAGATAAAGCGTGAAGGTAAAGAAAACTATTATTAAATAACAGAAATAGCCACTTGAAATATACAACTTTGGCTTCTAAGTCAACACAATCAAATGATATGGTCATACTCGTATATATGTTGCAAAATATAGGTATAATTTTCCAATTAATACTAATTGTATCCTACCTGTCTACGTCATAATTACATTAAAACTAAATTTTAATTAAAGTTAATTCAGAGGTAAGGTAGGTGTTACCTTAATCTAGCAGTTTTTCTATTAGGAAAATATTGTTCGCTAAGACTGTATTCGCCTTTCATATAAATTGATATAACTGTGTCAATAATTCTTTAGACAATTTTATTTATATAGAGAAGTCTAAATAATAAAGTCATTTTGGTAATCATTCTGGTCATTTAATTGTTATCGATTAATTACTATATATAATAGAGGTATAACTACCTGTCACTGTCAAAAGAAAACAACAGAAATCGTAGCAAATAGCCTATGTGCAAACTCTTGCGTTTAAAAAGCCGTCCAGTGAAGGGCTTTAGATATTTTTTTAAATTCTGTCTAAGATATGCGGTCTTTTGCATATATTCACCTTTTTTTTAGCTAGACGCTGTATTCCACGCAAGGCAGGGAACCTTACTTAGAAGAAACCAGTGTTCAAACATTCTGTTTCCCCGCTTTCCACCTACCAAGAGATCTTGGGGGTTTTCCTTTCATTCGTATAAAATAGGAAAACACAGTGGATTCTTTACAATTATTCTTTACAAAATTATTACGATTAAATACAAAAAAAAAAATTTAAAGAGTGGGAATCAGTTACGGGCTGGTTGGAAAGCTGCGTTAGAGTTGTAAGAAAAAACAAACGAAATATGTGCGAGACTACTACGATTAATAAATCTATTTAATAAATGAACTGTTTTGGAGTTTTGTCATATAAGTACAATATTTGTTGTATTTGTAGGTGAAGACTGTATTTTTGCGTCTGTCTGTAAACGCGACGATTTGAGGGTTCGATTCCCACTAAGATGGATTTTACTATTTCCATTTTCTTCGCTCTGCAAATTGGGCAAAGCGCGGCGTTGAGTTCCACCACTCATTGTATATATTTTATATTGTTAGCTTTACTTTACTTTATAGTTCTCTTTTGCGCGTTCTCCATACAATTAGACATTGGGTAAGTGAATTATTCTAAACTGACGCCATAGCATAATCTACGAACTAACCATTTCACAAAGTTTTTGTTACCTTGAGATTGCTTGGTAATGTGTCTATGAAAACTGATTTTAAGCGAACGTGAAATTGACCAACTTTAAAATTAAATCGTTGAAAATCATCAATCAACCAATCAAAAACCGAGGACCGTCGTGGCGCAGAGGCGTAAGCGTCTGCCTGTAAACGCGACGGTCAATTCCCACTTGGGAATGATGGATTTTTCTATTTCTATTTGCTTCGCTCTGGAAACTAAGCAAAGCGCGGCCTTGAGTTCCTTCACTCATTACGCAATGCCTCGAAAAAGGCGAAAAGCGGGGACGGAGAAAGCAGGGACAAAGCAGCAGAGTGTCTTAGCACTAGGTTCATATGGTTCCCAATTTTGCATACACACAAGAATCGATAATAATAAAATAAAACAAACAAAGAAGAAAATCTGAAAAATTAAAATAATAATAGGTTTAAAAAGGTTTTTAGTTCATATTCCTTTTAAAGACAAGAATATGTTTGAGGAACGGAGAAAGCAGGGACTAAGCAACGGAATGTCTTAACACTAGGTTCCCACGGTCCCTGCAGTTCGTCAGATCGATTATTGGACTTCTCCACCGCTACTGGTGGAGAAGTGCTGGAAGGGCTGGAAGAGATCCTTTATACATATCTGCAAGTCCACTTTTGTGTTGACTAAACTTGTAATGTTTAAAACTTAACTTATGTTAGTGCAACAAAGAATATACATATATGTATAGGAATTTCAATTGAATTTTCACAAATTTACACTATCGGGTTTCTTGAAATGATATCAAAATTAACTTTAATCACATGTCTTATCACCTAAAATTCTATTGGTCGACAACTTTGCAGCTTTATTATCACCGTAGATGTATGATAAGATACAAGTAACGTTGACGTTATTTACGTTACATGTTTTTTATATGTATGTGTGTGTTTTACCTAATGGCGGCCATTTTGAGAATGGCTCTGTTAAAAATAACATAATATATTATAAACTTACGTTAAACGTAGTCTTCAACGTAGCAGTTTCGAATTATTGAAACTGTTGTTCACATAATAAACTCTCTGGTTGCCTCTGATAGACAAAAGTTGAAAATAAGTAAATAAATTAAGTAGAGAAAAGTGTTTTATGACCATATTTAATTTTAATTTTATTTTATAAAGTTTGGAAAAACATAAAAATTTGAACGCAGCGGTATTCGTACCCGCGCCCCTTACAAACCAGAATCTAGTGCCGATGCGTTCAAATTTAAAAAGGTTTTTAAAGTAATTTTTCTATTCTTACCACAGATTAACTTCAAAAATCATAAAAATTAGTAAACATACGTTTTGCAGTCACCAATATCTAATTTAAGCTAATCCGTAATGATTTTCTAGTTATTTTTTAAGCATTATGCAACTTGTTAATATTATTTTTATTGTTTATTTTAGAAATATGATATTAGAACTTAGTCTTAAAGCATTTCTTTTAATTATTTGTATTATCTGTTTGTAGTTAGACTTAACAAAATCTTTTTATTTATGGCTTTCCGGGCGTGCTAGCTAAGCACAATTAACTTTGAAAATTTGAGAAAGATATTTCAACCATGTTCAGTGAGGAGTCAATTTGTTATTTAAAACTATGAATTCGAGGCTGAAAACGGTGAATTGGTTACATTAAAAAATAGTTTGAAATTTTAAAAAGAATAAATTAAATACTTAAAAATGCAAATTCGCCTAAATGAATCCATATATAAGTATTTATATATTACTATTAAATCTATTAAAAAGTACTATGACGTTTGAAGCCTAATTAATTCATTTATTTAATTAGTTTTATCTGTTTCATATCATATTAGTATTAGCGAAGAGTAAAGTGTCTTGACACTAACTTTTTCTATGGATAAAGTAAATGTGTGTTCTTTTTTACTTAAAACGGTACTTGGTCAGAAAAAAGAAACAATTTTAAAATATAGTGACGCGGCATTAAATTTTAATATTTATTAAAATAAATAAAATCTGATATTGTTTTTAAAAATATAAAAATATTTTTGGTTAATAAGTGCGGACCTTCGTAGCGTAAAGACTCAGCCTGTAAATCGCGCATGTAAACGTGACGGTTTGTGGGTTCGATTTCTATTATGGGAAGATGGATTTTTCATTTCCATTTCCATTTTCAACGCTTAGGCAACTAGCCAAGCGCGGCGTTGAGCGCTACCACTCAACTCAACTTTCGCTCCATTTCTGCGGTTCCCTCTGCCTACCCTTCTATGAGTGAAATAAAGCGTACAGTTAAAAAAAGACTAAAAATCAGGAAAATGTTTTGGTTTAAATAAATTAAAAACTAGACATCTAATAAGATAAATATTGATTTAGAATATTTTTATACTCACTGTTAGTGAAGGGGGCATTTCTTTCAAACACTGATATTAACATCGCCACTATAGGCAAAAAATATTTATTTTCTATTTTTTTTAAGTCATAACTACAAGAAAAAGAACAATATTTTTTTTAAAGTAATACAACTATTTACAATTTTAATTTAATATAGTGACATCTACAAAGATGCTCAAGATGCTACTTTTCGATTTACATTTTGTTTAATTATAATGAAATTATTTTTAATTTAAATTTATTGTTAAAAAAATGATTGACGTGATCGTTTAATTTATACGACTGCATACAATCATGCTGATTATTGGTTTTATATAAAATTATAGAAACCTTGACATAAATAAAAAAAAAAAACGAAATTATCTGTCAACGTCAGTTTCTTATCAAATTTTCATCGAAATTATAAATGCACCATGACTTCCTATTAACTATGTATTTTCAGTAATCACAAATTAAAAATTCTTTGTAAAATATAGATTACAAAGAAATATAATATTTAATTTGTATTGTGTTGATAATTTTATAATAATTGTGTTCATTTTCTATTATTTAACTAAAATTAAATATAATTTGATTCTCATATATTTTATTAAAATTATATTGCCTGAAAATGTAGGTATAAAATTTACAATAATTTTTTTTTATTTCCGCATTTATAACACGGGACTTCCCCCCTAATACACGGAATTGGATGATACGTTGAATTTTTGGATTTTACATATTTATTTTTAGATAAAATCAAAAATTATTATTATCTTGGTTAGATTTGAGCACCAGATATAGGTTCTTCCCAATAATCGTCTCTTTACAATACCGCTGAAAAACATTTCCTCGACAGGATTAATAATCTTGACAGTTCGAATAAAGTTGTATTGATGGGTGTTGTTTTTTTACCGACTCGAGAAAAGGAGGTTAAGGCTATTTCGTTACCTGATTTTAATTTTATTTTTCTTTAAAAATAAGTAGTGCATTTGCCACCAAATTATCTAATAACGGGAAAATCGAAGGCTGAAAGTAAAATTTCCCTTTGTTTTTGAAATATGTAGAAAATCGACGAAAATTTTAATATTTTGTACGCAAATGACAAGCAACCAGTGAACCATATGATTGTTATAAACTTTTACGTGTGTTTCCTATAACTTCAATATAATTGTCACACTTGATTCATCACTGTTCTTGATGGGAAGTTCATGAAACTTAAGCGATATGATTTTATTAATAAAAAATGTTAATACCATACTTTACATAATTACTCTTCTAAAAAACATTTAACAACCTTAAAGGAGCTCGAAATTTAATACATTTCCTTGAAAGTGTCGCATAAAAAACATAAGTCGCCTGAAATAATGAAAATATAAAAATATTCATACTATTCCGAACATATACAATCTTTCCAATTACAATTCCAATGTACAATCTTTTAGGATTTTGACGAATTAAGTGATTTCGCGTAATCGATAAAATCTTGCCTGAAATCTCCACGTGCAAGCGATAACGAGTTATGTAGACCAGATACATTTATCACTTAATCACTACTAATCTCACTTTCGTTGCATATATTTAGTTGTCCTCATAACAGAAATCAATGCAAAATATATTACAGTCCTATGTATCGATTTAACGTCATTAATAAGAAAAAAACTGTGAAAACTTTATATTACTTTAAAAATATCTTAAAAAGCGAAAAATTGTTTAATAAGCACTTGCAAGAATCGAAATGGCGACTAATTCGTTTGTGGTAAAAGAAAAGTGTGAACCTGAGGTGAAATCTTCAACTACGAAGATTATTACTATGCCAGAGAAATTACAAAATAAAGAGTTGAGTAAAATTAGATCCATTTCTACATCGGGATCTGCTCGACATTGGTACAGCTTATCTAAGACTATGAGTCGACAGAAATAGAAAATAATATACAAGTGCGAGTAGTTATCGTGCATCGAGGGTTCTGTATGTATTTCATGGTTGACGATTCCGTTGGCGAAAATATACAAAAATATTTCGTTTATGTATGGGGACCCCTAGTGATATTTTAAATTTATTTAATTTTAGCGCTTTTGCCTGCCTGATTCAGCCTGTTAATAGTCAAACAGACGGCAAAAATGCTAATAGGGTCATGTTTTTATCTTTTTTAGGCATTAAACCCTGAAAAGTATACTAAAACATTTGGAAGGCTATTATCTTTTGCATATAAATTATAAAATAGGTTATTTAATTTGGTATTCGATTTTTGTGATCTGAAGATATTGATGTATTCCTTGATATCTATGAGAATTTATATTTTGTCATTGTATAAATGAAAATAAGATGTCGTTACTAATAATTGTTTTATTGTTATACTTTTAAATGTTAGAATAAAATATAATAAATATATATCTAATAAAATTATTGGTATTTTTTTTTTGCTTCACGCTTTATCCCGCATGTAGCAGGGCAGTGGGAAGCGCAGGAGCCGTGGGAATCTAGTGTTAAGACACTCGCCCATATTTCTCCTTTTTTGAGGCAATGCGTGTTAAACAGCGATACACAATACCGCACTTGCCTTAATGTTAGAAGAAATTGGATATAAAAAAAATCCATTCTCTCCGAGTGGTAATTGAACCCAAAAGTCAACGGCTTGTGGTTTAGATAGACGTTGTGTTTCTGCACCATGACGGTCCTCAAATCGGATACTTGATGAGTACTAAGCACCTGAAACTTATAACAATATTATATAGCAAAATCTTAACAAAAATTTAGATGAAATAAATATAAATAAGGAAAAAACATTAATTAAGTGATATAAAAATTTTCAATGTATTTTACGATAAATTATCTGTATTTTATAATCGTTAAGTGTTCTTACAAATATAAAAATGCATATTAACAATACTAATCCATCCTCGATACCAAAGTATATACAAATAAATTGATACGTACGTTATTACTGTATACAAACAGCATTTTTTTATTCACGCTTTCTCCCGTAGGTATATAGCAGAGTAAGCAGAGGTAACCAGAGAACCTCGGCAACCTAGTATTAAGTACTCCGTCCCCCGCTTTCCGTCTTTTTCGAAGCATGGTGTGCTCAACACCGCGATTTTGCTTATTTACCAGACTGAAGAAAATAGAAATGGAAAAATCTATCTTCCCCAAGTTGGCATCGAACTCACAAACGAGTAACAAAACATCACGTTTACAGGCAGACGCTACGCCTCTGTCTTGATGATCATCAGCAATTTTTTTTAAAAAAAAGGTAAAAATAAAAGTAATATTAGCTGAAGAAAGAAATTGCTTATACATTTCTATAAAAGAAAAAAACTTATTTGGCACGTTGGCATGGTTAAAAAAGTATAAAAATAATTTTAGAGACCGTCGTTCAATCTCTCAATAGACTAAGACCTGTCCTTTCTGTCCTTTTCTCTCTATATCCCGTTATATGCAGGATAAAGCGTGAAATTGCGTACATAAGCGTGAAGAAAATATATTCACACTATAAACAATATTTTGTTATCGTCTTATACTCTTATAGGTACTACAAGTCGATTCTAAACATAAATCCAACAGATTTAACCACGAAAAGCGATCTGCATCAATCTTCATATGATACCGTCTGATCAATTTCGCAATATCTTCAATCGTTGTTTATGTTCATCCATTATACGTCAATTTGTCTATATTTATTTACTGGCTTAAATATCTAGGGCGCTACGTTTGGGCGGGCGGGCGGCAGGGCGGCAGTCTCGATACAGTTTTGTTCCAAGACAATCAACGTGGAGAATTTTAAATTGTTTTAAGAGTTTACGTTTTATTTTTTTTTATAATGGGCGCGGAGGATCCTAATATGCTAGTGGCTGTAGAGTTTGAGGTGTATGGGCAGGTTCAAGGTAATGTGGGACATTTTTTTTAAATTATGTTATGTTTTGCTATGTGTTGACTATATGTTTTTGTGCGTTTGAGAAATTCATTTAAATACTTTATTATTAAATGTCAAAAAAATAAAATAAACACGATAGTAAGAAATTTGCCATACTTATTTTCATGAAGGAGTACGGAAAGATTATTTTAAAATGGAAATTAGAAATGTTTTTATAAATAAATACAGTAAGTTAATAAAGTAAATAGAACATCATATAATAAATACCAGAACTAAATTCCCTATAAGCTTCATTTTGCAAAATTCTTACTCTGGCTAAGTGGATGCCATATTGCCATAATTATATGTTTTATAGTCAAAGGTTTTAAGTGTCATACTATATCGAGAAAGTAATGTCAAAACACAATTTTTCCGGTTTCCGTCCAAATTTAATAGATACTGAGAAAAAAATCACTTTCTACTGATTGTCAATAACGTAAAACATAAGTGGATTATAGTAATTATAGCTCATAGTCAGTTATCTGTACTAATTCGTTTAATTTACTTTGAAATTGTTATCATAAGATAACTAAGTAGTTATTTGTTATAGCTATCTTGTTAATATATTGTATATTTTAGTGGAAGTTATATATAATTGATATATATCATCTTTTTTTCCAATAATCTATGTACACTAAAGAATCACTAAAAAATTAAAAACAATTTATTGAGTCGTCGTGGCGCTGAGGTGCAACGTCTGCCTGTAACGTGACGGTTTCTGGGTTTGATTCCCAGTCGGGGAAGATGGACTTTTCTATGCAGATGCAGAGACTAAGACACAGAGTGTCTTAACATTAGATTCCTATGGTTCCTGCAGGTTACTCTGTCCTGTCATGTGCGGGATAAAGCGTGAAGCTAAAACAAATAGAATGTATCGCTTTAACAGGATAGTTAATTTAACGTTTATAAAGACTATTCGTTCATTTAGGGTATATCGGTTGCCTGTATTAGTTATCATTTTACTATACTACATATTAAATAAAAATATGATAAAAACATTAAGTAAATAATATATATTAACATAGTACTTACTTTAGTAATTAATTAATAAGCCATACACTTGAGTGGTACTAAACTTTGACGTAACCGAGCAAAATAAATAATAATTAAATCCCGCAAGTGGAAATCGAACCTACAATGTATTTACAGTCACATACTAACCCGTCGCGTCACAAAGGCTTAAAAACATTAAATATAATTTATATTGTTTTTTTTTTCATTAAAGCGTGGTCAGTAAGAGGTAGTAACCGATCGATCCTGATTTTTGTCAACTTAATTAAATTTAAAATACAAATTTCATAACATGTTCTGAATTATAAATAATTTTAAAATACTCAAAGAAAACATATTTTTTAAAATGTTTATATGCTTTCTTTGATTATTTTTCAGTCTTTAGTGTGAATTAACAATTTAAAAATTTTAAAAATACAGAAGCGGGGACGGAGAAAGCAGGGACTAAGCAACAGAGTGTTTTAACACTAGGTTCCCACGGTCCCTATAGTTCCCACTGCCTACCCTGCCATGTGCGGGATAAAGCGTGAAGCTAAACATACAGAAATAATGTTATCCACTTATCACTCGTATAATATATTTAGTTTGTTTACAAAACTTATTTACGTCGTGTGAGTCGATGAAGCGGTAAATCTTGTAGAGTATAAAAATATTAGTACATCTAATAAGGATTATTGAAAATGTTTATTATTATTTTTTATTAGTTTTATTATTAATTATCCTGAAAACGGAAATGGAAAAATTCATCTTAGTCCAGTGGAATCCCACAAACATTTGCCTTTACAGACAGACGTTACGCCTCTGCTCCACGACAAGATATTAAGATTCAATATATGTTATTGTATTTACTGATTCAACTGAAAAAATAACATCTTAATTTTAACAATCTTTATATATTTCAGGTTGTTTCTTCACAAAGTACTGTAAGGAACTGGCGGTACAATTAGGCATATGTGGGTGGGTGAAGAACACCAAGAAAGGAACTATCGTCGGCAAAATACAAGGAACAAAAGCAAACTTGGATCATATGTGAGTATTAAACTTTATTATTATTATGTAAATACGATGAGTATACGTTCGATTCCGATTTCAGGCAATTATATTTATGACCGTTACGCTGGTAGAGTGCGGCGTTTGGTTCCGTTCAATAGAACATGATGAAAAGAATTTCTTTTGTTTTTTATTTTTTGGGATGCATGCTTCATTTCGCATATAGCAGGGTAGGAAAATGTTACCACAGAAACTGTGGTAACTTAGTGTTAAGACACTCCGTTCCTCGCTTCTCGACTTTTCGAAGCATTGCATGCTATGGCGGAATTCAACGCCGCGCTTTCACCTCGTTGTGACAGCGAAGAAAATTTAAATGAGAACTTCCGCGAGCAGGAATCGAACCTACAAGCGACGCGACGGGCGGTTACAGTTAGACGCTACGCCTCTGCGCCATGACGATGTATATATTTACAAAATATATATTATTTAATTTAAATTGTTTGGTCTTTTTATAGAAATTAAATCATTAATGATAAATTTAATTAATAAATAATAAATGTAAACAACAAGTCTTTGAAGATATAAATATCACATTATAATATCATCTGCTTATATTTGGATTAGATCCAAGTTCATCGCTAACGAGCGTTGAGTTCCGTCAACATGTATGGATCGCTTTAGTGGTTACAAATTGTGTTGGAAACTTATATATTTTTATTGTTTTAAAACTGTTCATCTATTCTAAATATAGAAAAATATTTGAAGAAAATGTTTTTCCATATTTAGAATAGATGCTTTATACAAATTACTATGCGTTTCATAGTAGCTTTCAAAGATACGAGAGATACTAAAATACATATATAAAATACCTTAAAAATATTTTTTTTAAGTATCTTATATACTTATTTATGATCATTTCGCGTATAAAATAGAGAAAATATTGTGGAAAATCACTCCGTCCTCCACTTCTCATCAAAATTAAGGCTTTGCTCGTTAAATGGTGAGAGCCCATACTATATATTGTTAAGAATAAAAGGTTAAGTAAGGTTCTTGTTCGAAGGAATAAATTGTTTTGATGATGCGCGGCGTTTAAATCCACCAGGACGATTTTTTATGAATTGGGCAGAAAATTGACTAAACTAGGCCAGTGTTACTAGGTTATTCTGCCTACCCTGTTAACAGCGTAAAGCTGAAAAGACTTTTAACACAAATAGTGTGGAAATATAAGTTCTTTTATAATATCCAATGATTAATTAAACAGTTCGCAGCTTGATTTACCCTGCAATTTATATACAACCTACTGCTCAAACAAAATAATTATCAGACAATATTTATTCTACAATTTGTACATAATAATATATTTTTATACTTTAATTACTTCTGGAAATGCTTTTATTATCTGTATTTATGCAGGCTTTATACGCAGATATGACTTTGAGCCTATTATTTATAGAAATTATAATATACCTACTGTTTACCATACGTATATCTGTGATAAATGTGAGAAAAATGACATTAAAGTTAATTAGAAAAAGTTTGTCAAGCATAAAAATTAAAATTATTCAAAATATTCTCTATTCGTGTATTAAAAGTTAAGAGCAACAAAGTCAATTGTCACTTTTGACATTAATGTTGCCATATAACGTTGTACCCAGGCCATAGAAGGATAGGCAAGGAGAACTCTATGCTCGAAGTACCTATTATTACAATATTGTGTTACCCGTTTTCCGCCTTTGGAGGTATTTTGTGAAGAAAATGATATATTTCATTCTCTCCTCATTAAAATCGAACCCCCTAACCTTCTTCATCATGATATTGAATTTAACGTAATATTTCAAATTCAATTTTAGAGTCTCTCTGCTTTTTCTACTGTGCAAGGGGGAGAGAGTAAGATATTATTATATAAAAGAAAGACATTTATTTAATACGTCGTTCTAGTATTTGATAGTGTTTAAGACAGAACTGCAACTGTCACTGCTTATCTATTAGTTTTTTTTTTAATTATAAGTTGGCAAACGAGGAGGGACACCTGATGTTAAGTGGACACCCTCGCTCATAGACAACTACAACTTGAGAGGATGTAGATGTGTTGCCAATTTAATACCCAGACCAATCCCCCTTTATTGGCTTCCGAAACTCTCACTCACCTGACAAAATATAGGACGGTATTCTGTGTAAGCGTAGTACCACTTTTGAGCTACTGGTGTTGGTGTAGCTTAACTCTACCACTTAATAGGGTTCAAGTAATAAACAATTAAAATCTTTGTATTTTTTGTCGCTACACGTTTTATCCTGCACTTAGAAGGGTAGGTAGACGAAACATAATATCTTTACACTAGTATTTACTAATTTTCCGTATCAAAAAAAAAAAACAAAACTCAATGCCACGTTTGGTTTCATTACCAGATCGAAAAAGAAGTTTACAACTATCCCGCTAACTGGCGCCTCAAAAAAAATTCTTTGGTATTAAAAATTGTAAACTGTCTTAGTGTTCATTAATGCAATGTAGTATAGAGTAACATTGAACCCATGACCTCCGATTAAGTGTTCACAATCGTCAACTATACTAAAATAAGACAGTGAGAGATAGTTATGTACATAAACAATAACGTTATTTAAATATTAGTTATAAATTTATATGAATGCATAAGTATATACATTATGCATAATTTTTTATTTTTTTTTGGCTCTTGCTTTTTTTAAGCTTTAGGCAGAGTAAACCATAGGAACCATAGGAACCTAGTGTTAAAACACTCTGTATCCCGCTTTCCGCCTTTTCGAGGCATTTCATGTTGAGTAAAGAAACTCAATGCCTCGCTTGCCTACTTGCCAGAGCGAAGAAATTGAAAAAAATCATATTTCCCGACTGGGAATCAAACCCAATATCCGTCGCGTTTACAGTTACAACAGTTATTTATTATGATTTAGTCCCGCTTTTTCGACCAGGGTAGACAGAAGACATCTAGTGTTGTGAGATTTCGAGTTTAGTAGCGGAATTCAACGGTGCGCTTAAAAAATGAAAAAAATCATACCATATAATAAAAAAGACTGCTTAAACGCTAAGTTTTATTTTAGGGTTCCGTACAAAAATTAAAAAAACGGATCCCTTATAGAATCACTCGTGTTCCTGTCCGTCCGTCTGTCACAGCCAATTTTCTCTGAATCTACTAGACCGAATCAGGTGAAATTTGGCAGAATGGTGTAATGCCCTGACCCGAACACAGATGTGTAACGTAAAAAATATTTTTTTGAAATAAGGGTCTTTTTGGGGGATAAATTAGGTAATTAAAAAAAAAATTGCGAACCTTACTGAGTCATATATCAAATGAAAGGGCTTGTTATGAGGATCTCGAATATATTTTTTTTAATTTTTTAAAATAAATAGTTTCGATGATATTCATGAAAAAAGCTGAAAACTGACCATTCTTCTCCCCTAATCTCCGAAACTACTGGGCCGAAAAAATTGAAAAAATTGCTGAATATACTTTATAGCTTGTAGATTACAAGGATACTATAAGGATTTTATAAATTGAAAATAAAATGGTAAATACGATAAAAAATGTTTTTAGGGAAAAAACATTTTCAGGGGAAATATTTCACTATATTGTGTACAGAACCCCTTTCCACGCGAGTTCAACTCGCACTTGACCGGTTTTTTTATTGACTGCATTCCATTAGCAAAGTTAAGAGCGAAGGCAAAAAATACCTGCATCCTGTCAGAAAAAAGTCAAGTTAACAGATTCAATACAAATTTAAAATTAATTAACAGTTATTACAAAATGTTTTGTTTCAGGATCGACTGGCTCAGCACTAAAGGCTCTCCGGGTTGTAAGATAGAAAAGTGCGACCTCACCAACTGGCAATATCTTTCACGATTGGATTATAACAATTTTAGCATACGTTTTTAAATAAACATGAAATATATGCAGTTTTTTTATATATACATATTTTTATTTTATATTAAATCCCCATTTAACATATAAATATGTTGTTAGTATTGTTTTTTATAAATATATTAATGTTTTCATATTCAAAACATAATTGTAATCAGTGAAAATAGATAAATAAAAAAAATATACATACATTTAAATAATTTGACTTTATAATAACTATTAATACAATACAGATAATATTAATAAGATTAATATTTAAATATTGTTAACGCTGGTTAAGTAAACAGATTAAAAAATAAAAATAATTTAAATAGATATTTTTGACCGAGTGAATTAGAATCGAATTAACACGTACTCTCTCGATAATCTTTAAACATATTTATACTGTGCTACAATTGACATTTCTTGACAATTAATTATTTAATTTATCTATAATACATAAATAAATATCCCTTACATGTACGAGGTCTGTTTAATAATAAATCCTATTTAATATCACAATATCTTTTCGTCGCCATCGTTTGTGTTTTCCATTAAAAGATTAAAGTATAATGCATGTAATGAAAGAAATAAATAAATGTCGCCAAAAATCTCTAAATAAACATTATAATATTTATTTATTGTGCTTACATTTATATTATAGTATCAGAGATAGTGAATTATCAATTGGATATATGTTTTTTCTATTTAAAAACAGACGCCGTGATGGCACAATTTCTTAGTACAGCTACACGTAGTAATAATAACAAGAAATGCTTAAAAAAACAAAAAAAATGAACTCGTAGGGGTTTAAACTTGCGCGTGAAAGAAGTGCACGGTTTGCAAGGGGCATAGGTTCAAATCCGACTGTGTTCAAAATTTAACGTGCACGGGTTGATATTATAAGTAATATTATAAATGTCAAATTGATCAGTATGTTACACAGTCAACCCTGAACTACGGAACTGATTTAAGAGAAATTTGGTACAGAGACTGTTATTAGCCTCAGAAACAATATAGGATACTTTATAATGCAATAATGGGTTAACTGATTCCGATTTAATATAAGTAAAAGTGGTATTTCAAATTTTATCTCTTGATGAAAAAATGCGTTTCATTTACAATTAAAGTAATTAGTCTTAAAACTAAAAACATGCTGTAAGTCACTATTCTACGTGGGCGAACTGGTGAGCAGAGCTAGTTTGATAGGTACGCTCTGTTGCAACAGCTGCTCTCAGTCATCAGCAAGTCTACATTACATTACACAATCTTGCATTAGTACTTTAATTGCTATTATTTTTTTTTTAATTACACTTAAAAGTAGTAACATAATTGATTTTCGATAGGTGATGAATTCATTTTTTATCGTGGTAGAGCTAAGCTATACCAAAATCAGTAGCTCAAAAGGGCCAGGCTCGAACCGGTTTTGTATTCATCAGAATACCGTCTTGAAACAGCAGCATATTAATACTGCTGTGTTTCGTCAGGTAAATGAGAGTTCCGGAAGCCTATAGAGGCTGATTGGTCTGGGATAGTTGGCAACGCATCAATATCCTCTCAGGATGTGGATGTCCACTTAACATCAGGTGGCCCTTCTGTTCTTTTGTCATCTTATAATAAAAAATAGAATATGAAGTATTCAGTGTATGTGGGTAGTGCAGAGCCGTTCATATTTTAAATTCATGAGAGAAGGCTACGTTGAGCTTGCAGCATCGGTATAGTTGCAACGACAACATCGTCAAAGATTTAAATTCATAAAGCCTGTATCATATATAGTGTTATATATCGTATAAAATCTTTTTATTTTCAATTGAAAAGTAATAATTTCAGTTGCCATTTTTTCCCTAGTGACGTAGTTACAGTTCACAGACAGCTAATCGCTTACGTTGCTCAGGTAACTGTGTACCTGCCTCACTTTGTCTTGAAAACAAGTCATAAACACTTTCATGGAGGAGGGGGCTTGAACACATGAAGGTGTCACGTGCTTTTTCGAGCATCATTGACAATAGTCTTAAAGTTCACCTGATATCCCTCCTCCATTTCTTAACGTGAAAACTGTCGTGGCGCAACGGCGTAGCGCTACAGCTTGTGGGTTCTAACCGCAGGAACTGTGGGAACCCGTTCCCCGCTTTCCGCCTTTTCGAGGAATTTAGTGTTAGTTCTTGGAACTGAACGCCGCGCATAATTGCGAATTAGACCGAAGATTAAGAAAATAAAAAAATTAATAGATTATACAAAAAAACAATCTTCTCCGACCTCCCATTTAGGGAAGATGGTACTCAAAACTTCAAAAAAGGGGAACAGCGGGGAACAGAGTGTCATAACACTAGGTTGAAGAGCATGAAGCTAAAACAAAAATTACTCAGAAGATACAAATAGATTATCTATTTAGATATTATCATGGCGGAAATTATTTTTGCACTTGCTCAAATGTGACCCTGGCTTAGATAACGGGAAGAACCTATATCAGTTGAAATATTTTAGTCATCCTGTTTTTGTTTTTATTTGACATTTAATTATGTTATCAATGCTATATAGAAATTCTTTATATTTTAATTTTTTTTTTTTTTTTTTTTTTTTTTTTTTTTTAGCTTCACGCTTTATCCCGCACATGGCAGGGTAGGCAGAGGGAACTACAGGGACCGTGGGAACCTAGTGTTAAGACACTCCGTTACTTAGTCCCTGCTTACTACGTCCCCACTTTCCGCCGTTTTCGAGGCATTGCGTGTTGAGTGGCGGAACTCAACGCAGCGCTGTGCCTTAGTTGCCAGAGCGAAGAAAATGGAAATAGAAAAATCCATCTTCCTCGACTGGGGATCGAACCCAGAAACCGTCGCGTTAGCCGCGTTACAGGCGGACGTTGCGCCTCTGCGCCACGACGGTCCTCTATATATTTTAATTTTTTTCCACATTTTTTATTTTAAGATTTTAACATGTATTATGATACTTGACGTAGCTGAGATATGTCTATTACAATCAGTCACTCGTTTTATGCAATGCATTTTTTTTTAGTATAAATAAAGAGAATCTAGTGTCAAATCACTAAATTCTCCACTTTGTGCCAAAATTTGAAATATTATGTTCTTTAAGTGAAAAAATGGATATAGAACTTATGTACTATGTCATTGTGACACAATTCATACAATACTACAATACAAGTCTTGTCAGTTGCTTTGTAAATCCACGTGTATACAGTCAAGGCGCCACAAAAACCCCTTACTAAGATGCTATTTTTAAATTACAATAATAAATATTTTTTTCTCTATTTGTTGTACGCCGTATGAAAACATTTACATGGAGATGCTAAATAATCGTGACAAGTATTATCGTGTTGATAGCTTTATGATGATATTTTTTTACCAACAAAAATGAAATGCTAAAATGCTGAAATTCCTTGGAAAAGATCGCTTTAAGGGATAAGATCGCCTTTTCATATTTCTTTTATTTATTTATATTTTTAGTTGTTATATTATTTTAATAAATTGTGCAATTAACAATACTTATTATTATTATTATAGAGAATTTAATTATTGGATCTTCTAACTTTACACTTTATTTCTGGTAAATCATCTGGTAATCATCGTCATCCCTCGGATGAAGAGAACCAGGTAAATGTAACTGCTTGAGCTACGCCACGACTCTCCTCTCTGCGGTCCTCTTTTTTATTTGCTTATAATTTAATTATTACAAATTTGGAATGTTTTAAAATAATTAAATGGCTACATAGGTGTTTTTACACATTTACTTTCATTTTTGGATCTAACTATCGACTCTACACAAAATCAAATTAAAAAATAACTAAGACTTTGTTAAAGCTTTTATTTATGTATCTTATCCAAAAATCCAAGACGATAAGGGAAAGCTGTCGACCAATAACAATACAAAATGATAACACATGTGATAAAATAACGAATATTTATTTATTTCTTAATAATAATTATACAGATAGAGCTATTTACATAAGCCTATACGCTAGTAGCTGTACAGCACGGAATGTTCTAGAGGTGTCTTAGGTGATACTTAAAATATTTACACAAATATTAAATAATCTTTATTAATATTTATTTTGTATATAAATTAAATATCATAGATTAAATTTGATTTTAAATGTAAGTTTTGTTAGAAAGAAATTAAACGTTTTCTTAAATTGTTTTGTGTATGTATCTGAAAGTATAAGCTTTCGATACGATTTCATTTATTTCGATTCAATTTTAGTATTTTTTTTATTTATATACAGATATATCGTGAATCAAGTGATTTATTAGGATCTACGTAATTTTTGTTAAGGATCCTTAATTATTATTAATAGTAATATAAGAAATAAATATTAATAATAATTATAAAATCCTCCTATTAATAAAATAAATTTAAAATTTAGTATTATTATTTTTTCAAATAAATAGGTGATTTTTTTCATAACATAAAAAGTGATACGCAAAAGGCAAAAGTCAAAATCATAACATTTTATTTAACAGATTATACAAATAGACGACTCTACCACCAGTTCGGAAAAGAAAGCCACTGTCCTGAGAAGAACTGGCGAAGAAACTCAGCGGGACTCTTTCTAAAAAGTCTAGTCTGCAAGAACATCTAGAGCAGATTTTATAAATTATATACTAAATTTATATATATTTAAAAAGAATAACACAAATTGTTGTGCGAATACACCATTTTTTCATACCTATTAATTTTCTAAATTATCCCTATAAATCACTTACCACTCACAGACTATAAATAAATCATATATCTTATGATTAAAAATAAAAAAAATATATAGAGTTGAGAACTTTTCATAAGTTTCCTTAATGGATCATAATTTTTAAATAATAATTAGAAACCATTTTATGTTTTAATTTTATTTTCTTTCATATTAAATTTATTTTCTTTTTACTATTAATCTGTCCTTAGATCATTTTAAAAATTATAGTATGTTAGTGTTACAAGTGTTAGTATTTCAAAAATAGAATAGAAGCTATGAAGTATTTTTGAAATAGCAATGATTAAAACTATATTGACGTACATAATAACTAGAATAAAAGTATGGAGAAATTAAATACAATACAGATAATTATTAAGTAAATGTACAAATCTACCTTAAAAAATATTTACAACATTTGCGCCTCTGTAGCAATGAAATCGCAACTAGCATGTATAAACGTTATTTAACATTCATTGCCTTTCTAAATTTAAAAAAAAAAGACAAAATGTAATAAACAAATATAATGAAGCTGAAAATTAATAAATTACAGATTAAATAATTTATAAAGTTAATTCCTTAAGAATATACAGCCTGGGACAAAATAAAAAATTATTAGCGTCACTGGCAGTATTAAAAAGAAAAAAAAAACAAATACAAAATAAAAACGGCACCAATTTAATCTGTTGACTCAAAAGCATAAAAACTACATGAAACATTATGGCGTTAAGTAGTTTGGTTATATATTAATTGTAATATATTACAAAATGCTATTTTATCGTATATACAACTATTTTCATATCAGAACTTATTTGTATTTATGCATATATGGTATAGTATTAACAAATCAATAGTCAAAATAAAAAAAACATGTTAAATATCAAAGAGAAAATGATATAATAAAATAAGATTGGAAAAAATTCTTTTAATACAAATATAAATAGGTATTACTTGGAATAGCTCAATTATTAAAAATCACTAGTTAAATTTAATTTTATATCTATGTATGTACATATATTAATTACAACATTTTTTATATAAATATATGATTTAGTGTACATATACTATAGTTTCTTCTATATGTCTAACATATTATGATGTTTGAAGACACGAACAAGTCAAACCCGACTATGTAGAATCGGGTGCATAAAATTTGTTTACTGTTTATTTTATACTATTTTTGTTTATATTATATTAGTTTAAGAGTAACCTACCTTTTAAATAAGATGAATATATTAAATTTAGCATTATTTTATAAAGAAATCGTAAAACTCTATTATG
Source organism: Dione vanillae (assembly GCA_037178615.1). Taxonomy (NCBI): domain Eukaryota; kingdom Metazoa; phylum Arthropoda; class Insecta; order Lepidoptera; family Nymphalidae; genus Dione; species Dione vanillae. The sequence continues at coordinate 547,446 of JAZFAU010000036.1, read as the reverse complement.
ATTAAATATTTATAAAATTTACTTATACATGAAAAAGGCTTTTTGTTATAATAAATTGAAAATGTTGCATTTCACAACTTTCAAAAATAACACTAAAAGATATGTTTTTACAATGTCTAACGTAATGCGTTAAAGTTACATAATAAAAATCCAAGCCAAAAAATATTTTAAGCTATAACACTAATAACGTGATTACCCAAAACAAAAACATACTATATTTTTTTTATTCTATACATCACTACTAAACATGCATTCTCTACAAAAGAAAATTATCAGAACTAAAATATACACAATATATACATATATAAAATGGCTCGGAGGTCACACCTTCTGTTCCGGCGTTTGTAGTGGCACGCTTGCCTCCTCCTGTATTTTATTTGGAGGATTCGATCGTTTGTGCCTCTTTATTCTCTCCTTATGGAAGAATAATCTGAGATAGTGACACGGGAACACTACGCATTCACCGGCGGGCTCTTCAGCGTCGATGTAAACACCTCTGACTAATACTGAGTTGGAACAGTTCAATACGATGAGTAGTACTAGACTGACGATGTGCGAACACCAGTTACTTAGCTTCGGAGTTTCTATAAAATAATATGATTATTTAAAATTTTATTTAATGAGAAATTTAATATACCTATATGTATAAGGACCGTCGTCGTCGCAGAGGCGTAAGCGTCTGCCTGTAAACGCGACGGTTTGTGGGTTTGATTGCCACTCGGGGAGGATGAATTTTACTATTTCCATTTTCTTCACTCTGGCAACTAGGCAAAGCGCGGTGTTGAGTTCCGCCACTCAACACGGAATGCTTCAAAACGGCGAAAACGGCGGTGAACGGAGTGTATTAACACAAGGTTTTTACGGTCTCTTCGGTTCCCTCTGCCTACTCTGCTATGTGCAGGATAAAGCATAAAAAATAATATATATCACACTCCATGATATATATAGGGTTGTTATTTTAAACTGTTATAAATATAAAGTTCAATATATAACACAGCAATTGTATTCTTTAAGATTTAAATAATTGCGCCATTCTACAAAAAAGTGAAAATTTATAGATAAATTAAACTAAATAATATTTACCTGGGAAAAAATATATATCCAATAGTCCCCAAATTCCCCTCCATACGTTGACGGTAGCCACAAACGATATAAGATGGTATAGATCAGCAATCAGCAGACGAGGAGCGCCCTGCAGTTTGGACACCGCCCAGCGCATGGGCGCTTGGGCACCGAATGTTATTACCACTATCACGTATCCTGCCACCTGTGAAGAGGTCATCTTATAAATATAAAGCTTCAATTGTCTACTGGAGAACACGTAAAAAGTACTAGGACTTCCCCGAGAGCATATATGAAGAGGTCAGTAACGAGGCGAGAGAGGCATGTAGAGACCGCAGCGTTTGCCGCTACGTTCTCTCTGACTATTTCGCTAGGGATAGAGCGTGAGGATGTGTGTGTGTGTGTGTGTGTGTGTGTGAAGCTTCAAAATGAAGGCCAGGATGTTTATTTTTAAAATGACACTGTTAAAGCGACTTGTTAAGTTTAGACTTTTGTAGGTTACTCATGGGGTTCGGTTCGTAACATATATTTTAGAAAAATACGTAGCGTGTACGCGTATTGAAACGTCATCCATTCATTTGGTGGAAAATAGAAAGCGGAAAATAATTTTAAGAATATTTCCACAATAACCAAAATATATAAAAAGCTCAAGCATCGACAATCGCGTCGACCGGCGCCTGCGCTGACGCCTGCGTCAATACCTTATCAGCCGCCGCCTTATCTCCTTTATCACAGAGCTCCCGTTAAGACGCGCTAAGCACTGTCGACAGCGCAGCGCCATCTAAGACACTTTGCGACAGATTCACACGAACACGACACTGTGTACGAACGTAGCGAATGTAAACTACTTACTGGTTATTTATATAACACCACTTTTTTATAGCGTAGAATAATCAATAGTATTTATTCAACGTTTTAGATTACACAGTATTAGACAAGAAAAATGTAATGGCAATAATATTTGAATATCATCATACATATTCAATAAATCATCATTTATTTTGACTATATGCCTAAGTACATGTGCTAAATATATAAAATCAAAAGTCAAATAATATAGCACATATATTTTAAATTATTAAACATAAATGTTTCATATTGCCAGTGGCAGTATCTCACTGCTGACAAGGTGGTTCTGGGTTCATTAACCATTTTGGAGTCATTTTTATTTCCATTTTCCCGTTAAGGAGAAAGTTTATCTTTCTAGAGAAATGAAATGAAATTAACAAACCGTTGCGTTTACAGACCTACGACTACGCCTCAACGCCACAAAAATACAAAAATATTTCTTTAAGCATATATATATATATATATATATATATATATATATATATATATATATATATATATATATATATATATATATATATATATATATATATATATATATATATATATATATATATATATATATATATATACATATAAACATATATATATACATATAAGAATAATGTAATGTACATATTTCACGTTCAATATCAAACCATGGCATTGAGTCCAAGTGGAATGAACGGACGTACACAAATATACCCACTTATTAAGGAACAACTACAGTATTTACCTTATTAGCTTAGATCCTAAACACTAAACGAGATAATACTGTGTTATTTTTAGATTTATGACGAAAACGGTTTAAAGAGCATCTTAATATTGTAATTTGCAAAGTACGTTGACTATTTGTTCAATGGTTACCGCGTTGAACAATAAAAAAATTAAGTCATTTTTTTAATTTAATGTCATATGTATTACTGAAATATATTATATAATGTAATATATATAACATACTAAAACTTCGTTTCATAAAGTTTAGTTGGTATTATAAATCAACCGTTGAACATCATCGTAACGCAGCGCAGCGCATGTCTTTAAACGATTGTGGGTTCGATTTTGGGGACGATAGATTATTTAATTACTATTTTCCTCGTTCTGGCAACACACCATGCTTCAAAAGGCGGAAAGCAGTGAGCCGAGTGTCTCGACTACACTGCTATGTGCAGGATAAAGCTTGAAGGTAATTTAATTAATTTTTTAACAATTAATTATTAATATTCGTTGAGCTATATATACTGTCAATATTCATATAGCAGGATAGGCAGCGTACATAAAAAAAACATAACTAATTAATCAAGTAACCCCCCGCTACACTATGAAGTTTCTTATGGAAACAATCTATTTTCCCATGGGAATGGAACCCGCAACCACTGTGCGTTTAGAGGATAACCTCTAAACCCACTAATGAAATATTAAGTATGAAGCAAGGAGTAAAAAAAAGCAAACATAATATTGACCTTAAATATTCAAAGTTAAAAAGCAATAATGCTCGTAGTACATCGGGGAGTCGGGAGGAAGAGCCAATTGCGCCGCGTAAGTGGTCACTGACTCAATGACGACGCGTGACCCATATGCGGAAAATCGTCTAGCTTTTAGCATTTTTATAAAGATGTTACAGCTTCACGCTTTATCCCACACTTATCCGAGTAGGCATAGGAAACCGCAGAAACCACAAAAACCTAGTGTTAAGACACTCCGTTCCCCGTTTTCCACGTTTTTCGAGGCATTGCGTGTTTAGTGGCTGAACTCAACGCCGTGCTTTGCCTAGTTGCCGGAGTGAAAAAAATAGAAATGGAAAAATCCATCTTCCCCGAGTGGGAATCGGACCCACAAACCATCACGTTTACATGCTGACGCTACGCCTCTGCATCACGACGAGTCTCTACGCCTAAGATATTAATTTGGAAAAAAATAGAGGACCGTCATGTTGCAGAGGCATAGCGTATACTTGTAAACGCGACGATTTGTTGATTCGATTCCCATGAGATGATGATGATTTTTCTATTTCCTTTTTCTTCGCTTTGGAAACTAGGCAAAGCGCGACGTTGACTACCACCACTCAATAAATAATTATTTGTTTTTTTCGAATCATTATAATAGTTCGAAAAAAGGCGGAAAATAGGGACGGAGAAAGCATAAATAGTGTCTTAATACCAGGTTCCTATGGTTCCTGCAGTTCCCTCTGCCTATTATTCATGTGCGGGATAATGCGTGGAGACATAAAAAAGTGAACAAAAAAACATAGAAACAAAAGTTTTTTTCCTGTAAACTTCAATTATCTATGACAAATTGCAATTCGTGCAGGTCACTTATACCGATCTCATACTCATGAAGAAAAATACTTACTAAAGATGTCCAGCAGGATTTAACTTGGTCTTCCGGATATAGGAATATGTCCAGCAAGGCCCAGGAACCGCGCCATACAAACACTACTAGAGAACCCACTACGGTCACGGAGAACACGCAGTCTAGGATGTACAACGCTGTCTCTCTGCTACTCTGTAACAAATATATGACAAGTTAGACGATGCACGATATTGTTATGGTATAGTTTATTACTACAATAAAAAAAAAAACTAAAAGAAATGAATGCGTTCAAATAGAAAATACGTCAATAAGTAACACAGATAAGAAAATTATAATAATATTTTAATATTCCATATCCCGTTTAATTTTTACAGGGCTCCTTAGAAATTTTATATTTTGAAAAAAAAATAAGGTCACCTTAATACGTGTACCACTACGAATATCGAAGCAAATAATGTGGAAGTCAAAAGATAATGATTCATTTTTTATATGAAAATTTTGAATCTAAAGCATTTGGTCAGTCATAAGAATAAAATAATATTAAAGATTGGTTTAATATAAGATGGATAAAACGAAATGTCAAAAAATGGTTGCCTGTAAGTGGGTTTTACGGGCGAAAATTTTACGTGACAACGTCTTTTTCTCGGTAGAATATTTATTGATATGATTAATAATTATAATATAAATTGCACAAATTTTAACTATTGAAAATATATTTTGTTTACTAAAACATTGTACATGTGTCAAGTGATACGCGCGGCGGACCGATCATAGTTCGGTGACAGTTGACACATCGTTACGTTACCTTTTTCATATGTGACTCCGAGCCGCAACCTAATTTAAGACGTTGTCACGTCAAAAATATTGACAGATGGTGGATGGCAGAGAGAACCGCAGTGTTAAGACACTCCGCTTTCCGCCTTTTCGAGGCATTTTTAAGTGGCGCAAATCATCGTCGCGCTTTGCCTAGTTGCTAGAGCGAAGAAAAAAGAAATGAAAAAATTCATCTTCCCTAAGTGGGAATCGAACCCACAAACAGTAGCGTTTACAGGCAGACGCTGCGCCACTATGCTTATTTAAAATAAATAATAATTGACGTCTTTAACCGCCATTCAAAATCAAAAAATAAACTAGATTAATGGGTTAGATTATTTTATTTCAAACGTGTAAAAATTGCGGAAATCAAAGATCTCATAGTACTCTAATAAATTATTGATATATAGAGTAAGTAAGTAATTCATTCATCATATTTTAAGCTTATCTCTGAGATAAGCTCGTATCTACGACTAGAATATCGAGACACTGGATGAGGATACAAGATTCTGAAAATGTAGCGTGTTTTATCTATAGTTCAGTTACTTAATTATGATTGATTTATATCCATTATTGTATAAGGAAAACATTTGCTTAAATATAAAGTCATCTCAGAAATTTAAAAAAGCCAGAGTATATATATATATATATATATATATATATATATATATATATATATATATATATATATATATATATATATATATATATATATATATATATATATATATATATATATATATATATATATATATATATATATATATATATAATAAAAAATTTAATATGACGTATAAGACTAATTATTATCTGTGTTAATGAACGATTAAATATAATATACATATTGGCATATTATAAATTGTTTAGGTATGAACGAACGAAAATTTTTATATGTTTTTCTACTTTAGTGATTTATATATTTATGTTGTTTTTCTATAACATAGTATATATATGTACAATGGCATAGTTTAGTATGACTAAATAGTAATAACAGCTTTAATAGAACATGGTTTAGTTAGTAACTTAAATGACTTCTTGTATGAGAAGTACTAATAATATGAAAGCAGAGAAGACAGAGAGAATCTACTGTTAACTTACTGCTTTCTCCGCCTTTCACCTGAATTTGGAATATTTTGAACATATGCTGCCCTTTATCATAATCATACAGGGAAATGAAAACCGTTCATGCCCTCGAGTGAGAATCGAACACAAAACCGACTGACGTTTTTCGACGCAGTCTCACTGCACTACAATGATCTCATTTACTTATTATACAGAGTACTTTTGTTCTTCAATATAATATTTCATAATAAGAACTGGTTATGAGGTTAGGCCTAGATAGCTTATTTTTTTATTATAAGGTTAATATTGTTAGCCGTACTGGCCTTGTCAGAAACAAGCTTCTGATTTTCATCTCCCCTTTCATGTCTCTAGTCCTGAGGAAAGCAAGAACTGACATGTCTGCTTAAGGGGGACTGCTTCTACACAAATATATTAAAAATCGTTGACTTCATTCAAATATTTATTTTTATATCTATTTATTTATTTATTTATCATATTACAATTTGTTACACTACTAGGTATACAGAACATCATAAAAACCTGAACCGGTTTGTGTTGATGTTACATTAAATTAAATAACATGCATTAAATAAAATAAAATAAATTACATGGTTACTTAATGTTTGTAAAGAAATGGTTTAATAAAAATTACAAAATATTGTTTAAAAAATGATATTTTAGCTTGGCTTTAATATTGTCTTTTGAAATAGTACTACATAAGCTTAAGGGTAATTCATTGATTAATCTTGGAATAAGGTAAGCAGCAGTACGTTCGCCGTAAGAATTGTTAGCTCGTGTCGTCCGCAACCGGTTATTAGTGACTGATCGTGTACATACAGGATGTTCAACGGGAATCTTAAATTCATCACAAAAATAGTATTTTTTAATAAATTATACTTTAATAGGCTATGTACAGATAAAATTTTGTAAAATTTCAAAAGGCATTCTTTATTGTCCTCATATTTACGTAGTATATTACTGGAGGCTACATTTTTTATTATTTTCACTTGTAAATTATATATATTAGTAAGATAACTTTTGTAAGTTCGCCCATAACACTCAAGCCCATATTGTATATACGAGTGAGCTAACGCGTAATATAACAGAAGCTTCACTTTAGATGGGATACGATTTTTTACAATTTTAATTATAGCTAAAAACTGTCTAAGTTTGTTGCATACGTAGTCTATATGATGTCTCCAATTGAATTTATTATCAATTATAAGTCCTAGATAAGTATGCTTGTTAACCATTTCAATATAGGGACAGTGGCATAATCTAGTTTTATTTCTAGTTGTATGCAAACATATATGATTATGGGCGATTATACTTTGTATAGGCGATTGTCTAATATACGGCGATTTAATTACCACCAATTTTGTTTTACTAGCATTAAGAACTAGTCCTACATCATGACACCACATTATAAGGCTGTTAAAATCTTTTTGTAATAATTGCCTGGCTTTATTCGGATCATTGCTAGCAGCTATGAGACATGTGTCGTCTGCAAATTGATAACACGTGCAGTACTTCACATTATTGCTTAAATCGTTAACATATGACAAAAAATGCAACGGACCCAGGACTGATCCTTGTGCTGTACCTTCGGACACAGATATTGATTCGCTAAATGAATTATTAATTTTAACAGTATATGAGCGGTTATTCAGGTAATTCTCACACCATGCGAGTAAGGGACCACGTATTCCACAGCCTTCTAGTTTTTTGACGAGTTGTTTGTGGTTTAAGATATCAAACGCGCGTGAAAAGTCAATGAAAAGCGCATAAACGTGTTTTTTATTATTTAGATGTTCATTGACTTCATCTGTAAATTTATCCAATAAGTCTGTTGTACCCTTACCAGGCTGAAATCCAAACTGACTTTTCGCTATGACGTCATGTTTACGATAAAACTGATGTATTTGTTCACAGACATATTTTTCTACAATTTTGTCGATAGATGAAAGAAGTGTAATAGGACGATAGTTAGCGTATTCATCTTGCTTACCTTTCTTATACACTGGTCTAACACAGCCTATCTTCAGTCTATCTGGGTATAATCCGGTTTTTATACTTCGGTTTATAAGGTTAGTTATTGCAACTGAAATTTCCTTATTTATGACTTTTACAACTGATACTTCAATATTATCAAAGCCAGGTGCCTTATGAGGATTGAGATCTTTAATTATTTTACATATCTTTTTATTTTCGGCAGTTTTAAATAAAATACTTGAATCCAACTGCTTACTATAGGATTTTTCTTCTAGAAGTCTTAGACTACAACTCGGAATAATATCCTTAACAGCTCTATTAAATCCAGCAGCAAAATTATCAGCAACCTCTTTAGAAGTAAGTCCTTGTGTTTCAAATGCCTTGCATATTGATGCATCAATAGACAGGGTTTATTTTTATATCTAATCAAAAGGTGCGATAATACCACTGTCGGAAGTCCAAGAGTGAGTCATTGTATCACTTGACGTTCACTTACTTAATCCCGGTATTATTATTATGTATTTATTTTACTTCTTTATTATATTACGATGCTGAAGAGAATTAAATTGAAGGTCAAATTATAAATTGTTGAAAATTCTTATTAAAATAATGTCGTTGAACATTGAAAGGTTTTACGTCAGTTTGGGGTCCATTAGTCGAGGATTCCCACATCACAGGATATGGGAGAAAATATTTATATTAGAGAGAGCTTAAATATTTCTCTTAGAGAGAGCTAAAAGCTTATTAAGAGCTTAAAGTCAAAACAGTTTTTATCACCTGCTATAAAAGTACTAATTTTAGTAAAAAAATTACAATAGCCTATTTTATAAGAAAATAAAGAGTTATAATGGAAAAATGTATACTTTCACCAAAAAAGTAAGATGTAATAAGGGACCTAACATCTGTTATGGCGTGGCAAATATTATCAAAGTATCAAGAAACCGCATACCCCAATCTTTGAACTAGACAATATTTCCAAACTAAATCATTATATATATATATATATATATATATATATATATATATATATATATATATATATATATATATATATATATATATATATATATATATATATATATATATATATATATATATATATATATATATATATATATATATATACATATATATATTAATTAATAAAAAACTTACTGTTTTATAAAAAGTTGGCGCGTCAAAATAATCTTCAACTGTGTCAACAGTAATGCAGAAGGGCGCCGAGTCCACATTTCTGAAGGCTCTCAAAAATATGATAGCCACGGTGGAGACAAACGTTGAGATGATAACGGCCATCGGACTACTTATGAAACATTCCAGTAAATTCCAAACACCCCTACAAGCGGCTACATTTACAATCGCAGCCACACACGTGTACAATCTTGTGAAAAAGAGATATTTCTTAATCCCATATTCTGGTACCAGTAATTTGTTTAAAGGTTCTTGAATAGCACATAAGAGGAGGCCGACGATGATTCCAAACGCGGCGGTCCATACCGCGCTTAGCAATGGATCGTTTGGATATACGTAGAGGTCCATGAGGGCCCATGTTGCCTTCCAGTAAATAATAATCAAGGGTCCTGCTAAGAAGATGGTGAAGAACACGTCGACTATCTCCAGGAGTGCTTCCAGCCTTTGCCCGCTCAACGGCTGGAGCAAAACGTAGTTACTTCCAAGCATATCTAGCGAGATGTATACAAGGGTTTATACAATTCTTCCCGATTCAACAATTTATCGTAAAAATCTTAAAAATGGCCTGTCAAGGGATTAAGTCCATTCCGCTTAAGGAGCGTGCACCAAATTTTGTTTTCGTTGTATTATATTCACGTACAAAATGATGAACGATAGCCATATAATTACATATATTTAAAAGTAATATTTTTTTTACACAATATTTAAATTGGAAAATTTGTTCACTTCGAAACTGTTTCTCACACCGAATCGCTCACTGTCTTTATATCGCACAGTATTTATAATAGTCTAAGTCACAAAAAATCAGATTGCCAAGAAACGCTGATATGTAATCTCCACCAAAATTATTATATATGATTTATGAGTGCATACATAATTCACGGCATAAGGATGCCGGCAGTGCAACTATCGTCCACACTGTGATAGGAAAAACAACTGTATTAGGTAATGATTGATGATAATAATAGTATTAAATAATGATAAAAGTCATTGTCCTATATATAAATAATGATAGCAATCTATATGTTGGTAAATTATGTTAATTAAATACATATATTATGTTTGTTTCTGCTCTGTTCGACTAATTGCGGCGTTAAGTTCCGTCAATTAATACGTGGTGTGTAGAAGGAGAGTGGAGTGTATTGCTTGTGTCTCTTAGTTAATAAGGAAAATAAATTTTAATACTGACAGAGCGATCTTCGTGGTGCAAAAATAGCGTCTGCCAAGCAGTTTGTGGGTTCGATACTTATTCGAGGATTGAAATATTTTTAATATTCGTCGCTTTATCAATAAGGAAAAATCGTGGCGATGAGTTCCGCCACTCTAAGTAATGTTCTAAAGGCGAAAAGCGAGAATTGGATGTAAGATTACTTCACGCTTTATCCCCGATATAGCAGGGTAGGCATAGGGAACCGCAGGAACTGTAGGAACCTAGTGTTAAGATACTCCGTTCCCCGCTTTTCGCCTTTTTTAAACATTGCATGTTTGGTGTTGACGGAACTCAACGCCGCGCTTTGTCTAGTTGCTAGAGGGAAATCAATGGAAATAGGAAAGTCTATTTTTTCCTCATGAGAATCGAAGCCACAAATCGTAGTGTAGTAATATATATATATATATATACTTCTGTTCTATGTATGTCTACATGTACAAGGTAGTGTATATTTTAAATAACGCAAGCGATAAAAACTTTGTCAGTTCTCTCCCGCGTCGTAGCTGTGAGCGTTAACATTTTCATAATAACATTTCAAACTTATATGCATAGTAACCGTAGCGATGTAGTAGCTTTTAACAAATATATACACTGTATAAGTGAGCTTTTATTTAAATTACACATATTTTTTTTTTAATTATGATTTACCGCAGAGAACTAGCTTTTATTTTTTCTACATTATTCCCCTAGTTTGTGAAACTTTTTTCAAAAAAACTACTTTTTTAAGTTTGCTTATATTTTTTATGTTTATTTTTTTAAGCAAACGATCCGTCAAAATGAATTGGAAGCAAACAAGTCTTAACATCTTTTTAAATTTATATTCAGGACGCTTAATACTTGTTTCAATAATGAGGGGCAACATAGTGAAAGCTACATAGCTAAATAAATCTTTATAAAGAAAAAACATCTCTTCGTTGATAAAAAAATATTGAAAAACTTAATCCATAACAATTTTATCAGTGTTTTAAAAAACAAAAAAAAAAACAATATATATATATATATATATATATATATATATATATATATATATATATATATATATATATATATATATATATATATATATATATATATATATATATATATATATATATATATATATATATATATATATATATATATATATATATATATATATATATATATATATATATATATATTTATATATATATATATATATATATATATATATATATATATATATATATATATATATATATATATATATATATATATATATATATATATATATATATATATATATATATATATATATATATATATATATATATATATATATATATATATATATATATATATATATATATATATATATATATATATATATATATATATATATATATATTTAACTATTGGTTAAATAAAAGAGTTTTTTTTTCTAAGTCATATTTTACAATAACAACACATTTCTTGTGTCAATTTAATCTGTACACTCGACTCAATAAAAAAAACGTTTCAGTGTATATAATATTACACTAAAAGTACGATAAAATATAAGATATGAATCAAAATGAATATTTGGCAATTATCTTTACACTATGTATTTAAATTCCATAATTTTAAGATATTACGTCTTAAGTACTTAAGCTATAAGAAAATGGTTTTATGAAATTGTTAAAAAAAATAATTAAAAACGTTTCATTCCATTTAAAGAATAGATACTTGTGTGTGTGTGTGTACTTGTATGTGAAACTATAAGCGTTGTCAAAAACGATAAAAAATATAAAAATTACAAAATAAATTCAGTCTCGGGCTTTTTAAAGAAATATTTGAAATCCATTTTGATGGATCTATAAAGATTCATATTGTCAGAGCACCACGACACTTTTGTTAGCACACATTTTTGGCACACTTTTGAACACTATTTACTATTGTTTATTATTAATATTACTATTATTAATAATTATAATATATTATATTATAGTATTTAATTATTATAGCTAAAGTGACACTTCCACAACCAAGTCAAGTGAACGACAAACTAAATTGAAAACTAGTGAAGCTCTAACAATATAACAAATACACAACACTCTTATCAGAACAAGTAGTAAATCTCTATAAATAATACTCTCACGTTAGTTTACACAAAATTTTGTGGTACAATTTACTTAGTGTGACGTGTTGCGTGTACACTCATTAAGTGATTTCTTTATAAACGAGTAAATGTACATTACCTCTACCACATTCAATTCAGTTTAAGAGAAAAACGATTATTTTTACTTTTTTAACGAATATCGGGTATAATTTGAATCATATTGCAATAGTATTAAGGGTTAACAGTCTTGGGATATAAAGTGCTTAAAGAAACGTTGGGCCTAAAAAATTTTCTGCGCGATTAATACGGTAAAAGATTTTTATTTATAATGAATAATAATAGTGAAAATTTCAGATATTTATTTTCGTCTCTACTAATAAAGTAAGTTAAATTTTCTTATTCATAAATATGTTTCAGGACCGCCGTAGCGCAGAGGCGTCGTAGCATCTGCTTGTAAATGCAAGGGTTTGTGGTTTCGATCCCCACTGGGGGATGGAATATTTCATATCCATTTTCTATATATATATATATATATATATATATATATATATATATATATATATATATATATATATATATATATATATATATATATATATATATATATATATATATATATATATATATATATATATATATATATATATATATATATATATATATATGTTCTGTGTATGTCTACACATGTACAAGGTAGTGTATATTTTAAATAACGCAAGCGATAAAAACTTTGTCAGTTCTCTCCCGCGTCGTAGCTGTGAGCGTTAACATTTTCATAATAACATTTCAAACTTATATGCATAGTAAACGTAGCGATGTAGTAGCTTTTAACAAATATATACACTGTATAAGTGAGCTTTTATTTAAATTACACATATTTTTTTAAATTATGATTTACCGCAGAGAACTAGCTTTTATTTTTTCTACATTATTCCCTTAGTTTGTGAAACTTTTTTCAAAAGAACTACTTTTTTAAGTTTGCTTATATTTTTTATGTTTATTTTTTTAAGCAAACGATCCGTCAAAAAGAATTGGAAGCAAACAAGTCTTAACATCTTTTTAAATTTATATTCAGGACGCTTAATACTTGTTTCAATAATGAGGGGCAACATAGTGAAAGCTACATAGCTAAATAAATCTTTATAAAGAAAAAACATCTCTTCGTTGATAAAAAAATATTGAAAAATTTAATCCATAACAATTTTATCAGTGTTTTAAGTAAAACTATTTTTCAAAAAAAAAAAAAAAGAATATATATATATATATATATATATATATATATATATATATATATATATATATATATATATATATATATATATATATATATATATATATATATATATATATATATATATATATATATATATATTGTTAAATATTGGTTAAATAAAAGAGCTTTTTTTTTCTAAGTCATATTTTACAATAACAACACATTTCTTGTGTCAATTTTAATCTGTACACTCGACTCAATAAAAAAACGTTTCAGTGTATATACTATTACACTCAAAGTACGATAAAATATAAGATATGAATCAAAATCAATCTTTGGCAATTATCTTTACACTATATATTTAAATTCCATAATTTTAAGATATTACGTCTTAAGTGCGGAGGCTATAGGAAAATAGTTTTATTAAATGGTTAAAAAAATAATTAAAAACGTTTCAGTACATTTAAAGCATAGATACTTGTGTGTGTGTGTGTGAACTACTATATGAAACTATAAGCGTTGTCAAAAACGATAAAAAATATAAAAATTACAAAATAAATTAAGTCTCGGGCTTTTTAAAGAAATATTTGAAATCCATTTTGATGGATCTATAAAGATTCATATTGTCAGAGCACCACGACACTTTTGTTAGCACACATTTTTGGCACACTTTTGAACACTATTTACTATTGTTTATTATTAATATTACTATTATTAATAATTATAATATATTATATTATAGTATTTAATTATTATAGCTAAAGTGACACTTCCACAACCAAGTCAAGTGAACGACAAACTAAATTGAAAACTAGTGAAGCTCTAACAATATAACAAATACACAACACTCTTATCAGAACAAGTAGTAAATCTCTATAAATAATACTCTCACGTTAGTTTACACAAAATTTTGTGGTACAATTTACTTAGTGTGACGTGTTGCGTGTACACTCATTAAGTGATTTCTTTATAAACGAGTAAATGTACATTACCTCTACCACATTCAATTCAGTTTAAGAGAAAAACGATTATTTTTACTTTTTTAACGAATATCGGGTATAATTTGAATCATATTGCAATAGTATTAAGGGTTAACAGTCTTGGGATATAAAGTGCTTAAAGAAACGTTGGGCCTAAAAAATTTTCTGCGCGATTAATACGGTAAAAGATTTTTATTTATAATGAATAATAATAGTGAAAATTTCAGATATTTATTTTTCGTCTCTACTAATAAAGTAAGTTAAATTTTCTTATTCATAAATATGTTTCAGGACCGCCGTAGCGCAGAGGCGTCGTAGCATCTGCTTGTAAATGCAAGGGTTTGTGGTTTCGATCCCCACTGGGGGATGGAATATTTCATATCCATTTTCTATATATATATATATATATATATATATATATATATATATATATATATATATATATATATATATATATATATATATATATATATATATATATATATATATATATATATATATATATATATATATATATATATATATATATATATATATATATATATATATGTTCTGTGTATGTCTACACATGTACAAGGTAGTGTATATTTTAAATAACGCAAGCGATAAAAACTTTGTCAGTTCTCTCCCGCGTCGTAGCTGTGAGCGTTAACATTTTCATAATAACATTTCAAACTTATATGCATAGTAAACGTAGCGATGTAGTAGCTTTTAACAAATATATACACTGTATAAGTGAGCTTTTATTTAAATTACACATATTTTTTTAAATTATGATTTACCGCAGAGAACTAGCTTTTATTTTTCTACATTATTCCCTTAGTTTGTGAAACTTTTTTCAAAAGAACTACTTTTTTAAGTTTGCTTATATTTTTATGTTTATTTTTTTAAGCAAACGATCCGTCAAAAAGAATTGGAAGCAAACAAGTCTTAACATCTTTTTAAATTTATATTCAGGACGCTTAATACTTGTTTCAATAATGAGGGGCAACATAGTGAAAGCTACATAGCTAAATAAATCTTTATAAAGAAAAAACATCTCTTCGTTGATAAAAAAATATTGAAAAATTTAATCCATAACAATTTTATCAGTGTTTTAAGTAAAACTATTTTTCAAAAAAAAAAAAAAAGAATATATATATATATATATATATATATATATATATATATATATATATATATATATATATATATATATATATATATATATATATATATATATATATATATATATATATATATATATATTGTTAAATATTGGTTAAATAAAAGAGCTTTTTTTTTCTAAGTCATATTTTACAATAACAACACATTTCTTGTGTCAATTTTAATCTGTACACTCGACTCAATAAAAAAACGTTTCAGTGTATATACTATTACACTCAAAGTACGATAAAATATAAGATATGAATCAAAATCAATCTTTGGCAATTATCTTTACACTATATATTTAAATTCCATAATTTTAAGATATTACGTCTTAAGTGCGGAGGCTATAGGAAAATAGTTTTATTAAATGGTTAAAAAAATAATTAAAAACTTTTCAGTACATTTAAATAATAGATACTTGTGTGTGTGTGTGTGTACTTGTATGTGAAACTATAAGCGTTGTCAACAACGATAAAAAATATAAAAATTACAAAATAAATTCAGTCTCGGGCTTTTTAAAGAAATATTTGAAATCCATTTTGATGGATCTATAAAGATTCATATTGTCAGAGCACCACGACACTTTTGTTAGCACACATTTTTGGCACACTTTTGAACACTATTTACTATTGTTTATTATTAATATTACTATTATTAATAATTATAATATATTATATTATAGTATTTAATTATTATAGCTAAAGTGACACTTCCACAACCAAGTCAAGTGAACGACAAACTGAATTGAAAACTAGTGAAGCTCTAACAATATAACAAATACACAACACTCTTATCAGAACAAGTAATAAATCTCTATAAATAATACTCTCACGTTAGTTTACACAAAATTTTGTGGTACAATGTACTTAGTGTGACGTGTTGCGTGTACACTCATTAAGTGATTTCTTTATAAACGAGTAAATGTACATTACCTCTACCACATTCAATTCAGTTTAAGAGAAAAACGATTATTTTTACTTTTTAACGAATAATCGGGTATAATTTGAATCATATTGCAATAGTATTAAGGGTTAACAGTCTTGGGATATAAAGTGCTTAAAGAAACGTTGGGCCTAAAAAATTTTCTGCGCGATTAATACGGTAAAAGATTTTTATTTATAATGAATAATAATAGTGAAAATTTCAGATATTTATTTTTCGTCTCCACTAATAAAGTAAGTCAAATTTTATTATTCATAAATATGTTTGAGGACCGTCGTAGCGCAGAGGCGTCGTAGCATCTGCTTGTAAATGTGTGGTGGTTTCGATCCCCACTGTTGGATGGAATATTTCATATCCAATTTCTTCGCTCTGGTAACTACGCAAAGCGCGGCGTTGAGTTCCGCCACTAAAGACGCAATGCCTCGAAAGGCGGAAAGCGGAGAGCAGAATGTACGACACTAGGTTCATGTGGTTTCTGCGGATTCCTCCGCCTACCCTGCTACGAGCGGGATAATGCTTATAGCGTGTGAAAAGTGAAAACGTCTTTTTTAAGTATTTTTGCAGTGAATTTTAATAAATCGCCGTTGAGTTCCGCCACTCAACACGCAATGCCTCGAAAAGGTGGAAAGTGGGGACGGAGAAAGCAGGGACTAACGGAGTGTCTTAACACTAGGTTCCCACTGTCCCTGCAGTTCCCTCTGCCTACCCATCCATGTGCGGGATAAAGCGTAAAGCTAAAAAAAAATAATTTAATAATTTGATAATATGATACGAAGAAATGGCAGCTACACAGGCGTATTTGACTGTGGATACTGGAACTTAGTACCAAGCCACTCCGTTCCTTGTTTTTTGTCTTTACATTGCTTGTTGAGCAGAGAAGCGTAGCAATGGGACGAAAATGAAAATTTTACATTGCCTCGAGTGGGAATCGAACCACAACCGTAGCAACAACAGTGAGACATGGACCTCGAATTTTAAGTACTAAAATAATAATAATATTCACGATTTCACGCTTTATCCCGCACATCGCAGGGTAGGCAGAGGGAACTGGAGGAACCATAAGAACCTAGTGTTAAGACACTCCGTTACTTAGTCCCTGCTTACTCCGTCCCCACTTTCCGCCGTTTTCGAGGCATTGCGTGTTGAGTAGCGGAACTCAACGCCGCGCTTTGCCTTAGTTGCCAGAGCGAAGAAAATGGAAATAGAAAAATCCATCTTCCCCGACTGGGGATCGAACCCAGAAACCGTCGCGTTAGCCGCGTTACAGGCAGACGTTGTGCCTCTGCGCCACGACGGTCCTCTATTTGTTCCTATGAGATTACTTTTAGCTGCGATAATATATTCAGTCTAACGAGTTCGAGTAAACTATAACAACAGTAACAGTAGACTACGTTGAAATAATGAATGTAATAGCCCATAGCCTTCGCCTATAAATGGACTATTGAACATAAAAAAAATTCAAGCAAGGATTTCTTGATGTTAACGTGTTAACTAAAAATGCTCCTCAAACTTATAGTATAAGTAAAAATTATTACATTCGCGTGTCATTTCATGTCACACGCAAGTAAACAAAAACACTAGAAGTTTATTTATCATTGCTTTTTTTCTTTTATCACTATTTATTTAATAATAATTTTGATTTTTAATACCATTTAATATTTTAAAGCTCTACGAAAACATGCGTACAGTAAAAACCCGCCATAAATCGCTTAAAACTTGTAAGAACTACATCTAATATTATCAGTCAATGTTTGAATATGAATTAAATTAAATAAAAGCTTTGATTTGGACCGTGGTGACGCAGAGGCGTAAGCGTCTGCCTGTAAAACGTGACAGTTTGAGGGTTCGATTCCCACTCGGGGAAGATGTATTTTTCTATTTCCATTTTCTTCGCTCTGGAAACTAGGCAAAACGCGGCGTTGAGTTTCGCCACTCACCACGCAATGTCTTGAAAAAAGCGGAAAGCGGGAACGGAGAAAACAGGGACTAAGCAACGGAGTGTCTTAACACTAGGTTCATATGGTTCCTGCAGTTCTCTCTGCCTACCCTGCCATGTGCGGGATAAAGCGTGAAGCTATAAAAAAAGCTTTAATAAGCTCATGTTATTATACAATTTCATTTGAGATGTATAAAAAGGAAGTATGTGTGACTGGCGGAGTGCCTCGAAAGGAGGAAAGTGGAGTATCTCAACAGTAGGTTCCTAGGGTTCACTCTGTTTACTCTGAGTTTACTATGAGTGGGATAAATCGTGAAATTAGAAAAAATATAGGAAATTGAATTCGCGACTAAAATAGCAACCAATTTTAAATTTTGACCATTGTGGCACAGTTCAGTGATATAGGTATATTTTAGAAAATGGATGTCGGTTTGATTCTTCCCCATGGGAATGCTTATTGCTTATTTTTTTTAACCAGGTTATTAAAGTGATGATACCAACTATTTGGTTATGTATATAATGTTGTATATGTATTTACGAGTCATACTATTTTAACATTGAACTGGGCAAGCAAAACACTAACCAGAACCTTGCTTTTGTTTTTGGCTCGAAATCGATAAATTGTGTGTTGCATTTTGCAATGTAGCGCCACACTTTCTTGTCTGAGTAAGGAAACTCCCTTGAGTGGGAATCGAACCCTTAATTGTCACATTTATAACCAAATGCTGTTCCAGAACGCGATGAAGGCTGGCCGATTCGATATATATACTCTTTATTGCATTTGAAACATATCATAAGTACATAATTGGAAACATGGTTGGCAAAGGTGAGCTTATCTCTAATAGAGATTTCTTCCAGTCAACCTATGGGTGTAAGAGAAATATTTTTGATTTGAATGGCGAGTATTGTATGGATAAAATATTAACATAGAAGTTTCGGAACAGGTATGCATTTTTTTTTAATAAAAAACTATATGTTTGGTTAAATGTGTAGTTACCAGAGAATATAGACTGATGGTAAAGATACATGTAGAGGTATAGAAACAGCTCAATAATATTAAATAAATAAATAAGAAAACAAAAGACCGTAAGGACTGTCCTGGCGTAGTGTCTACGTGAAAACAGGACGATTTTTTGGGTTGAGTTCCGCCACATAACACGCAATATCTTGAAAAAGGCGGAAAGCAGAGAACGAAGTGTCATAACACTACGTTTCCACGATTCACGAGGTTTTCTCTGCCTTCTCAGGTGTGTGCGGGATAAAGAGTGAAGCGATAAAAAAAGAAAAAACAAGTAGAACCTCTTGAAATATAATAGTATTGAACCCGAACCAATTTATCATAACGTAATGTAAATGCTACTCATATAAAAGTACACAAAAAGTATGAATATATCTATTATATAAAATGTGATAACAAAAACCAAACTTTAATTCAACAAGCGTACAAGAATTTGGACAAGCGCTTCTTTAATTTCAATTTTCCATATATATTTTACAATGTATTTCTTGTCACCGGAGGACACTGTAATATATTTTAAAATATCATTAAAATTTTGGTAAGGACATACTTGAAAGCTAAGTGAAATATTAAGGTTCCCGTTTCACAAATGCAAAGATAACTGAGGAATGTCTTATAGAAATATAACCATCGTAAAGAAATCATATATATATACAAATAATGGTGCGAAATTTAAGCCCGCACCTCATGAAATTGTCTAGGGGTTCAAATCTTGTTGTGTTAAAAATTTTACATAGCTTCTTAAGGTATTTTTTTAAAATAAGATTTAAAAAAATCATAAAAAGGCTCCACCCGTGGCTTTATTCGCGGCTTACCATACTTAAACTACACTATTATTTATTTATGTTACTTTTTTCTTTTTTTTTTAGTATTAATTATTTAATGTATATAAGCTATATTACTACAATCCATTCAAAAGTTTTCCCTTGAAACCAAAACAAAATCCTCACAAGCTTTCACGCTTATTCGTAGTCAATATGGAAAATCTTACTAATACTTTAGTATTAGTAAGATTTTTCATATTGACTACGAAAATACGATTTTACACAATTTTTTACGCAACGTGAGGTTGAAAGTTTCGGTCATCATATGACATGACATAAATACTATGTTAAGGCAACATTAAAACTTAAACTTAATCATCCATTACCAACTTAACAATCCATTTAAATGGGATATTTTCTTCAGTCAAGAAGCAACGTAATAATAATATATCGTCAACGAGATTTTTTTAATATATAGAAAATATTTTTAAGTTAATTAAAAAAATACATCTGTCAAATCTTGTCTGAATCGAATACAATTTTGCTAAAACGACATTGAATTAAAAATAAACACATAAGGTTGCTTGATAACGAACGAGTAAAGGGCTTCACCATAGGGCCCTCGCATAAGGGTAGTCCCTTATATGGAATGATCTATAATATTTATTTTATTTATTTATTGATTTTCAAGTATTAATGTTACTCACATGTAATTTTACTCTGATCTACACTCGAACCTGCAAAACTATGCTTTCTCTCATACCCATTAACTGGAAGAAATCTACTAGAGATAGGTTTACCTGTACCAACAATGTTTTCAATTTTGTACTAACGTATTGTTACAAACAAATGCAATAAAGAGTGTATATATATATATATATATATATATATACACTCTTTATTGCATATATATATATATATATATATATATATATATATATATATATATATATATATATATATATATATATATATATATATATATATATATATACTGTGAGATCTTTTCGAGTGGATAACAAAGAAATTGTACATCATGTAAAAGAAAACAAGCTCTCCTGCAAATGTGGATTTGACTTGTATTAGAAAGAAATATGAAGTCGTAAGGTTTTAAACTACTTCGTACCAGATAAAAGGTCGAGAGATTTAAAAATATAATATGATTAGAAATCATATATGTGAGAAGTGAAGAAGTGTACTTTATTGTATTTCATTCTACGATTGACTAGGCTATATTGCAGACACTATACGATTGTATAGGCTATATTGCAAAGGCAGAGGGAATTTAGTGTTAAGACACTCCGTTACATTATCATTTACATATTAAGCAAGTATGACTTTTATGTACTTAAAATATACATATTTTCATGTGTTTTGTAGGTTTTTACAAACGTAAGTCATACATGTGAATTTTATTAAAGAATAACGGGCTTACAATAATGTATTAAATATTTTTTGAACAACATTTGGAAGATTTTTGATATGTTTGTTTTAACTAATTAGATGAATTAGAATGCGAACATTGCAATTTAACAGATGTAAGTAACATGTGATATATTGTAGACAAATATTAGTGTCTTTACTAACCGTTCGGAACATGGTGGGTACGTCAAAGTAGCCATGAGGCGAGTCTACAGCCACAGCGAAAGGCGCGGCACATATGTTCCTCAGGGTCCTCAAAGCAGCCAGCGACAGCGTTGCCGCCACCGTCGTAGACATAAGCGTCCTAGCACTATCGCCTGTACACTCATTCAGGAGATTCCATACACCCCTCCAAGCGCCTACGCACGCCACCCCCGCTATACACGTGTAGAAACGCGACAAACATAATATACCACCTTGCCCCTATCCGGTTTCAAATATTTAGTCAATTGTGTTTGGAATACGCAGAAGACGAGATCACAACACAAACCGAATGTTGCGCACGCGGTTGCGCTCGCCACGGGGTCTTCCAGCACGTATAGGTCCATCAGGGACCATGTCGACTTCCAGTACGTTACCACCGCAGTGCTACGACGAAACTCGCGAAAACAACATCGGCGACTTCAGTAGTGCTGGATAGTTGTGTCTGTCAATTGTCCTGTCAACCCGCGGTACTTCTCACGCATGTGATGCGACGCGCCGGGGGGGGGGGGGGGTGCCACTGGGTCTGCACGACTAAGACTATTCGTCTTAATTGTATTCTCCCGCGTCCTCTGACGTATTTTGGGGTACCGCACTCCCTCTCGTTTGATTTGCTTTCTTTACTATATTTTCTGTGGGCCTTGAGTGTTTGTGGAACTTGAATAAGTTTATCTGTCAAAACAGGGAGGAGACGAAAACAAAGAGTTATGGGTTTTGTCCCGCATTGGAGTTATGGGTTTTTGTCCGCAATTGGGGTGTTATTGTGTACGGTTTTTTGTATTGTAGAGTATTGACATTATAATTTTTATTTTAGTTTTTATCAATTAATGGCTCTTGCGCTCATTTAATACAAGACAATTATCTTAAAATTTATAATAGATAAGCATAAACAACATGAATCACCTAACAGTAAAAAGACTGTGATCAATAACTGATTCTATGAATGATACCTGTAATAAACAAATCTAATACAGTCCAATGTACCTATTACACCGAAAGGGACTGAACCTTGACACTGCAAGGAGTTTACAATATATTAAAATATTTGGCGATATTTTAGAAATGTTAATAGGGTTTTTCATCGGAAAGTTATGCGCACAAACAAAATATAAACCAGTTAAGTCCCTATAGTTATTTTTTTTATTTTACGTGTTAACGTCTAAATTCGAGAAACAGCGTAATTTTTCCAGATCCAATTCTATAAACCCGGACAATGTTATAAATACATAAACGTGTAATTTTTGTTTTCATTTTTTTTTTTTAGCTTCACGATTTATCCCACACATGGCAGTGTAGACAGAGGGACTGCAGAACCATACGACCCTAGTGTTTAATACACTCCTTTGTTATCCCTGCTTGTGTCCCGTTCCCACTTTTCCGCCCTTTTTCGAGGCTTGCGTGTTGAGTGGCGGAACTCACGCCCGGCGCTTTGCCTTTTTGCCAGAGCGAAGAAAATGAAAAGAAAAATAGCCATCTTCCTCCAGTGGAATCGAACCCAGACACCGTCGCTTTTAACAGGAGACGCTTACCCTCTGCGCACACAACGGCCCCGTGTAACATGTTGTAAATTAATTCTTCGATTTTTTAATAATTTATTCATTTCTTGTGATATATCTAAGTATTTACTTAATCATGTGACATTAATTAAATAATGATTCTGAGTGTGAACTTTATTAATACATGCGTCTCTTTCGGGGGTGGGGGGGGGGCCAACTCTACGTGCATTCGTTTCTTTGACATACATAATAAAAAGAATTCACACCCTTTGTGGGAGCGTATACACTGAGCTCCACACAGCTGCATCTATTACACATTAAATATTGATAATTTAGTCGGCCTTGGTAAGCGTTATGAATTAACCACGGTCGTAAAGGCGCAGGTAGCTGCTAACTATGTACTATAATTCTTATCTTATATATATAAAATGAATGCTGTTCGTTAGTCTCGCTAAACTCCGAGCACGGCTGAACGGATTTATCTATCTTGGTCCTTGAATTATTCCGGGAGGTCTAGGAAGGTTTAAAATGTGAGAAAAATTCGAATAATTGCCGGAATTTTTTTTCTATTCCCTACAAATGTTTTCTAAAATAAACTGAAGAGTCACTTTTGTATTTATTATCCGCTACTAAGGTTCAAATTCGCGTGCTGCGTTGGGGATCGCGTTCTGAAATTCACGAAGTGAAAGTGACTCACGACGCGACAACATGCATAGTCTCAAATACTATGGTCGTCTAACTTCCGCTAACTTCAGTGTAATCTGTCCGATTTTTTTTTTAATAAGATATATTGAGATCGAAAAGATAATCTTAAGTTTTTTCACAATTAAATTAATAAAACTTAAGTTAAATTTCTGAACGCAATCATACTATTTGACATTTGAGTGTGACACCAAACTACTTGTCAATCCCATCCTGTTCCGCATTTCAGAAGTCATGGAAAGTACTTGTACGTATATTATATCTATCTTTGTGGCTACGTCGCGAGAACTTTCTTTTACTTTGGTGATCCTATGTGATAGGACATTCCAAGTAATGTGCTTTTTTTGTGTAGGACACTTACCTGCTAAATAAGCGGGAATTTTCTCACTTTGATTAATTACATTTACGATGCCGAGAAGACGACCTGCTTAGGTCGCCGGAGTCATCAAATGTCGAAGAGCACCGTCACGTGCTAACCGCACGGATGACCGGAGACAGACAGATCAAGAAATAGTCGTATTGCTATGTCCGATTGCGTTTTCCTTTAGTGAGTTGCCAATGTAGGAGATAGCTTAGAAGGGCAACGAGTTCGTGCACATCAACCACAACAGCAAACCTATACATATAATATTTGACGAATCCGCAGACGCCGTGCTCCTGTGATTCTTGAACGCTGCATTCCACTATGATCCGGCCAAATTGATTATGGTGTCCGCCGACAAAATCGGTAACACTTGGGGAAATGAAAACCATTTGTAAACTAGGACGGCGGTAAAATATACTGTGGAATCTACTGATTATGTTGTGCTGATGGCAAGTAAAATTGCTATCAATTGGTCCCACCACCAGATCCTTTACGCCTTTAGTTTCTGGGATTGGAAATGATTCTAAACCCAGTTGAAGCACATCCAAATGTATTGCTTCAGATGCGCTGGGTCGCATCTAACGTACATCCAACTAACGATGAATGTTTCTTATTTGTGGTGTGTTGTTGGTGAATGGTTTCGTGGTCCGACCTCGTTAACCAACTGAGAACAGTTTATGGACAGCTGTGTGCACTTACCGGAGGCTGTCAACTATTACATTTCATCTTGAGAACGATTTTCACACTGGGATGATACGCGCTCAAGGATTCCGTTATATTTCATCGCCTCATCAATTCCTACATTGTTTGCGATTAGCATATCGACAATGTTTGCCCCTCGAATCCAAAATATTTTGTCTCCCCTAGAACCGGAAAACATTTTTAATTTCATCATTGCTTTTGGCGAGGATCAGATCGCGAATGATGTTGCCTCGCTTGGCGTTCATCTTGAATGCTGCAACTCTCTGCTAGAAGCGAGCGAACTGCACATTCTGCCTTGACTTACCGACTACATGCTATCACCGAAACACCCATTTGTCAACTCGCCAAAAATAGCGCAATGGTCCATATACTAACCGGTATGCCAAATTGATTGTTTGGATTAATAGCACCAATGGCCCATAAGAGGTCACTGGCGGCAACTGGGGACGAGCGTTGAAAGATCTCGGACAACCAAAATATTTTCAAGTTTTGGCCCATGATTCTGTAGGTCAGGTTATGCATTTTTTTCGTCAGACTCTTCCAGTTATTCCCGATCAACTGTTTCTGACAACTAATGCCTGCCGAAAATGATCAAATTTGTGCAGACGTAAGACACTCCACTTAACCAACTAACGTGCGATTATTTTTGCAA
This sequence comes from Dione vanillae, assembly GCA_037178615.1. Taxonomy (NCBI): domain Eukaryota; kingdom Metazoa; phylum Arthropoda; class Insecta; order Lepidoptera; family Nymphalidae; genus Dione; species Dione vanillae. The sequence goes on along the minus strand of JAZFAU010000036.1, from coordinate 521,378 downwards.
CAAGATGAAACTGCAAATGTGTTTGCGAAGCGTTGTTAGACAGTGGAAATAATGTAAAGTTGCAGTGGACACCTCGACCGGATTTCATCACCATAACCTACAGATTTCTTGTTCTGTCCATCACAGACTTCAAAGTGGAGCTTTTCCAGCGATTTTTCCCAGATATAGCGCAAAAGTTCAATAACCATAATTGTCTGGGTGAACGAGCAATATTCGGCACGAAAAATAAAGATGTGCGAGGATCTTAATTGCTACATTCTAATTGTCTTCCAGACAGTTTGGTTTCCTTTTAATCATTCGACACCGAATGTAACCAGGAATGACGTAAGCAAATATCCCACTGAGTTGTTTAATCACTGGAATGCCTAAATTCCACCTCACAATTGCAGTTAAAAGTAGATCAGTTGTCATCATGCTCCGGAACATTAATCACCTCGACTATGCATGGAACAATACGGCGGGAAAAGAGGATGATAACTTCATTGAGGTACAATCTAAAAGGAAAATATAAAGAGAGGAATTTCTTGATCCCGCGGATTACCGATGATTCCATGGGACGTTACCATTCGATTTTAAACGCTTACAATTTCCAGTACGTCTGGCCTTTGCGATGCCATAATAAATCGCAAGGACAGTCGTTAGAAATTTTGGGAATCAACTTTGGAGTTTCCCCCGCTGTTTCGCGCATGGACAATTATACGCGTCCGCTGTTCGCGCGTCGGGAAAACCGTCTTCTTGGTTTAATTTACGCCCACAAAAAAAAACAACAAGTATAAGTTTTATGACGAAAGCTTTACAATTAATTAACAGACTGTATTTTACAGTGGTGTCTGTGTATATCCAATTTAAATTTTCAGGTAAACTCTGTTTTCTAAGTAAGCAACAGATGTATCGCAAATAATAATAAATCTTTATTGCTTTAATTCAATAAATGCTTTTATTAAATAGGGATTCCGATTTGTTGTTTTAAAAATCATTTTATACAAAAGATTGTTTTTTTTTATCGATGAGGCAGTACCGAGTCTGCCGGTGTCAAGCTAGTTATATATACTATACTATTATAGAATATATCATCTATATATATAATATATATATACTATATATTATATATAATATATATCTATATATCTATATAATCTATATATATATATTATATAGCCATACATACAACATACATACATACATACATATAAACTACATACATACATACATACATACATACATCCATACAACTACATACATACATACATACATACATACATACATACATCATACTACATACTACTACATACATACATACATACAGACATACATACAATACATACATAATACAACATACAACATACAGACATACAACATACATACATAATAGACAAAAAAAAAAAAAAAAAAAAAACATACATACATCATACATGACATCATACATACATCCACACATACATACATACATACATACTACATACATACATACATACATACATACATACATACATACATACAGACATATTACATACATACATACATCATACAACATACATACTACATACATACATACATCATACATCCACATCCATTCCATACATACATCCATACATACATACATACATACATCATTACATACATCCATACATACATACATCATACTACATACATACATACTAATACAACACTACAAATAACCTACATCATACATACATACATACATCACATACATACATACATAACATACATACATACATACATACAACATACATTACCTACATACATACAGCATACATACATACATACATACTACAGACATACATACATACATACATCAACATACACATACATACATCATCCATCATACAACATACATACATACCTACATACATTCATACATACATACATACATACATACATACATACATACATACAATACATCCATACATACATACATACATACAGACATACATACATACATACATACATCCATACAACATACAGACATACCTACATACTACATAAGACTCATCACATTACATACATACATCCCTACATACATACTACATACATACTACATAATACATACATACATACATACATACATACAACTCAGACATCAGACATACCTAAATACATACATACATACATACATACCTACATACATACATACATACTAACATACATACATACAACATACATACATACTACAGACAATACCTACCTACATACATACATACATACATACATACATACATACAGACCTACAGTACTACATACATACCTACTACATACATACATCATAATACATACATACATACAACAGACATACATACATCATACAATACATACATAATACATACATACATACATACATACATACCTACATACATACATACATACAACTACATACCTACATACATACATACCTACATACATAACATACATACATACATACATTACAACATACAGACATACACATGACATACATGACATCATACATACATCAACATACATACATACATACCTACATACAATACATACTACATACATACAGACATACATACAGACATACATACCTACATTACATACATACTAATACATACATACATACATACATACATACTACATACATACATCATACATACTACATCTACCTACATACATACATACATCCATAACATACATACCATACATACATACCTACATACATACATACATACATACATATCACATACATACATACATACATACGAACATACAAGACATACATACATACATCCATACAGACATACATAACTACTCCATACATACATACATACATACATACCATACATACATACCTACATACTACTACATACAGACAATACATACATACATACGACATACAACATACATAATATACATACATACATACATACATACCTACATACATACATACATACATACATACATACATACATACATACATACATCACTACATACATACATACATACATACTACATACATACATACATACATACATACATACATCATACATACATACAACATACAACATACATACATACATACATACCGACATACATACTACATACCTACATACCTACATACCGACATAACATACATACATCATCATACATACATACATACATACATAACATATACATACATACATACATACATACATACATACATACATACATACACCATACATAACATCATACTACATACATACATACATACAATACTACATACATACATACATACATACATACAGACATACATAACAGAAAACATACATACTACCTCATACAACTCCATACATACAGACATACATCCATACATACATACATACATACATACATACAACCAGCATACATACATACATACATACATACATACATACATACATACATCCATACATACATACATACATACATCATACAAAAACATACATACATACATACGACATACCTACATACATACATACCTACATACATACATACATACATACATACATAATAACCATACAACATACATACATACATACATACATACATACATACATACATACATACATACATACATACATACCTACATACATACAACTACATACATACATAATACATACTACATTACATACAATACATACATACATACATACATACATCTACATAAAATACATACAGACATCTAGCATACATACATACATATCTTCACGCTCTATCCCTAACGGGGTAGTCAGAAGTACGGAGCGCCAAACTCTGACCTTGCATACCGCCTCCGCTCGTCCACTGTCATTATCCTCTTCATACATTGACGCCGGGACGGTGCATCTCTTTTTATCGCCTCTATATCTTCGACACGGCGTTCGAGTTCAAATAGATTTCGAACCGTCCGCACTTGCCACTGACTTTGCATCATATATAAGATAGCACTAAGCTTTCATAATTAATTCATTCGACGATCCCACCTAGTAATTCCTTAACCAATAATTATTTTTCCCTGGAAATATTCCTTCTATAACAATCATCTTTCATCGTCGGAACAACGTTGTACCAGCTCTATATTATGTATACCAACGCGTAAAAATACACTGGCATATCAATGTCGCTAGATTCGTTAACTGAATAAATTGTAGATAGTTGCCTTCCATATCCGGTCGCATCTTACCATCGCTACTAAGTCATTCACCCAGAGCTCTGTGCCTACCCTGCTCGGAATAAAGCTTGAATCTATGTACGGCACTTATTCACCTATTCTCATTTAAACATGATAAAAAAATTTTTGTGCATATCCGCAATTTCTTTCTTCGTCTCTTCACACATTTAGTCTTTTATAGCTTCAGCTTTAGCCCGCATATTGTAGGATAAGCAGAGAGAACGCAGGACCATATTAAACCCAAATGTTAAGACACGATCCGTGGCTTAGGTCCCTGCTTTCTCTGTCCTCGCTTTACCTTTTAGTTTTTGCCATTAATATAATAAAACGCAATCAACAAAGTAAAACAGCTTTAATTAAATTAAAATATATTGCAGTGGAAAGATAACGTGTAAATATTATAATCTTCAAACTTTTATGATCACAAATACATTGTGGTTTGTTTGTTTAATTTGTAACTATCTATTGATTGTTCGACGTAAGTACTTCTCGTTATACGCTTAGGCTGTAGTTCCTTTATTTATATTATTTGCGAAGCATTAGTGTTAGAAAAAACGGAAACAATTTGTTTTTGTTTACAAGGCTTGTTTGGTTTGATAAACGGCCCTATATAATGAAGTTATATTACTTTACACTTATAAGAAAGTTGCTAAGTTTTCTGGTATCATAAATGACTATAGACTTTGATTATTTTAGCTTAATTTTAATGGTCTTTTTCCACTTTAATTCCGCTTAATAATACGCCTTCTCAAATACGTGGAAATGTAGAATATCAGTTGTTCATCTATTTCGGTTATAATATCTTTGCATTTAGAAAAAAACAAAGCAATCCCGTCAATCACTTTAGATATGATGCCATAAAGAACATGGGAAATTACTGAAGTGCCTTTTGCAATGTATATTTTATGTAGCTTCACTATCTGTATCTTCATACATAGCAGGTAGGCAGAGGAAACGTTGAAGAATGTCAATAATTCAGACTATTTGCTCCTTTTTGTGTTTCCTCCGATAAGAAACGAAAAAATTCCCTTCTCCCTGAAATAGAATCGAATCACAAACCGGCGCGTTTACATACAAGGCCATTCAACCTTTTGCGCCAGGACGAACCTCATAACATTGTCCAATAATTGTAGACCGTTCCAACAATAAAATTCGTAAAAATACGTTAACCGAAAATTCCGTTTAATGAACAGTGCACTACAAAATTGGAAAAAAACGATTATTGTACAAGATTTAAACATCGATATTGACAACTGTGGTGTACTTGACTCAAATCGCTAAAGATCGCAACGATTTACTTCAGGTTAAGCATTACATCCGTTTACCGCTCCGCGCTAATGGCCGTAATTGTGTATGCTAGCAATCATCATTATGTTTCCGCTTTCTCGCTCCTCGTCGCCTCAGTTCTTACCTTGCCTTTTGCTTATAAATAGTTTACACTTAGAAATATATATAATCAAATATTGCAAGTTATACTAATTTTCGGTTTGGTTTTCTCTATATGATTGATGATTTATATCGAATTGCCACTCAGGAGCTAATGTTTCGAACATTTGGATTATAGATTAATCCGAGAGCAGTGTGTTCTATGTATGTATATGTATGTATATATATATATATATATTTAATATAGACTATATATATATATATATATATATATAATATATATTATATATTATATAATAAGTTATAGACAACTTCCCTTTTGTTGCAACTCTAGTAGTAAATCTGTAAGTTCGTTCCTTTTCCGTCTGTGACTGAGAAGAGTATGGCGACGCTAGAGCCAAATGCGGGATGATCTCTATGCATGTAATCGGCACGTATAAAAAGACGTAAATGCTGCGTCGGAGTTTCCTGAAATAGTCTAAGGAAAGAAAATACAACACACTTATTTTAAATGTATGAAATGTTTGCGCAGAAGGCCGCAACGTCTGCCTTTAAACGCGACGGTTTTTGTGGGTTCGGTTCTCACTCAGGAAAGATGGATTTTTTTCACTTCTGTTGCTTCGCTCACTGGCCAAGTACACTGCACTTGAGTCCCGGCCCTGAACATGAATGCTCGGAAAACGGCGGAAAAGCAGGGAACCTGTGCGTCTTAACACCAAGTTCTACTGTTACCCGTACTGGGGGGGGGGGGCGTTACCCTTTGTTAAGGCGGTATAAAGTGTACGCATTAAAATTATTTTAATTTCTAGATTTTTTTCCCCGAATTAACAATTTCTTACGTTAATAGATTAGTTTTCATTATATATTTATCTGTGTCCGTTAATATACCCTGCTAAATTGATTTATCTCGCCAGGAGCAATCGCTATATCAAAGCGTCCAGTAGCCCCCAACCTCCCCTCCAGTGCATTATATTTGAAAGGATGAATATATAAGTCTAACTTCTTGGCATATAACCCTCTCGAATCCAGCTCCCGCTCGAGCACTTCTCTCCCCAAGCGTTTTTTGATCGTGACAAATAACAGAGATCTTAAATTATAAAAATATAGTTTTAAGGAGTGTAAGGAGGATCTATATATCTATACTTTATTGTAAATGAGGTCATCGGGGCACAATATTATGTCCATAAACGCATGGTTGGGCGTCGATTCCATCTTCGAGTAATATCAATTTTAACTTAGTCCAAATTATTGTAATTATATATTTCCCCCTTCTCATAAAATTAATTCTGAAAAATGTAGAATATACGAGAAAGGCTAATAGAGTGAGGACGCGTGAACGAGATATGCAGGACTATACATCGTTGGACTTCGTTGTTTCTGACTACCCGCTATGGATACAGCGTTAAAACCTGTAATGAATAGTATGTTAAATATAATGCTACAAATATTTTACCTCACTAAAGCAAAACCTTGAATGTATCACGATGCCCAATATAATTTTGTTGGTCGGTGGGAATACATTGGGGTGGAGTTCCATTATGCCCCCGTACCCCAGCCATACACTAACTACTTGGAGGAGGCTATTATGACGTTTTGTAATGACTGCACTCCTAAACATACAAGCATAATACGTACAAAGAAAGACTGTCGGGGTACAGAGGCGTCGCGTCGCCTGTAAAGCGGAACGGTTTGTGGGTTCGATCGCACTCGAGAAGATGCATTTGTTGCCTATTTGCATTTTCTTCGCTCTGGCAACTAGGTAAAACGCAACGTTGTTCCGCCGCATGCTGTGCACCTTGGAAAAAATGCAGACAGGCAAAAAACGGCGTGCTTAACACTATGTTCCTACGGTTCCATGCATCCCTGTGCCTACTGCTTTGTTCCGGATGAAGCGAAGAAATATAAAAAAGTATATTTTTTCAGTATAGAATACCACATCAACAAGATTCGTTGTGTTCGTTAATTGCCAAACATTTGCACATATTATTTATCTGGTTCAGTTTTTACGTCTATTCACCTTGAACTCTGAATTCTGACCGATTTTCTTCCCCTTTTAATAACGGATGCGGAACGCAACCCCACCGTTTTGTCTTGTTATGCATGGAGTGAAAATATTTCATTTCTCCGGTGGAAATCAAACTGACAACCATTGTACTGTCCTTTTTAACTTGTCACGACTATAACACAATAATCCGTGAAGCACCAATATGGGCGAGTTTTATTCAGAAATTGGCTACATTTAGTTTCTGTGTGGGTGGAGCTACTAGCTGATCATGCTTACATTAGTTTATAATATTTCTACTAAGGTACATTAAATAAATAAAAGTATATATTCAACATGACACATCACTAATCATATATTTGAAATTTATACTATAGAAAGACCGTCCGTGGCGCAGAGGCGCCAAGTGTCCTAAACTAGGTCCAAACTAGGGAAAACGCGGCGTTTGAGTTCCGCGACTCACGTCTTGAAAAGCGGAAAGCGGGAACGGAGAAAGCCAGGCCTAAGCAACGGAGTGGTCTTACATTAGGTTCGTATGGTTCCTGCAGTTTCCTCTGCCTACCCTTCCAATGTGCGGGATACGCGTGAAGCTAAAAAAAAATACTATTATTTTGACAGTTATCCTATTGGCGTTCCATACGTCGGGATGTTTTTTTTTTATTTATTTATTTATTATTTTTTTTTTTTCCTCCTCATGTATATTGATTCTGTATAGTTTTTGTAATATGTATGATGATAACAAGACTATTTATGTATTGTATGTATTTTATTATTGTTTTTGTACACCCCTACCATCTAAATTTTTTCCGCTAACAACGGTTGCGGAAGAGATACGCTGGCTTAGCGATAAAGGCCGCCTCTTGTCCATTAATGACTTTGTAATTTAATTTGTATGTTCACACGGTGTACAATAAAGGATATTTATTCTATTATATTCTATGTATGTAGTATGGTATGTATGATGTATGTTATGTAGTGTATGTATGTATGTATGTATGTATGTATGTAATGTAGTATGATGTATGTATTAGGTATTATGTATGGATGATGTATGGATTTATATGTATGGTATGTATGTATGTAGTATGATGTTCTGTATGATGATGTTATTGTATGTAGGGTGATGATGTTGTATGTAGGATGTGTAGGTAGTATGTATGTATGTATGTATGAGGTATGTATGTATGTATGGATGATGTATGTATGTATGTATGTATGTATGATGTATGGATGTATGATGTAATGTATGTATGTATGTAGTATGATGGATGCTGGTATGAGATCGTATGTATGTTGTTTATGTCTGTATGTAGGTATGTATGTATGTATGTATGTAGTATGTACGGTATGTATGTAGTATGTATGTATGTATGTAGTATGTATGTATGTTGTATGTATGTCTGTATGTATGTATGGATGTATGTATTGATGATGTATGTATGTATGGATGTATGATGTATGTAGGTATGGATGTATGTATTGTATGGTGTATGATGTATGTATGTATGTATGTTGTATGTATGTATGTAGTATGTATGTATGTATGTATGTATGTATGAATGTATGTATGTATGTATGATGTAGGTATGTATGTATGTAGGTATGTATGTATGTATGTATGGATGTATGTATGGTATGTATGGAGGGAGTATGTATGTATGTATGTATGTATGTATGTAGGTATGTATGTATGTATGTATGTATGTTGTAGTATGTAGTATGTATGTATTGTATGTAGGTATGTAGGTATGTATGTATGTATGTATGTATGTATGTATGTATGTATGTATGTATGTAGTATGGATGTATGTATGTATGTATGTGTATGATGTATGATGATGGATGTATGTAGTAGTATGTATGTATATATATATTATTATATATATATATATATACTATTATATATATATATATATAATATATACTAAGCTGACCGGCAGACTTCGTTACGCCTATCGATAAAAAAACCTAATCTTTTGTATAAAATGATTTTTTGTAAAACCAAAACAAATCGAATCACACTATTTAATAAAAAAGCATTTAGTGAATAAAGCATAAATTTATTTATTATGTTAGATTACATAATGTTGCTACTTAGAAAACAAGTTTACCTAAATATTAAATTTGACTATACACAGACACCACTGTTTAAAAAGACAGTCTGTTAATTAATTAAAGCTTTCTAATAAACTAGACTTTTGTGTTGGTTTGTGGTGCGTAAATAAACAAAGGAAGACGGTTTTCCGACGCGGCGAAACACGCGACGTATAATTGTCCATGCGCGAAAACAGGGAAACTCCAAGTTGATTCCACAAACTTCTAACGACTGTCCTTGCGATTTATTTATGGTATCGCAAAGGCCAGGACGACGGAAATTGTAAGCGTTTAAAATCGATATGGTAAGTCATTGGACATCATTCGGATCCGCGGGATAAAGACAGACTCCTTTATATTTCCCTTTTAAGATTGTCAACTCAAGAAGTTATTTTAATCAGTCTTTTCACAGCCAGTCTTGTTCATTGCATAGCGAGGTTGATTAATGTTCAGGAGATGATGACAACAGATCTACTTGTAACTGCAAATTGGTGAGGTGGTAATTCAGGCAATTCCAGGTATTTAAAAATCAGTGGATATTTGGATTTACGTCATCCTGGTCATTACGTGTCGACGGATTTTAAAAGGAAGAAAAAACTGTCTGGAGGAAAATTCTGAATGGTCGACATTAGATCTCGACATCTTATTTTTCGCGGCTAATGCTCGTTCACCCTGACAATAGGTATTGAAATTTTGCGCTTATATCTGGGAAAAAAAATCGATGAACATAAGCTCCACTTTTGAGTCTGTGACTGTGACAGGAAATCTGTAGGTAATCTGATGAATCGGTCGAGTGTACACTGCAACTTTATATTTCCAAGGTCTAACAACTGCTTCGCAAACACATTTGCAGTTTCATCGTGTTGCAAAATACTCGCATGTTAGTTGTTACGTGGAGTGTCTTTACGTACTGCCACACCAATTGATCATTGTGGCACATTTAGTTGATAAGAAACAGTTGCTCGGGGAATAAACTGGAAAGAGTCGACGAAAATCATGAATAACAGAATCATGGCCCCACTGAAAAATTGGTTGTCACGCAGATCTGTCAATCGCTGTCAGTGCCTCCAGTGCCTTTATGGGCATTGGCACTTCATCAAAACAATCAATTTGCATACCGGAGGATCTTGGCCATGCGCTATTTTGGCGATGTGTTGCAAATTGGTTGTTCTCGGTGCTATGCAGTGTAGTGGTAATTTCAAGGCAGAATGGGCAGTTCGCTCGCCTTCCGCAGAGTTGCAGCTATGCCAGAGAAGCCAATGCTAGAGCAAACATCATTTCGCGATTGATCCTCGCCAAAAGCAATGAAATTAAACTGTTTTTCGTTACTCTGGGCGGAACAAATATTTTGGAGATTCCAGGGGAACATATCGATATGATTAATCGCAAACAATGTATGAATTTGATGCGGCGATGAAATATAACGGAATCCTGAGCGTATCATCCCAGGGTGAATCGTTCTCAAGTAAATGTTATAGTTGACATGCCTCACGGTAAGTCGCACACAGCTGTCCATTAACGTTCTCAGTGGGATAAACGATGTAGGACACGAAAATTCACAACAACAACCACAAATAACTAACCTTATCGTATTTGGATGTATGTGTAGATGCGACCAAGAGCAATCTGAAAGCAAATAAATTTGGATGTGCTTTTCAACTGGTGTTTAGAATCCTTCAATCCCAGAAACTAAAAGAGCGTAAAGGGATCTGGTGGTGGGACCATGGTCGCAATTGTACTTGGACTTCGCAACCAACATAATAAGTAGATTCACCAGTATATTTTAACGCCTTACAATATTTACAAATGTTTCATTGCCCCAATTGTTAACCGATTTGTGGCACAATAATCAATTGACGGTATAGTGAAGCAGCCGTTCAGAACACAGGAGAACTGCGTCTGCGGATGCGCTCAATTTCATTATGTCTAGGTTGCTGTTGTTGTGTGTGATGTGCACGAAAAACTCGTTGCATTCAAGCCTATCTCCGACATTGTCTACTCACTAAAGAAGCGCACAATTGACAGCAATTACGACTATTTCTTGATCTGTCTGTCTCGGTCATCAGTGCGGTATAGCACGTGAGGGTAAGCTCTTCGCAATTGATTGGACTACGAGAACCTAAGTCAGGTCGTCGTCTCATCGGCTCGTAAATGTAATGTAATCAAAGTTGAGAAATAATTCCCGCTTAATTAGCAGTAAAGTGTCACTATACACAAAAAAAAGCACATACTGGAATGTAACTATCACTATAGGAGCACCAAAGTACAAGAAAGTTCTCGCGCCGTATCACAAGATAGAATTAATATCGTAATACTTTTCCATGCTCTGAATGCGACAGGATGGATGACATATTAGTGGTTGTCAAATCAATGTCAATATTATGATGCGTCAGAAATTAACTTAAGATTTATAATTTAATTTGTGACAAAACTTAAGGAGTTATTCTTTCGATCTCAATAAGTCTTATAAAAAAAAAAATCGGACAGATAACAATGCAGTTAGCTGAAGTTAAGCGACCACTATGTATTTTGAGACTATGCATTTTGTCGCGGTGTGATTCACTTTCTTCTGTTGAATGTCAGAACGCGATCTCCAACGCTGCACGCGGAACTAGAACTTTAGGTGCGGTAATAAATTACAAATTGACTCTTCATTGGATTTAGAAAAAACAGTTGTAGGGAATAGAAAAAAAAATTCCGGCAATTATTCGATTTTTCACCTTTTAAACCTTCCCTAGCCCTCCACGAATACTTCAAGACCAAGATAAGATAAATCCGTTCAGCGTTCTCGAGTTTAGCGAGGACTAACGAACAGCAATCATTTTATATATTTAGATATATATAGGTACATCCTTAGCAGTACCCTGCGCCCTTCCGACCGTGTTCAGTTACATCTACCGCTTTACCAAGCCGACTAACTTATCACTATTTTGAAATGTTGTCAGAGATGAGCTGTGTGGTAGTCAGTGGGATACCTCACACAAATGGTGTGAATGCGTTTTATTAATGTATGGTCAAACGAATGCAGTAGAGTTGCGAAAAGAGACGCAGTATATAAAAGGGTACACCGCAGAATCATTATGTAATTTAACTGGACATTTAATACGTTAAATAATAGCTATTCACAATATGAATAATTATTAAAAACGGAATAATTTAAAAATGAGTACACGGGCGTTGTGGCGCAGGCGTAAGCGTCTGCCTGTAAAAGCCGACGGTTTCTGGGTTCGATTCCCACTGGAGGAAGATGGAATTGTTCTAATTTGTCCATTTCTTCGTCCTGGCAAAAGGCAAAGCGCTGGCGTTGAGTTCCGCCACTCAACACGCAATGCCGCGAAAAAGGCGGAAAGGGGGAACGACACAAGCAGGGACTAAGCAACGGCGTGTCTTAACACTAGGGTGTATGTTCCTTCAGTTCCCTCTGCACATGCCTAGGTGTGGGTAAATCGTGAAGCTAAAAAAAAAAAAGAAAAAAAAAATTTACACGTTTTATGTAGATAACATTCTTAATGTTTTTTAATAGTATCTATAGTTAAAATACGCTGTTTCTCGAATTTAGCCGTTAACAGTAAAATAAAAAAAATAAATTATTCCGACTTACTGGTATATATTTTGTTTGTGCGCATTAACTTCGACTGACACCCTGATTAACATTCTAAATATCGGCAAATATTTTTAAAATATTGTAAACTCCGTCGCAGGGTCACAGGTTCATTCCCTTTCGGTGTAAATCTTTACATTTGACTTATTAGATTTGTTTTATAATGGTATCATTCATAGAATAATTTATTTAGTTCAACAGATCTTTTTACTGTTAGGTGAGTCATGATGTTTATGTTATCTATTATATATTTTAAGATAATGTCTTGTATTAATATGCGACAAGCGCCATATATTTATAAAAACTAAAATTAAAAATATAATATTCAATACTCTATCAATACAAAAAACGTACAATAACACCCCAATTGCGACAAAACCCATAACTCCAATGCGACAAAACCCATAACTCGACAGATAACTATTCCAAGTGTCACAAACACCTCAAGTGCCACATAAATATAGTAAAGAAAGCAATCCAACGAGAGGGAGTGCGGTACCCAAACATTACGTCAGAGGACGCGGTGATAATACAATTATATACGAATAGTGTGTAGTAGTTCAGAACCAGTAGCCCGGCGCGCTCGCATCAACATGCGTGGAAGTACCGCGGGTCTGACCGACACTCTGACAGACACAACTAATCCAGCACTCCTGGAATTCGCCGGTGTTGGTTTCGCGTGTTTCGTCGTAGCACCTGCGGTTGTAACGTACTGGAAGTCGACATGGTCCCTGATGGACCTATACGTGCTGGAAGACCCCGTGGCGAGCGCAACCGCGTGCGCAACATTCGGTTTGTGTTGTGATCTCGTCTTCTGCGTATTCCAAACACAATTGACTAAATATTTGAAACCGGATAGGGGCAAGGTGGTATATTATGTTTGTCGCGTTTCTACACGTGTATAGCGGGGGTGGCGTGCGTAGGCGCTTGGAGGGGTGTATGGAATCTCCTGAATGAGCGTGCAGGCGATAGTGCTAGGACGCTTATGTCTACGACGGTGGCGGCAACGCTGTCGCTGGCTGCTTTGAGGACCCTGAGGAACATATGTGCCGCGCCTTTCGCTGTGGCTGTAGACTCGCCTCATGGCTACTTTGACGTACCCACCATGTTCCGAACGGTTAGTAAAGACACTAATATTTGTCTACAATATATCACATGTTACTTACATCTGTTAAATTGCAATGTTCGCATTCTAATTCATCTAATTAGTTAAAACAAACATATCAAAAATCTTCCAAATGTTGTTCAAAAAATATTTAATACATTATTGTAAGCCCGTTATTCTTTAATAAAATTCACATGTATGACTTACGTTTGTAAAAACCCACAAAACACATGAAAATATGTATATTTTAAGTACATAAAAGTCATACTTGCTTAATATGTAAATGATAATGTAACGGAGTGTCTTAACACTAAATTCCCTCTGCCTTTGCAATATAGCCTATACAATCGTATAGTGTCTGCAATATAGCCTAGTCAATCGTAGAATGAAATACAATAAAGTACACTTCTTCACTTCTCACATATATGATTTCTAATCATATTATATTTTTAAATCTCTCGACCTTTTATCTGGTACGAAGTAGTTTAAAACCTTACGACTTCATATTTCTTTCTAATACAAGTCAAATCCACATTTGCAGGAGAGCTTGTTTTCTTTTACATGATGTACAATTTCTTTGTTATCCACTCGAAAAGATCTCACAGTATATATATATATATATATATATATATATATATATATATATATATATATATATATATATATATATATATATATATATATATATATATATGCAATAAAGAGTGTATATATATATATATATATATATATATACACTCTTTATTGCATTTGTTTGTAACAATACGTTAGTACAAAATTGAAAACATTGTTGGTACAGGTAAACCTATCTCTAGTAGATTTCTTCCAGTTAATGGGTATGAGAGAAAGCATAGTTTTGCAGGTTCGAGTGTAGATCAGAGTAAAATTACATGTGAGTAACATTAATACTTGAAAATCAATAAATAAATAAAATAAATATTATAGATCATTCCATATAAGGGACTACCCTTATGCGAGGGCCCTATGGTGAAGCCCTTTACTCGTTCGTTATCAAGCAACCTTATGTGTTTATTTTTAATTCAATGTCGTTTTAGCAAAATTGTATTCGATTCAGACAAGATTTGACAGATGTATTTTTTTAATTAACTTAAAAATATTTTCTATATATTAAAAAAATCTCGTTGACGATATATTATTATTACGTTGCTTCTTGACTGAAGAAAATATCCCATTTAAATGGATTGTTAAGTTGGTAATGGATGATTAAGTTTAAGTTTTAATGTTGCCTTAACATAGTATTTATGTCATGTCATATGATGACCGAAACTTTCAACCTCACGTTGCGTAAAAAATTGTGTAAAATCGTATTTTCGTAGTCAATATGAAAAATCTTACTAATACTAAAGTATTAGTAAGATTTTCCATATTGACTACGAATAAGCGTGAAAGCTTGTGAGGATTTTGTTTTGGTTTCAAGGGAAAACTTTTGAATGGATTGTAGTAATATAGCTTATATACATTAAATAATTAATACTAAAAAAAAAAGAAAAAAGTAACATAAATAAATAATAGTGTAGTTTAAGTATGGTAAGCCGCGAATAAAGCCACGGGTGGAGCCTTTTTATGATTTTTTTAAATCTTATTTTAAAAAAATACCTTAAGAAGCTATGTAAAATTTTTAACACAACAAGATTTGAACCCCTAGACAATTTCATGAGGTGCGGGCTTAAATTTCGCACCATTATTTGTATATATATATGATTTCTTTACGATGGTTATATTTCTATAAGACATTCCTCAGTTATCTTTGCATTTGTGAAACGGGAACCTTAATATTTCACTTAGCTTTCAAGTATGTCCTTACCAAAATTTTAATGATATTTTAAAATATATTACAGTGTCCTCCGGTGACAAGAAATACATTGTAAAATATATATGGAAAATTGAAATTAAAGAAGCGCTTGTCCAAATTCTTGTACGCTTGTTGAATTAAAGTTTGGTTTTTGTTATCACATTTTATATAATAGATATATTCATACTTTTTGTGTACTTTTATATGAGTAGCATTTACATTACGTTATGATACATTGGTTCGGGTTCAATACTATTATATTTCAAGAGGTTCTCCTTGTTTTTTCTTTTTTTATCGCTTCACTCTTTATCCCGCACACACCTGAGAAGGCAGAGAAAACCTCGTGAATCGTGGAAACGTGGTGTTATGACACTTCGTTCTCTGCTTTCCGCCTTTTTCAAGATATTGCGTGTTATGTGGCGGAACTCAACCCAAAAAATCGTCCTGTTTTCACGTAGACACTACGCCAGGACAGTCCTTACGGTCTTTTGTTTTCTTATTTATTTATTTAATATTATTGAGCTGTTTCTATACCTCTACATGTATCTTTACCATCAGTCTATATTCTCTGGTAACTACACATTTAACCAAACATATAGTTTTTTATTAAAAAAAAATGCATACCTGTTCCGAAACTTCTATGTTAATATTTTATCCATACAATACTCGCCATTCAAATCAAAAATATTTCTCTTACACCCATAGGTTGACTGGAAGAAATCTCTATTAGAGATAAGCTCACCTTTGCCAACCATGTTTCCAATTATGTACTTATGATATGTTTCAAATGCAATAAAGAGTATATATATCGAATCGGCCAGCCTTCATCGCGTTCTGGAACAGCATTTGGTTATAAATGTGACAATTAAGGGTTCGATTCCCACTCAAGGGAGTTTCCTTACTCAGACAAGAAAGTGTGGCGCTACATTGCAAAATGCAACACACAATTTATCGATTTCGAGCCAAAAACAAAAGCAAGGTTCTGGTTAGTGTTTTGCTTGCCCAGTTCAATGTTAAAATAGTATGACTCGTAAATACATATACAACATTATATACATAACCAAATAGTTGGTATCATCACTTTAATAACCTGGTTAAAAAAAATAAGCAATAAGCATTCCCATGGGGAAGAATCAAACCGACATCCATTTTCTAAAATATACCTATATCACTGAACTGTGCCACAATGGTCAAAATTTAAAATTGGTTGCTATTTTAGTCGCGAATTCAATTTCCTATATTTTTTCTAATTTCACGATTTATCCCACTCATAGTAAACTCAGAGTAAACAGAGTGAACCCTAGGAACCTACTGTTGAGATACTCCACTTTCCTCCTTTCGAGGCACTCCGCCAGTCACACATACTTCCTTTTTATACATCTCAAATGAAATTGTATAATAACATGAGCTTATTAAAGCTTTTTTTATAGCTTCACGCTTTATCCCGCACATGGCAGGGTAGGCAGAGAGAACTGCAGGAACCATATGAACCTAGTGTTAAGACACTCCGTTGCTTAGTCCCTGTTTTCTCCGTTCCCGCTTTCCGCTTTTTTCAAGACATTGCGTGGTGAGTGGCGAAACTCAACGCCGCGTTTTGCCTAGTTTCCAGAGCGAAGAAAATGGAAATAGAAAAATACATCTTCCCCGAGTGGGAATCGAACCCTCAAACTGTCACGTTTTACAGGCAGACGCTTACGCCTCTGCGTCACCACGGTCCAAATCAAAGCTTTTATTTAATTTAATTCATATTCAAACATTGACTGATAATATTAGATGTAGTTCTTACAAGTTTTAAGCGATTTATGGCGGGTTTTTACTGTACGCATGTTTTCGTAGAGCTTTAAAATATTAAATCGTATTAAAAATCAAAATTATTATTAAACAAATAGTGATAAAACAAAAAAAGCAATGATAAATAAACTTCTAGTGTTCTTGTTTACTTGCGTGTGACATGAAATGACACGCGAATGTAATAATTTTTACTTATACTATAAGTTTGAGGAGCATTTTTAGTTAACACGTTAACATCAAGAAATCCTTGCTTGAATTTTTTTTATGTTCAATAGTCCATTTATAGGCGAAGGCTCTGGGCTATTGCATTCATTATTTCAACGGAGTCTACTGTTACTGCTGTTATAGTTTACTCGAACTCGTTAGACTGAATATATTATCGCAGCTAAAAGTAATCTCATAGGAACAAATAGAGGACCGTCGTGGCGCAGAGGCACAACGTCTGCCTGTAACGCGGCTAACGCGACGGTTTCTGGGTTCGATCCCCAGTCGGGGAAGATGGATTTTTCTATTTCCATTTTCTTCGCTCTGGCAACTAAGGCAAAGCGCGGCGTTGAGTTCCGCTACTCAACACGCAATGCCTCGAAAACGGCGGAAAGTGGGGACGGAGTAAGCAGGGACTAAGTAACGGAGTGTCTTAACACTAGGTTCTTATGGTTCCTCCAGTTCCCTCTGCCTACCCTGCGATGTGCGGGATAAAGCGTGAAAGCGTGAATATTATTATTATTTTAGTACTTAAAATTCGAGGTCCATGTCTCACTGTTGTTGCTACGGTTGTGGTTCGATTCCCACTCGAGGCAATGTAAAATTTTCATTTTCGTCCCATTGCTACGCTTCTCTGCTCAACAAGCAATGTAAAGACAAAAAACAAGGAACGGAGTGGCTTGGTACTAAGTTCCAGTATCCACAGTCAAATACGCCTGTGTAGCTGCCATTTCTTCGTATCATATTATCAAATTATTAAATTATTTTTTTTTAGCTTTACGCTTTATCCCGCACATGGATGGGTAGGCAGAGGGAACTGCAGGGACAGTGGGAACCTAGTGTTAAGACACTCCGTTAGTCCCTGCTTTCTCCGTCCCCACTTTCCACCTTTTCGAGGCATTGCGTGTTGAGTGGCGGAACTCAACGGCGATTTATTAAAATTCACTGCAAAAATACTTAAAAAAGACGTTTTCACTTTTCACACGCTATAAGCATTATCCCGCTCGTAGCAGGGTAGGCGGAGGAATCCGCAGAAACCACATGAACCTAGTGTCGTACATTCTGCTCTCCGCTTTCCGCCTTTCGAGGCATTGCGTCTTTAGTGGCGGAACTCAACGCCGCGCTTTGCGTAGTTACCAGAGCGAAGAAATTGGATATGAAATATTCCATCCCCCAGTGGGGATCGAAACCACCACACATTTACAAGCAGATGCTACGACGCCTCTGCGCTACGACGGTCCTGAAACATATTTATGAATAAGAAAATTTGACTTACTTTATTAGTGGAGACGAAAAATAAATATCTGAAATTTTCACTATTATTATTCATTATAAATAAAAATCTTTTACCGTATTAATCGCGCAGAAAATTTTTTAGGCCCAACGTTTCTTTAAGCACTTTATATCCCAAGACTGTTAACCCTTAATACTATTGCAATATGATTCAAATTATACCCGATTATTCGTTAAAAAGTAAAAATAATCGTTTTTCTCTTAAACTGAATTGAATGTGGTAGAGGTAATGTACATTTACTCGTTTATAAAGAAATCACTTAATGAGTGTACACGCAACACGTCACACTAAGTACATTGTACCACAAAATTTTGTGTAAACTAACGTGAGAGTATTATTTATAGAGATTTATTACTTGTTCTGATAAGAGTGTTGTGTATTTGTTATATTGTTAGAGCTTCACTAGTTTTCAATTCAGTTTGTCGTTCACTTGACTTGGTTGTGGAAGTGTCACTTTAGCTATAATAATTAAATACTATAATATAATATATTATAATTATTAATAATAGTAATATTAATAATAAACAATAGTAAATAGTGTTCAAAAGTGTGCCAAAAATGTGTGCTAACAAAAGTGTCGTGGTGCTCTGACAATATGAATCTTTATAGATCCATCAAAATGGATTTCAAATATTTCTTTAAAAAGCCCGAGACTGAATTTATTTTGTAATTTTTATATTTTTTATCGTTTTTGACAACGCTTATAGTTTCACATACAAGTACACACACACACACACAAGTATCTATTCTTTAAATGTACTGAAACGTTTTTAATTATTTTTTTAACCATTTAATAAAACTATTTTCCTATAGCCTCCGCACTTAAGACGTAATATCTTAAAATTATGGAATTTAAATATATAGTGTAAAGATAATTGCCAAAGATTGATTTTGATTCATATCTTATATTTTATCGTACTTTGAGTGTAATAGTATATACACTGAAACGTTTTTTTATTGAGTCGAGTGTACAGATTAAAATTGACACAAGAAATGTGTTGTTATTGTAAAATATGACTTAGAAAAAAAAAGCTCTTTTATTTAACCAATATTTAACAATATATATATATATATATATATATATATATATATATATATATATATATATATATATATATATATATATATATATATATATATATATATATATATATATATATATATATATATATATTCTTTTTTTTTTTTTTTGAAAAATAGTTTTACTTAAAACACTGATAAAATTGTTATGGATTAAATTTTTCAATATTTTTTTATCAACGAAGAGATGTTTTTTCTTTATAAAGATTTATTTAGCTATGTAGCTTTCACTATGTTGCCCCTCATTATTGAAACAAGTATTAAGCGTCCTGAATATAAATTTAAAAAGATGTTAAGACTTGTTTGCTTCCAATTCTTTTTGACGGATCGTTTGCTTAAAAAAATAAACATAAAAATATAAGCAAACTTAAAAAAGTAGTTCTTTTGAAAAAAGTTTCACAAACTAAGGGAATAATGTAGAAAAATAAAAGCTAGTTCTCTGCGGTAAATCATAATTTAAAAAAATATGTGTAATTTAAATAAAAGCTCACTTATACAGTGTATATATTTGTTAAAAGCTACTACATCGCTACGTTTACTATGCATATAAGTTTGAAATGTTATTATGAAAATGTTAACGCTCACAGCTACGACGCGGGAGAGAACTGACAAAGTTTTTATCGCTTGCGTTATTTAAAATATACACTACCTTGTACATGTGTAGACATACACAGAACATATATATATATATATATATATATATATATATATATATATATATATATATATATATATATATATATATATATATATATATATATATATATATATATATATATATATATATATATATATATATATATATATATATATATATATATATATATATATATATAGAAAATGGATATGAAATATTCCATCCCCCAGTGGGGATCGAAACCACAAACCCTTGCATTTACAAGCAGATGCTACGACGCCTCTGCGCTACGGCGGTCCTGAAACATATTTATGAATAAGAAAATTTAACTTACTTTATTAGTAGAGACGAAAAATAAATATCTGAAATTTTCACTATTATTATTCATTATAAATAAAAATCTTTTACCGTATTAATCGCGCAGAAAATTTTTTAGGCCCAACGTTTCTTTAAGCACTTTATATCCCAAGACTGTTAACCCTTAATACTATTGCAATATGATTCAAATTATACCCGATATTCGTTAAAAAAGTAAAAATAATCGTTTTTCTCTTAAACTGAATTGAATGTGGTAGAGGTAATGTACATTTACTCGTTTATAAAGAAATCACTTAATGAGTGTACACGCAACACGTCACACTAAGTAAATTGTACCACAAAATTTTGTGTAAACTAACGTGAGAGTATTATTTATAGAGATTTACTACTTGTTCTGATAAGAGTGTTGTGTATTTGTTATATTGTTAGAGCTTCACTAGTTTTCAATTTAGTTTGTCGTTCACTTGACTTGGTTGTGGAAGTGTCACTTTAGCTATAATAATTAAATACTATAATATAATATATTATAATTATTAATAATAGTAATATTAATAATAAACAATAGTAAATAGTGTTCAAAAGTGTGCCAAAAATGTGTGCTAACAAAAGTGTCGTGGTGCTCTGACAATATGAATCTTTATAGATCCATCAAAATGGATTTCAAATATTTCTTTAAAAAGCCCGAGACTGAATTTATTTTGTAATTTTTATATTTTTTATCGTTTTTGACAACGCTTATAGTTTCACATACAAGTACACACACACACACACAAGTATCTATTCTTTAAATGTACTGAAACGTTTTTAATTATTTTTTTAACCATTTAATAAAACTATTTTCCTATAGCCTCCGCACTTAAGACGTA
Organism: Dione vanillae; assembly: GCA_037178615.1. Lineage (NCBI taxonomy): Eukaryota > Metazoa > Arthropoda > Insecta > Lepidoptera > Nymphalidae > Dione > Dione vanillae. Next base: position 499,043 of record JAZFAU010000036.1, on the reverse strand, counting down.
ATATCTTAAAATTATGGAATTTAAATATATAGTGTAAAGATAATTGCCAAAGATTGATTTTGATTCATATCTTATATTTTATCGTACTTTGAGTGTAATAGTATATACACTGAAACGTTTTTTTATTGAGTCGAGTGTACAGATTAAAATTGACACAAGAAATGTGTTGTTATTGTAAAATATGACTTAGAAAAAAAAAGCTCTTTTATTTAACCAATATTTAACAATATATATATATATATATATATATATATATATATATATATATATATATATATATATATATATATATATATATATATATATATATATATATATATATATATATATATATATATATATATATATTCTTTTTTTTTTTTTTTGAAAAATAGTTTTACTTAAAACACTGATAAAATTGTTATGGATTAAATTTTTCAATATTTTTTTATCAACGAAGAGATGTTTTTTCTTTATAAAGATTTATTTAGCTATGTAGCTTTCACTATGTTGCCCCTCATTATTGAAACAAGTATTAAGCGTCCTGAATATAAATTTAAAAAGATGTTAAGACTTGTTTGCTTCCAATTCTTTTTGACGGATCGTTTGCTTAAAAAAATAAACATAAAAAATATAAGCAAACTTAAAAAAGTAGTTCTTTTGAAAAAAGTTTCACAAACTAAGGGAATAATGTAGAAAAAATAAAAGCTAGTTCTCTGCGGTAAATCATAATTTAAAAAAATATGTGTAATTTAAATAAAAGCTCACTTATACAGTGTATATATTTGTTAAAAGCTACTACATCGCTACGTTTACTATGCATATAAGTTTGAAATGTTATTATGAAAATGTTAACGCTCACAGCTACGACGCGGGAGAGAACTGACAAAGTTTTTATCGCTTGCGTTATTTAAAATATACACTACCTTGTACATGTGTAGACATACACAGAACATATATATATATATATATATATATATATATATATATATATATATATATATATATATATATATATATATATATATATATATATATATATATATATATATATATATATATATATATATATATATATATATATATATATATATATATATATAGAAAATGGATATGAAATATTCCATCCCCCAGTGGGGATCGAAACCACAAACCCTTGCATTTACAAGCAGATGCTACGACGCCTCTGCGCTACGGCGGTCCTGAAACATATTTATGAATAAGAAAATTTAACTTACTTTATTAGTAGAGACGAAAATAAATATCTTAAATTTTCACTATTATTATTCACTATAAATAAAAATCTTTTACCGTATTAATCGCGCAGAAAATTTTTTAGGCCCAACGTTTCTTTAAGCACTTTATATCCCAAGACTGTTAACCCTTAATACTATTGCAATATGATTCAAATTATACCCGATATTCGTTAAAAAAGTAAAAATAATCGTTTTTCTCTTAAACTGAATTGAATGTGGTAGAGGTAATGTACATTTACTCGTTTATAAAGAAATCACTTAATGAGTGTACACGCAACACGTCACACTAAGTAAATTGTACCACAAAATTTTGTGTAAACTAACGTGAGAGTATTATTTATAGAGATTTACTACTTGTTCTGATAAGAGTGTTGTGTATTTGTTATATTGTTAGAGCTTCACTAGTTTTCAATTTAGTTTGTCGTTCACTTGACTTGGTTGTGGAAGTGTCACTTTAGCTATAATAATTAAATACTATAATATAATATATTATAATTATTAATAATAGTAATATTAATAATAAACAATAGTAAATAGTGTTCAAAAGTGTGCCAAAAATGTGTGCTAACAAAAGTGTCGTGGTGCTCTGACAATATGAATCTTTATAGATCCATCAAAATGGATTTCAAATATTTCTTTAAAAAGCCCGAGACTGAATTTATTTTGTAATTTTTATATTTTTTATCGTTTTTGACAACGCTTATAGTTTCACATACAAGTACACACACACACACAAGTATCTATTCTTTAAATGTACTGAAACGTTTTTAATTATTTTTTTTAACAATTTCATAAAACCATTTTCCTATAGCCTCCGCACTTAAGACGTAATATCTTAAAATTATGGAATTTAAATACATAGTGTAAAGATAATTGCCAAAGATTGATTTTGATTCATATCTTATATTTTATCGTACTTTGAGTGTAATATTATATACACTGAAACGTTTTTTTTATTGAGTCGAGTGTACAGATTAAATTGACACAAGAAATGTGTTGTTATTGTAAAATATGACTTAGAAAAAAAAACTCTTTTATTTAACCAATAGTTAAATATATATATATATATATATATATATATATATATATATATATATATATATATATATATATATATATATATATATATATATATATATATATATATATATATATATATATATATATATATATATATATATATATATATATATATATATATATATATATATATATATATATATATATATATATATATATATATATATATATATATATAAATATATATATATATATATATATATATATATATATATATATATATATATATATATATATATATATATATATATATATATATATATATATATATATATATATATATATATATATATATATATATATATATATATATATATATATATATATATATATATATATATATATATATATATTGTTTTTTTTTTTGTTTTTTAAAACACTGATAAAATTGTTATGGATTAAGTTTTTCAATATTTTTTTATCAACGAAGAGATGTTTTTTCTTTATAAAGATTTATTTAGCTATGTAGCTTTCACTATGTTGCCCCTCATTATTGAAACAAGTATTAAGCGTCCTGAATATAAATTTAAAAAGATGTTAAGACTTGTTTGCTTCCAATTCATTTTGACGGATCGTTTGCTTAAAAAAATAAACATAAAAAATATAAGCAAACTTAAAAAAGTAGTTTTTTTGAAAAAAGTTTCACAAACTAGGGGAATAATGTAGAAAAAATAAAAGCTAGTTCTCTGCGGTAAATCATAATTAAAAAAAAAATATGTGTAATTTAAATAAAAGCTCACTTATACAGTGTATATATTTGTTAAAAGCTACTACATCGCTACGGATACTATGCATATAAGTTTGAAATGTTATTATGAAAATGTTAACGCTCACAGCTACGACGCGGGAGAGAACTGACAAAGTTTTTATCGCTTGCGTTATTTAAAATATACACTACCTTGTACATGTAGACATACATAGAACAGAAGTATATATATATATATATATTACTACACTACGATTTGTGGCTTCGATTCTCATGAGGAAAAGATGGACTTTCCTATTTCCATTGACTTCGCTCTAGCAACTAGACAAAGCGCGGCGTTGAGTTCTGTCAACACCAAACATGCAATATTTCAAAAAGGCGAAAAGCGGGGAACGGAGTATCTTAACACTAGGTTCCTACAGTTCCTGCGGTTCCCTATGCCTATCCTGCTATATGAGGGATAAAGCGTGAAGCAATCTTAAGTCCAATTCTCGCTTTTCGCCTTTAGAACATTACTTAGAGTGGCGGAACTCATCGCCACGATTTTTCCTTATTGATAAAGCGACGAATATTAAAAATATTTCAATCCTCGAATAAGTATCGAACCCACAAACTGCTTGGCAGACGCTATTTTTGCACCACGAAGATCGCTCTGTCAGTATTAAAATTTATTTTCCTTATTAACTTGAGACACAAGCAATACACTCCACTCTCCTTCTACACACCGCGTATTAATTGACGGAAATTAACGCCGCAATTAGTGGAACAGAGCGGAAACAAACATAATATATGTATTTAATTAACATAATTTACCAACATATAGATTGCTATCATTATTTATATATAGGACAATGACTTTTATCATTATTTAATACTATTATTATCATCAATCATTACCTAATACAGTTGTTTTTCCTATCACAGTGTGGACGATAGTTGCACTGCCGGCATCCTTATGCCGTGAATTATGTATGCACTCATAAATCATATATAATAATTTTGGTGGAGATTACATATCAGCGTTTCTTGGCAATCTGATTTTTTGTGACTTAGACTATTATAAATACTGTGCGATATAAAGACAGTGAGCGATTCGGTGTGAGAAACAGTTTCGAAGTGAACAAATTTTCCAATTTAAATATTGTGTAAAAAAAATATTACTTTTAAATATATGTAATTATATGGCTATCGTTCATCATTTTGTACGTGAATATAATACAACGAAAACAAAATTTGGTGCACGCTCCTTAAGCGGAATGGACTTAATCCCTTGACAGGCCATTTTTAAGATTTTTACGATAAATTGTTGAATCGGGAAGAATTGTATAAACCCTTGTATATATCTCGCTAGATATGCTTGGAAGTAACTACGTTTTGCTCCAGCCGTTGAGCGGGCAAAGGCTGGAAGCACTCCTGGAGATAGTCGACGTGTTCTTCACCATCTTCTTAGCAGGACCCTTGATTATTATTTACTGGAAGGCAACATGGGCCCTCATGGACCTCTACGTATATCCAAACGATCCATTGCTAAGCGCGGTATGGACCGCCGCGTTTGGAATCATCGTCGGCCTCCTCTTATGTGCTATTCAAGAACCTTTAAACAAATTACTGGTACCAAAATATGGGATTAAGAAATATCTCTTTTTCACAAGATTGTACACGTGTGTGGCTGCGATTGTAAATGTAGCCGCTTGTAGGGGTGTTTGGAATTTACTGGAATGTTTCATAAGTAGTCCGATGGCCGTTATCATCTCAACGTTTGTCTCCACCGTGGCTATCATATTTTTGAGAGCCTTCAGAAATGTGGACTCGGCGCCCTTCTGCATTACTGTTGACACAGTTGAAGATTACTTTGATGCGCCAACTTTTTATAAAACAGTAAGTTTTTTATTAATTAATATATATATGTATATATATATATATATATATATATATATATATATATATATATATATATATATATATATATATATATATATATATATATATATATATATATATATATATATATATATATATATATATATATATATATATATATATAATGATTTAGTTTGGAAATATTGTCTAGTTCAAAGATTGGGGTATGCGGTTTCTTGATACTTTGATAATATTTGCCACGCCATAACAGACGTTAGGTCCCTTATTGCATCTTACTTTTTTGGTGAAAGTATACATTTTTCCATTATAACTCTTTATTTTCTTATAAAATAGGCTATTGTAATTTTTTTATTAAAATTAGTACTTTTATAGCATGTGATAAACACCGTTTTGACTCTAAGCTCTTAATAAGCTTTAAGCTCTCTTTAAGAGAAATATTTAAGCTCTCTCTAATATAAATATTTTCTCCCATATCCTGTGATGTGGGAATCCTCGACTAATGGACCCCAAACTGACGTAAAACTTTTCAATGTTAAACGACATTATTTTAATGCGAATTTTCAACAATTTATAATTTGATCTTCAATTCAATTCTCTTTAGCATCGTAATATAATAAAGAAGTAAAACAAATACATAATAATAATACCGGGATTAAGTAAGTGAACGTCAAGTGATACAATGACTCACTCTTGGACTTCCGACAGTGGTATTATCGCACCTTTTGATTAGATATAAAAATAAACCCTGTCTATTGATGCATCAATATGCAAGGCATTTGAAACACAAGGACTTACTTCTAAAGAGGTTGCTGATAATTTTGCTGCTGGATTTAATAGACCTGTTAAGGATATTATTCCGAGTTGTAGTCTAAGACTTCTAGAAGAAAAATCCTATAGTAAGCAGTTGGATTCAATTATTTTATTTAAAACTGCCGAAAATAAAAAGATATGTAAAATAATTAAAGATCTCAATCCTCATAAGGCACCTGGCTTTGATAATATTGAAGTATCAGTTGTAAAAGTCATAAATAAGGAAATTTCAGTTGCAATAACTAACCTTATAAACCGAAGTATAAAAACCGGATTATACCCAGATAGACTGAAGATAGGCTGTGTTAGACCAGTGTATAAGAAAGGTAAGCAAGATGAATACGCTAACTATCGTCCTATTACACTTCTTTCATCTATCGACAAAATTGTAGAAAAATATGTCTGTGAACAAATACATCAGTTTTATCGTAAACATGACGTCATAGCGAAAAGTCAGTTTGGATTTCAGCCTGGTAAGGGTACAACAGACTTATTGGATAAATTTACAGATGAAGTCAATGAACATCTAAATAATAAAAAACACGTTTATGCGCTTTTCATTGACTTTTCACGCGCGTTTGATATCTTAAACCACAAACAACTCGTCAAAAAACTAGAAGGCTGTGGAATACGTGGTCCCTTACTCGCATGGTGTGAGAATTACCTGAATAACCGCTCATATACTGTTAAAATTAATAATTCATTTAGCGAATCAATATCTGTGTCCGAAGGTACAGCACAAGGATCAGTCCTGGGTCCGTTGCATTTTTTGTCATATGTTAACGATTTAAGCAATAATGTGAAGTACTGCACGTGTTATCAATTTGCAGACGACACATGTCTCATAGCTGCTAGCAATGATCCGAATAAAGCCAGGCAATTATTACAAAAAGATTTTAACAGCCTTATAATGTGGTGTCATGATGTAGGACTAGTTCTTAATGCTAGTAAAACAAAATTGGTGGTAATTAAATCGCCGTATATTAGACAATCGCCTATACAAAGTATAATCGCCCATAATCATATATGTTTGCATACAACTAGAAATAAAACTAGATTATGCCACTGTCCCTATATTGAAATGGTGAACAAGCATACTTATCGAGGACGTATAATTGATAATAAGTTCAATTGGAGACATCAGATAGACTACGTATGCAACAAACTTAGACAGTTTTTAGCTATAATTAAAATTGTAAAAAATCGTATCCCATCTAAAGTGAAGCTTCTGTTATATTACGCGTTAGCTCACTCGTATATACAATATGGGCTTGAGTGTTATGGGCGAACTTACAAAAGTTATCTTACTAATATATATAATTTACAAGTGAAAATAATAAAAAATGTAGCCTCCAGTAATATACTACGTAAATATGAGGACAACAAAGAATGCCTTTTGAAATTTTACAAAATTTTATCTGTACATAGCCTATTAAAGTATAATTTATTAAAAAATACTATTTTTGTGATGAATTTAAGATTCCAGTTGAATATAATGTATGTAAAAGATAAGTAAATAATAACCGGTTGCGGACGACACGAGCTAACAATTCTTACGGCGAACGTACTGCTGCTTACCTTATTCCAAGATTAATCAATGAATTACCCTTAAGCTTATGTAGTACTATTTCAAAAGACAATATTAAAGCCAAGCTAAAATATCATTTTTTAAACAATATTTTGTAATTTTTATTAAACCATTTCTTTACAAACATTAAGTAACCATGTAATTTATTTTATTTTATTTAATGCATGTTATTTAATTTAATGTAACATCAACACAAACCGGTTCAGGTTTTTATGATGTTCTGTATACCTAGTAGTGTAACAAATTGTAATATGATAAATAAATAAATAAATAAATAAATAAATAAATATTCGAATGAAGTCAACGATTTTTAATATATTTGTGTAGAAGCAGTCCCTCTTAAGCAGACATGTCAGTTCTTGCTTTCCTCAGGACTAGAGACATGAAAGGGGAGATGAAAGTCAGAAGCTTGTTTCTGACAAGGCCAGTACGGCTAACAATATTAACCTTATAATAAAAAAGTAAGCTATCTAGCCCTAACCTCATAACCAGTTCTTATTATGAAATATTATATTGAAGAACAAAAGTACTCTGTATAATAAGTAAATGAGATCATTGTAGTGCAGTGAGACTGCGTCGAAAAACGTCAGTCGGTTTTGTGTTCGATTCTCACTCGAGGGCATAAACGGTTTTCATTTCCCTGTATGATTATGATAAAGGGCAGCATATGTTCAAAATATTTCAAATTCAGGTGAAAGGCGGAGAAAGCAGTAAGTTAACAGTAGATTCTCTCTGTCTTCTCTGCTTTCATATTATTAGTACTTCTCATACAAGAAGTCTTTTAAGTTACTAACTAAACCATGTTCTATTAAAGCTGTTATTACTATTTAGTCATACTAAATTATGCCATTGTACATATATATACTATGTTATAGAAAAACAACATAAATATATAAATCACTAAAGTAAAAAGTCATATAAAAATTTTCGTTCGTTCACACCTAAACAATTTATAATATGCCAATATGTATATTATATTTAATCGTTCATTAGCACTGATAATAATTAGTCTTATATGTCATATTAAATTTTTTATTATATATATATATATATATATATATATATATATATATATATATATATATATATATATATATATATATATATATATATATATATATATATATATATATATATATATATATATATATATATATATATATATATATATATACTCTGGCTTTTTTAAATTTCGAAGATGAGTTTATATTTAAAGCAAATGTTTTCCTTATACAATAATGGATATAAATCAATCATAATTAAGTAACTGAACTATAGATAAAACACGCTACATTTTCAGAATCTTGTATCCTCATCCAGTATCTCGATATTCTAGTCGTAGATACGAGCTTATCTCAGAGATAAGCTTAAAATATGATGAATGAATTACTTACTTACTCTATATATCAATAATTTATTAGAGTACTATGAGATCTTTGATTTCCGCAATTTTTACACGTTTGAAATAAAATAATCTAACCCATTAATCTAGTTTATTTTTTGATTTTGAATGGCGGTTAAAGACGTCAATTAGTATTTATTTTAAATAAGCATAGTGGCGCAGCGTCTGCCTGTAAACGCTACGGTTTGTGGATTTGATTCCCACTTAGGGAAGATGAATTTTTTCATTTCTTTTTTCTTCGCTCTAGCAACTAAGCAAAGCGCGGCGTTGATTTCCGCCACTTAAAAATGCCTCGAAAAGGCGGAAAGCGGAGTGTCTTAACACTGCGGTTCTCTCTGCCATCCACCATCTGTCAATATTTTTGACGTGACAACGTCTTAAATTAGGTTGCGGCTCGGAGTCACATATGAAAAAGGTAACGTAACGATGTGTCAACTGTCACCGAACTATGATCGGTCCGCCGCGCGTATCACTTGACACATGTACAATGTTTTAGTAAACATAATATATTTTCAATAGTTAAAATTTGTGCAATTTATATTATAATTATTAATCATATCAATAAATATTCTACCGAGAAAAAGACGTTGTCACGTAAAATTTTCGCCCGTAAAACCCACTTACAGGCAACCATTTCTTGACATTTCGTTTTATCGCTCCATCTTATATTAAACAAATCTCTAATATTATTTTATTCTTATGAGTCAGTCATAAGAAATGCTTTAGATTCAAAATTTTCATATAAAAAATGAATCATTATCTTTTTACTTCCACATTATTTGCTACGATATTCGTAGTGGTACACGTTTTAAGGTGACCTTATTTTTTTTCAAAATATAAAATTTCTAAGGAGCCCTGTAAAAATTAAACGGGATATGGAATATAAAAATATTATTATAATTTTCTTATCTGTGTTACTTATTGACGTATTTTCTATTTGAACGCATTCATTTCTTTTAGTTTTTTTTTTTATTATAGTAATAAACTATACCATAACAATATCGTGCATCGTCTAACTTGTCATATATTTGTTACAGAGTAGCAGAGAGACAGCGTTGTACATCCTAGACTGCGTGTTCTCCGTGACCGTAGTGGGTTCTCTGGTAGTGTTTGTGTGGCGCGGTTCCTGGGCCCTGCTGGATATATTCCTATATCCGGAAGACCAGGTTAAATCCTGCTGGACATCTTTAGTAAGTGTTTTTTTATACCTAATGAAAACACTTCACTTCATGAGTATGATATCGATATAAGTGACCTCCACGAATTGCAATTTGTCATAGATAATTGAATTTTACAGGAAAAAAACTTTTGTTTCTTTCTATTTTTTTTGTTCATTTTTTTATGTCTTCACGCATTATCCCACACATGAGGAATAGGCAGAGGGAACTGCAGTAACCATAGGAACCTGGTATTAAGACACTGTTTATGCTTTCTCCGTCCCTGTTTTCCGCCTTCTTTCGAAGCATTATAATGATTCGAAAAAAATAAATAATTATTTATTGAGTGGTGGTAGTCAACGTCGCACTTTGCCTAGTTTCCAAAGCGAAGAAAAAGGAAATAGAAAAATCATCATCATCTCATGGGAATTGAACCAACAAATCGTCGCGTTTACAAGTATACGCTATGCCTCTGCAACACGACGGTACTCTATTTATTTCCAAATTAATATCTTAGGCGTAGAGACTCGTCGTGATGCAGAGGCGTAGCGTCAGCATGTAAACGTGATGATTTGTGGGTCCGATTACCACTCGGGAAAGATTGATTTTTCCATTTCTATTTTTTTCACTCCGGCAACTAGGCAAAGCACGGCGTTGAGTTCAGCCACTAAACACGCAATGCCTCGAAAAACGTGGAAAACGGGGAACGGAGTGTCTTAACACTAGGTTTTTGTGGTTTCTGCGGTTTCCTATGCCTACTCGGATAAGTGTGGGATAAAGCGTGAAGCTGTAACATCTTTATAAAAATGCTAAAAGCTAGACGATTTTCCGCATATGGGTCACGCGTCGTCATTGAGTCAGTGACCACTTACGCGGCGCAATTGGCTCTTCCTCCCGACTCCCCGATGTACTACGAGCATTATTGCTTTTTAACTTTGAATATTTAAGGTCAATATTATGTTTGCTTTTTTTTACTCCTTGCTTCATACTTAATATTTCATTAGTGGGTTTAGAGGTTATCCTCTAAACGCACAGTGGTTGCGGGTTCCATTCCTATGGGAAAATAGATTGTTTCCATAAGAAACTTCATAGTGTAGCGGGGGGTTACTTGATTAATTAGTTATGTTTTTTTTATGTACGCTGCCTATCCTGCTATATGAATATTGACAGTATATATAGCTCAACGAATATTAATAATTAATTGTTAAAAAATTAATTAAATTACCTTCAAGCTTTATCCTGCACATAGCAGTGTAGTCGAGACACTCGGCTCACTGCTTTCCGCCTTTTGAAGCATTGTGTGTTGCCAGAACGAGGAAAATAGTAATTAAATAATCTATCGTCCCCAAAATCGAACCCACAATCCATCACGTTTAAAGACATGCGCTGCGCTGCGTTACGATGATGTTCAACGGTTGATTTATAATACTAACTAAAATTCAATGAAACGAAGTTTTAGTATGTTATATATATTACATTATATAATATATTTCAGTAATACATATGACATTAAATTAAAAAAATGACTTAATTTTTTTATTGTTCAACGCGGTAACCATGGAACAAATAGTCAACGTACTTTGGAAATTACAATATTAAGATGCTCTTTAAACCGTTTTCGTCATAAATCTAAAAATAACACAGTATTATCTAGTTTAGCGTTTAGGATCTAAGCTAATAAGGTAACTACTGTAGTTGTTCCTTAATAAGTGGGTATATTTGTGTACGTCCGTTCATTCCACTTGGACTCAATGCCATGGTTTGATATTGAACGTGAAATATGTACATTACATTATTCTTATATGTATATATATATGTTTATATGTATATATATATATATATATATATATATATATATATATATATATATATATATATATATATATATATATATATATATATATATATATATATATATATATATATATATATATATATATATATATATATGCTTAAAGAAATATTTTTGTATTTTTGTGGCGTTGAGGCGTAGTCTTATGTCTGTAAACGCAACGGTTTGTTAATTTCATTTCATTTCTCTATAATGATAAACTTTTTCCTTAACGGGAAAATGGAAATAAAAATGACTCCAAAATGGTTAATGAACCCATAACCACCTTGTCAGCAGTGAGATACTGCCACTGGCAATATGAAACATTTATGTTTAATAATTTAAAATATATGTGCTATATTATTTGACTTTTGATTTTATATATTTAGCACATGTACTTAGGCATATAGTCAAAATAAATGATGATTTATTGAATATGTATGATGATATTCAAATATTATTGCCACCACATTTTTCTTGTTTAATACTGTATAATCTAAAACGATGAATAAATACTATTGATTATTCTACGCTATAAAAAAGTGGTGTTATATAAATAACCAGTAAGTAGTTTACACTCGCTACGTTCGTACACAGTGTCGTGTTCGTGTGAATCTGTCGCAAAGTGTCTTAGATGGCGCTGCGCTGTCGACGGTGCTTAGCGCGTCTTAACGGGAGCTATGTGATAACCGAGATAAAGCGGCGGCTGATAAGGTATTGACGCAGGCGTCAGCGCAGGCGCCGATCGACACGATTGTCGATGCTTGAGCTTTTTATATATTTTGGTTATTGTGGAAATATTCTTAAAATTATTTTCCGCTTTCTATTTTCCACCAAATGAATGGATGACGTTTCAATACGCGTACACGCTACGTATTTTTCTAAAATATATGTTACGAACCGAACCCCATGAGTAACCTACAAAAGTCTAAACTTAACAAGTCGCTTTAACAATGTCATATTAAAAATAAACATCCTGGCCTTCATTTTGAAGCTTCACACACACACACACACACACTCACGCTCTATCCCTATCCCTAGCGAAATAGTCTGAGAGAACGTAGCGGCAAACGCTGCGGTCTCTACATGCCTCTCTCGCCTCGTTACTGACCTCTTCATATATGCTCTCGGGGAAGTCCTAGTACTTTTTACGTGTTCTCCAGTAGACAATTGAAGCTTTATATTTATAAGATGACCTCTTCACAGGTGGCAGGATACGTGATAGTGGTAATAACATTCGGTGCCCAAGCACCCATGCGCTGGGCGGTGTCCAAACTGCAGGGCGCTCCTCGTCTGCTGATTGCTGATCTGTACCATCTTATATCGTTTGTGGCTACTGTCAACGTATGGAGAGGAATTTGGGGACTATTGGACATATATTTTTTCCCGGGTAAATATTATTTAGGTTAATTTATCTATAAATTTTCACTTTTTTGTAGAATGGCGCAATTATTTAAATCTTAAAGAATACAATTGCTGTGTTATATATTGAACTTTATATTTATAACAGTTTAAAATAACAACCCTATATATATCATGGAGTGTGATATATATTATTTTTTATGCTTTATCCTGCACATAGCAGAGTAGGCAGAGGGAACCGAAGAGACCGTAAAAACCTTGTGTTAATACACTCCGTTCACCGCCGTTTTCGCCGTTTTGAAGCATTCCGTGTTGAGTGGCGGAACTCAACACCGCGCTTTGCCTAGTTGCCAGAGCGAAGAAAATGGAAATAGACAAATTCCCCGAGTAGCAATCAAACCCACAAACCGTCGCGTTTACAGGCAGACGCTTACGCCTCTGCGACGACGACGGTCCTTATACATATAGGTATATTAAATTTCTCATAAAATAAAACTTTAAATAATCATATTATTTTATAGAAACTCCGAAGCTAAGTAACTGGTGTTCGCACATCGTCAGTCTAGTACTACTCATCGTATTGAACTGTTCCAACTCAATATTAGTCAGAGGTGTTTACATCGACGCTGAAGAGCCCGCCGGTGAATGCGTAGTGTTCCCGTGTCACTATCTCAGATTATTCTTCCATAAGGAGAGAATAAAGAGGCACAAACGATCGAATCCTCCAAATAAAATACAGGAGGAGGCAAGCGTGCCACTACAAACGCCGGAACAGAAGGTGTGACCTCCGAGCCATTTTATATATGTATATATTGTGTATATTTTAGTTCTGAGATTTTTCTTTTGTAGAGAATGCATGTTTAGTAGTAATGTATAGCATATAAAAAATATAGTATGTTTTTGTTTTGGGTAATCACGTTATTAGTGTTATAGCTTAAAATGTTTTTGGCTTGGATTTTTATTATGTAACTTTAACGCATTACGTTAGACATTTTAAAAACATATCTTTTAGTGTTATTTTTGAAAGTTGTGAAATACAACATTTTCAATTTATTATAACAAAAAGCCTTTTTCATGTGTAAGTAAATTTTATAAATATTTAATCATAATAGAGTTTTACGATTTCTTTATAAAATAATGCTAAATTGAATATATTCATCTTATTTAAAAGGAAATTTACTCTTAAACTAATATAATATAAACAAAAATAATATAAAATAAACAGTAAACAAATTGTATGCACCCGATTCTACATAGTCGGGTTTGACTTGTTCGTGTGTTCAAACATCATAATATGTTACACATATAGAAGAAACTATAGTATATGTACACTAAATTATATATTTATAAAAAAAATGGTGTAATTAATATATGTACATACATAGATATAAAATTAAAACTAACTAGTGATTTTCAATAATTGAGCTATTCCAAGTAATACCTATTTATATTTATATTTGTAGAAATTTTTCCAATCTTATTTTATTATATCATTTTCTCTTTGACATTTAACATGTTTTTTTTATTTTGACTATACATTTGTTAATACTATACAATATATGCATAAATACAAATAAGTTCTGATATGAAAATAGTTGTATACACGATAAAATAGCATGTTGTAATATATTACAATTAATATATAACTAAACTACTTAATGCCATAATGTTTCATGTAGTTTTTACGCTTTTGAGTCAACAGATTAAATTGGTGCCGTTTTTTTTTGTATGTGTTTTTTTTTTTCTTTTTAATGCTGCCAGTGACGCTAATAATTTTTTATTTTGTCCCAGGCTGTATATTCTTAAGGAATTAACTTTATAAATTATTTAATCTGTAATTTATTAATTTTCAGCTTCATTATATTAGTTTATTACATTTTGTCTTTTTTTTTAATTTTAGAAAGGCAATGAATGTTAAATAATGTTTATACATGCTAGTTGCGATTTAATTGCTATAGAGGCGCAAATGTTGTAAATATTTTTTAAGTTAGATTTGTACATTTACTTAATAATTATCTGTATTGTATTTAATTTCTCCATACTTTTATTCTACTTATTATGTACGTCACTATAGTTTTAATCATTGCTATTTCAAAAATACTTCATAGCTTCTATTCTATTTTTGAAATACTAACACTTGTAACACTAACATACTATAATTTTTAAAATGATCTAAGGACAGATTAATAGTAAAAAGAAAATAAATTTAATATGAAAGAAAATAAAATTAAAACATAAAATGGTTTCTAATTATTATTTAAAAATTATGATCCATTAAGGAAACTTATGAAAAGTTCTCAACTCTATATATTTTTTTTATTTTTAATCATAAGATATATGATTTATTTATAGTCTGTGAGTGGTAAGTGATTTATAGGGATAATTTAGAAAATTAATAGGTATGAAAAAATGGTGTATTCGCACAACAATTTGTGTTATTCTTTTTAAATATATATAAATTTAGTATATAATTTATAAAATCTGCTCTAGATGTTCTTGCAGACTAGACTTTTTAGAAAGAGTCCCGCTGAGTTTCTTCGCCAGTTCTTCTCAGGACAGTGGCTTTCTTTTCCGAACTGGTGGTAGAGTCGTCTATTTGTATAATCTGTTAAATAAAATGTTATGATTTTGACTTTTGCCTTTTGCGTATCACTTTTTATGTTATGAAAAAAATCACCTATTTATTTGAAAAAATAATAATACTAAATTTTAAATTTATTTTATTAATAGGAGGATTTTATAATTATTATTAATATTTATTTCTTATATTACTATTAATAATAATTAAGGATCCTTAACAAAAATTACGTAGATCCTAATAAATCACTTGATTCACGATATATCTGTATATAAATAAAAAAAATACTAAAATTGAATCGAAATAAATGAAATCGTATCGAAAGCTTATACTTTCAGATACATACACAAAACAATTTAAGAAAACGTTTAATTTCTTTCTAACAAAACTTACATTTAAAATCAAATTTAATCTATGATATTTAATTTATATACAAAATAAATATTAATAAAGATTATTTAATATTTGTGTAAATATTTTAAGTATCACCTAAGACACCTCTAGAACATTCCGTGCTGTACAGCTACTAGCGTATAGGCTTATGTAAATAGCTCTATCTGTATAATTATTATTAAGAAATAAATAAATATTCGTTATTTTATCACATGTGTTATCATTTTGTATTGTTATTGGTCGACAGCTTTCCCTTATCGTCTTGGATTTTTGGATAAGATACATAAATAAAAGCTTTAACAAAGTCTTAGTTATTTTTTAATTTGATTTTGTGTAGAGTCGATAGTTAGATCCAAAAATGAAAGTAAATGTGTAAAAACACCTATGTAGCCATTTAATTATTTTAAAACATTCCAAATTTGTAATAATTAAATTATAAGCAAATAAAAAAGAGGACCGCAGAGAGGAGAGTCGTGGCGTAGCTCAAGCAGTTACATTTACCTGGTTCTCTTCATCCGAGGGATGACGATGATTACCAGATGATTTACCAGAAATAAAGTGTAAAGTTAGAAGATCCAATAATTAAATTCTCTATAATAATAATAATAAGTATTGTTAATTGCACAATTTATTAAAATAATATAACAACTAAAAATATAAATAAATAAAAGAAATATGAAAAGGCGATCTTATCCCTTAAAGCGATCTTTTCCAAGGAATTTCAGCATTTTAGCATTTCATTTTTGTTGGTAAAAAAATATCATCATAAAGCTATCAACACGATAATACTTGTCACGATTATTTAGCATCTCCATGTAAATGTTTTCATACGGCGTACAACAAATAGAGAAAAAAATATTTATTATTGTAATTTAAAAATAGCATCTTAGTAAGGGGTTTTTGTGGCGCCTTGACTGTATACACGTGGATTTACAAAGCAACTGACAAGACTTGTATTGTAGTATTGTATGAATTGTGTCACAATGACATAGTACATAAGTTCTATATCCATTTTTTCACTTAAAGAACATAATATTTCAAATTTTGGCACAAAGTGGAGAATTTAGTGATTTGACACTAGATTCTCTTTATTTATACTAAAAAAAAATGCATTGCATAAAACGAGTGACTGATTGTAATAGACATATCTCAGCTACGTCAAGTATCATAATACATGTTAAAATCTTAAAATAAAAAATGTGGAAAAAAATTAAAATATATAGAGGACCGTCGTGGCGCAGAGGCGCAACGTCCGCCTGTAACGCGGCTAACGCGACGGTTTCTGGGTTCGATCCCCAGTCGAGGAAGATGGATTTTTCTATTTCCATTTTCTTCGCTCTGGCAACTAAGGCAAAGCGCGGCGTTGAGTTCCGCCACTCAACACGCAATGCCTCGAAAACGGCGGAAAGTGGGGACGGAGTAAGCAGGGACTAAGTAACGGAGTGTCTTAACACTAGGTTCCCACGGTCCCTGTAGTTCCCTCTGCCTACCCTGCCATGTGCGGGATAAAGCGTGAAGCTAAAAAAAAAAAAAAAAAAAAAAAAAAAAAAAAATTAAAATATAAAGAATTTCTATATAGCATTGATAACATAATTAAATGTCAAATAAAAACAAAAACAGGATGACTAAAATATTTCAACTGATATAGGTTCTTCCCGTTATCTAAGCCAGGGTCACATTTGAGCAAGTGCAAAAATAATTTCCGCCATGATAATATCTAAATAGATAATCTATTTGTATCTTCTGAGTAATTTTTGTTTTAGCTTCATGCTCTTCAACCTAGTGTTATGACACTCTGTTCCCCGCTGTTCCCCTTTTTTGAAGTTTTGAGTACCATCTTCCCTAAATGGGAGGTCGGAGAAGATTGTTTTTTTGTATAATCTATTAATTTTTTTATTTTCTTAATCTTCGGTCTAATTCGCAATTATGCGCGGCGTTCAGTTCCAAGAACTAACACTAAATTCCTCGAAAAGGCGGAAAGCGGGGAACGGGTTCCCACAGTTCCTGCGGTTAGAACCCACAAGCTGTAGCGCTACGCCGTTGCGCCACGACAGTTTTCACGTTAAGAAATGGAGGAGGGATATCAGGTGAACTTTAAGACTATTGTCAATGATGCTCGAAAAAGCACGTGACACCTTCATGTGTTCAAGCCCCCTCCTCCATGAAAGTGTTTATGACTTGTTTTCAAGACAAAGTGAGGCAGGTACACAGTTACCTGAGCAACGTAAGCGATTAGCTGTCTGTGAACTGTAACTACGTCACTAGGGAAAAAATGGCAACTGAAATTATTACTTTTCAATTGAAAATAAAAAGATTTTATACGATATATAACACTATATATGATACAGGCTTTATGAATTTAAATCTTTGACGATGTTGTCGTTGCAACTATACCGATGCTGCAAGCTCAACGTAGCTTTCTCTAATGAATTTGCAATATGAACGGCTCTGCACAACCCACATACACTGAATACTTCATATTCTATTTTTTATTATAAGATGACAAAAGAACAGAAGGGCCACCTGATGTTAAGTGGACATCCACATCCTGAGAGGATATTGATGCGTTGCCAACTATCCCAGACCAATCAGCCTCTATAGGCTTCCGGAACTCTCATTTACCTGACGAAACACAGCAGTATTAATATGCTGCTGTTTCAAGACGGTATTCTGATGAATACAAAACCGGTTCGAGCCTGGCCCTTTTGAGCTACTGATTTTGGTATAGCTTAGCTCTACCACGATAAAAAATGAATTCATCACCTATCAAAATCAATTATGTTACTACTTTTAAGTGTAATTAAAAAAAACAATAGCAATTAAAGTGCTAATGCAAGATTGTGTAATGTAATGTAGACTTGCTGAGGACTGAGAGCAGCTGTTGCAACAGAGCGTACCTATCAAACTAGCTCTGCTCACCACTTCGCCCACGTAGAATAGTGACTTACAGCATGTTTTTAGTTTTAAGACTAATTACTTTAATTGTAAATGAAACGCATCTTTTCATCAAGAGATAAAATTTGAAATACCACTTTTACTTATATTTAATCGGAATCAGTTAACCCATTATTGCATTATAAAGTATCCTATATTGTTTCTGAGGCTAATAACAATCTCTGTACCAAATTTCTCTTAAATCAGTTCCGTAGTTCAGGGGTGACTGTGTAACATACTGATCAATTTGACATTTATAATATTACTTATAATATCAACCCGTGCACGTCAAATTTTTAACACAGTAGGATTTGAACCCATGCCCCTTGCAAACCGTGCACTTCTTTCACGCACGAGTTTAAATCCCTCCGAGTTCATTTTTTTTGTTTTTTTAAGCATTTCTTGTTATTATTACTACGTGAAGCTGTACTAAGAAATTGTGCCGTCACGGCGTCTGTTTTTAAATAGAAAAAATATATATCCAATTGATAATACACTATCTCTGATACTATAATATAAATGTAAGCACAATAAATAAATATTATAATGTTTATTAAGAGATTTTTGGTGACATTTATTTATTTCTTTCATTACATGCATTATACTTTAATCTTTTAATGGAAAACACAAACGATGGCGACGAAAAGATATTGTGATATTAAATAGGATTTATTATTAAACAGACCTCGTACATGTAAGGGATATTTATTTATGTATTATAGATAAATTAAATAATTAATTGTCAAGAAATGTCAATTGTAGCACAGTATAAATATGTTTAAAGATTATCGAGAGAGTACGTGTTAATTCGATTCTAATTCACTCGGTCAAAAATATCTATACAAATTATTTATCTTTTTTAATCTGTTTACTTAACCAGCGTTAACAATATTTAATTATTTATCTTATTAATATTATCTGTATTATATTAATAGTTATTATAAAGTCAAATTATTTAAATGTATGTATAATTTTTTTATTTATCTATTTTCACTGATTACAATTATGTTTTGCGCAATATGAAAACGTTAATATATTTATAAAAAACAATACTAACAACATATTTATATGTTAAATGGGGATTTAATATAAAATAAAAATATGTATATATAAAAAAACTGCATATATTTCATGTTTATTTAAAAACGTATGCTAAAATTGTTATAATCCAATCGTGAAAGATATTGCCAGTTGGTGAGGTCGCACTTTTCTATCTTACAACCCGGAGAGCCTTTAGTGCTGAGCCAGTCGATCCTGAAACAAAATATTTTGTAATAACTGTTAATTAATTTTAAATTTGTATTGAATCTGTTAACTTGACTTTTTTCTGACAGGATGCAGGTATTTTTTGCCTTCGCTCTTAACTTTGCTAATGGAATGCAGTCAATAAAAAAACCGGTCAAGTGCGAGTTGAACTCGCGTGGAAAGGGGTTCTGTACACAATATAGTGAAATATTTCCCCTGAAAATGTTTTTTCCCTAAAAACATTTTTTATCGTATTTACCATTTTATTTTCAATTTATAAAATCCTTATAGTATCCTTGTAATCTACAAGCTATAAACTATATTCAGTAATTTTTTCAATTTTTTCGGCCCAGTAGTTTCGGAGATTAGGGGGGGAGAATGGTCAATTTTCAGCTTTTTTCATGAATATCATCGAAACTATTTATTTTAAAAAATTAAAAAAAATATATTCGAGATCCTCATAACAAGCCCTTTCATTTGATATATGACTCAGTAAGGTTCGCAATTTTTTTTTTAATTACCTAATTTATCCCCCAAAAAGACCCTTATTTCAAAAAAATATTTTTTACGTTACACATCTGTGTTCGGGTCAGGGCATTACACCATCCTGCCAAATTTCACCTGATTCGGTCTAGTAGATTCAGAGAAAATTGGCTGTGACAGACGGACGGACAGGAACACGAGTGATTCTATAAGGGATCCGTTTTTTTAATTTTTGTACGGAACCCTAAAATAAAACTTAGCGTTTAAGCAGTCTTTTTTATTATATGGTATGATTTTTTTCATTTTTTAAGCGCACCGTTGAATTCCCCTACTAAACTCGAAATCTCACAACACTAATTGTCTTCTGTCTACCCTGCTCAAAAAACGTGACTAAATCATAACAAATAACTGTTGTAACTGTAAACGCGACGGATATTGGGTTTGATTCCCAGTCGGGAAATATGATTTTTTCAAATTTCTTCGCTCTGGCAAGTAGGCAAACGAGGCATTGAGTTTCTTTACTCAACACGAAATGCCTCGAAAAGGCGGAAAGCGGGATACAGAGTGTTTTAACACTAGGTTCCTATGGTTCCTATGGTTTACTCTGCCTAAAGCTTAAAAAAAGCAAGAGCCAAAAAAAAACTAAAAAATTATGCATAATGTATATACTTATACATTCATATAAATTTATAACTAATATTTAAATAACGTTATTGTTTATGTACATAACTATCTCTCACTGTCTTATTTTAGTATAGTTGACGATTGTGAACACTTAATCGGAGGTCATGGGTTCAATGTTACTCTATACTACATTGCATTAATGAACACTAAGACAGTTTACAATTTTTAATACCAAAGAATTTTTTTTGAGGCGCCAGTTAGCGGGATAGTTGTAAACTTCTTTTTCGATCTGGTAATGAAAACCAAACGTGGCATTGAGTTTTGTTTTTTTTTTTTGATACGGAAAATTAGTAAATACTAGTGTAAAGATATTATGTTTCGTCTACCTACCCTTCTAAGTGCAGGATAAAACGTGTAGCGACAAAAAATACAAAGATTTTAATTGTTTATTACTTGAACCCTATTAAGTGGTAGAGTTAAGCTACACCAACACCAGTAGCTCAAAAGTGGTACCACGCTTACACAGAATACCGTCCTATATTTTGTCAGGTGAGTGAGAGTTTCGGAAGCCAATAAAGGGGGATTGGTCTGGGTATTAAATTGGCAACACATCTACATCCTCTCAAGTTGTAGTTGTCTATGAGCGAGGGTGTCCACTTAACATCAGGTGTCCCTCCTCGTTTGCCAACTTATAATTAAAAAAAAAAAGATAAGCAATGACAGTTGTAGTTCTGTCTTCAACACTATCAAATACTAGAACGACGCATTAAATAAATGTCTTTCTTTTATATAATAATATCTTACTCTCTCCCCCTTGCACAGTAGAAAAAGCAGAGAGACTCTAAACTTGAATTTGAAATATTACGTTAAATTCAATATCATGATGAAGAAGGTTAGGGGGTTCGATTTTAATGAGGAGAGAATGAAATATATCATTTTCTTCACAAAATACCTCCAAAGGCGGAAAACGGGTAACACAATATTGTAATAATAGGTACTTCGAGCATAGAGTTCTCCTTGCCTATCCTTCTATGGCCTGGGTACAACGTTATATGGCAACATTAATGTCAAAAGTGACAATTGACTTTGTTGCTCTTAACTTTTAATACACGAATAGAGAATATTTTGAATAATTTTAATTTTTATGCTTGACAAACTTTTTCTAATTAACTTTAATGTCATTTTTCTCACATTTACCACAGATATACGTATGGTAAACAGTAAGTATATTATAATTTCTATAAATAATAGGCTCAAAGTCATATCTGCGTATAAAGCCTGCATAAATACAGATAATAAAAGCATTTCCAGAAGTAATTAAAGTATAAAAATATATTATTATGTACAAATTGTAGAATAAATATTGTCTGATAATTATTTTGTTTGAGCAGTAGGTTGTAAATAAATTGCAGGGTAAATCAAGCTGCGAACTGTTTAATTAATCATTGGATATTATAAAAGAACTTATATTTCCACACTATTTGAGTTTAAAGTCTTTTCAGCTTTACGCTGTTAACAGGGTAGGCAGAATAACCTAGTAACACTGGCCTAGTTTAGTCAATTTTCTGCCCAATTCATAAAAAATCGTCCTGGTGGATTTAAACGCCGCGCATCATCAAAACAATTTATTCCTTCGAACAAGAACCTTACTTAACCTTTTATTCTTAACAATATATAGTATGGGCTCTCACCATTTAACGAGCAAAGCCTTAATTTTGATGAGAAGTGGAGGACGTAGTGATTTTCCACAATATTTTCTCTATTTTGTACGCGAAATGATCATAAATAAGTATATAAGATACTTAAAAAAAAATATTTTTAAGGTATTTTATATATGTATTTTAGTATCTCTCGTATCTTTGAAAGCTACTATGAAACTCATAGTAATTTGTATAAAGCATCTATTCTAAATATGGAAAAATATTTTCTTCAAATATTTTTCTATATTTAGAATAGATGAACAGTTTTAAAACACTAAAAAAATATAAGTTTCCAACACAGTTTATAACCACTATAGCGATCCATACATGTTGACGGAACTCAACGCTCGTTAGCGATGAACTTGGATCTAATCCAAATATAAGCAGATGATATTATAATGTGATATTTATATCTTCAAAGACTTGTTGTTTACATTTATTATTTATTAATTAAATTCATCATCAATGATTTGATTTCTATGAAAAGACGAAACAATTTAAATTAAATATTATATATATATAAATATATACATCGTCTTGGCGCAGAGGCGTAGCGTCTACCTGTAAACGCCCGTCGCGTCGCTTGTAGGTTCGATTCCTGCTCGCGGAAGTTCTCATTTAAATTTTCTTCGCTGTCACAACGAGGTGAAAGCGCGGCGTTGAATTCCGCCATAGCATGCAATGCTTCGAAAAGTCAAGAAGCGAGGAACGGAGTGTCTTAACACTAAGTTACCACAGTTTCTGTGGTAACATTTTCCTACCCTGCTATATGCGAAATGAAGCATGCATCCCAAAAAATAAAAAACAAAAGAAATTCTTTTCATCATGTTCTATTGAACGGAACCAAACGCCGCACTCTACCAGCGTAACGTAATAAATATTATTGCCTGAAATCGGAATCGAACGTATACTCATCGTATTTACATTGTAATAATAAAGTTTATTACTCACATATGATCCAAGTTTGCTTTTGTTCCTTGTATTTTGCCGACGATAGTTCCTTTCTTGGTGTTCTTCACCCACCCACAAATGCCTAATTGTACCGCCAGTTCCTTACAGTACTTTGTGAAGAAACAACCTGAAATATATAAAAATTGTTAAAATTAAAATGTTATTTTTTTCAGTTGAATCAGTAAATACAATAACATATATTGAATCTTAATATCTTGTCGTGGAGCAGAGGCGTAACGTCTGTCTGTAAAGGCAAATGTTTGTGGGATTCCACTGGACTAAGATGAATTTTTCCATTTCCGTTTTCAGGATAATTAATAATAAAACTAATAAAAAATAATAATAAACGTTTTCAATAATCCTTATTAGATGTACTAATATTATTATACTCTACAAGATTTACCGCTTCATCGATTCACACGACGTAAATAAGTTTTGTAAACAAACTAAATATATTATACGAGTGATAAGTGGATAACATTATTTCTGTATTTTTAGCTTCACGCTTTATCCCGCACATGGCAGGGTAGGCAGTGGGAACTATAGGGACCGTGGGAACCTAGTGTTAAAACACTCTGTTGCTTAGTCCCTGCTTTCTCCGTCCCCGCTTCTGTATTTTTAAGATTTTTAAATTGTTAATTCACACTAAAGACAGAAAAATAATCAAAGAAAGCATATAAACATTTTAAAAAATATGTTTTCTTTGAGTATTTTAAAATTATTTATAATTCAGAACATCTTATGAAATTTGTATTTTAAATTTAATTAAGTTGACAAAACTCAGGATCGATCGGTTACTACCTCTTACTGACCACGCTTTAATGAAAAAAAAAACAATATAAATTATATTTAATGTTTTTAAGCCTTTGTGACGCGATGGGTTAGCATGTGACTGTAAATACATTGTAGGTTCGATTTCCACTTGCGGGATTTAATTATTATTTATTTTGCTCGGTTACGTCAAAGTTTAGTACCTCTCAAGTGTATGACTTATTAATTAATTACTAAAGCAAGTACTATGTTAATATATGTTATTTACTTAATGTTTTTATCATATTTTTATATAATATGTAGTACAGTAAAATGTTAACTAATACAGGCAACCGATATACCCTAAATGAACGAATAGTCTTTATAAACGTTAAATTAACTATCCTGTTAAAGCGATACATTCTATTTGTTTTAGCTTCACGCTTTATCCCGCACATGACAGGACAGAGTAACCTGCAGGAACCATAGGAATCTAATGTTAAGACACTCTGTGTCTTAGTCTCTGCATCTGCATAGAAAAGTCCATCTTCCCCGACTGGGAATCAAACCCAGAAACCGTCACGTTACAGGCAGACGTTGCACCTCAGCGCCACGACGACTCAATAAATTGTTTTTAATTTTTTAGTGATTCTTTAGTGTACATAGATTATTGGAAAAAAAGATGATATATATAAATTATATATAACTTCCACTAAAATATACAATATATTAACAAGATAGCTATAACAAATAACTACTTAGTTATCTTATGATAACAATTTCAAAGTAAATTAAATGAATTAGTACAGATAACTGATTATGAGCTATAATTACTATAATCCACTTATGTTTTACGTTATTGACAATCAGTAGAAAGTGATTTTTTTCTCAGTATCTCTTAAATTTGGACGGAAACCGGAAAAATTGTGTTTTGACATTACTTTCTCGATATAGTATGACACTTAAAACCTTTGACTATAAAACATATAATTATGGCAATATGGCATCCACTTAGCCAGACTAAGAATTTTGCAAAATGAAGCTTATAGGGAATTTAGTTCTGGTATTTATTATATGATGTTCTATTTACTTTATTAACTTACTGTATTTATTTATAAAAACATTTCTAATTTCCATTTTAAAATAATCTTTCCGTACTCCTTCATGAAAATAAGTATGGCAAATTTCTTACTATCGTGTCTATTTTATTTTTTTGACATTTAAATGAATTTCTCCAAACGCACAAAAACATATAGTCAACACATAGCAAAATATAACATAATTTAAAAAAAATGTCCCACATTACCTTGAACCTGTCCATACACCTCAAACTCTACAGCCACTAGCATATTAGGATCCTCCGCGCCCATTATAAAAAAAAATAAAACGTAAACTCTTAAAACAATTTAAAATTCTCCACGTAGATTGTCTTGGAACAAAACTGTATCGAGACTGCCGCCCTGCCGCCCGCCCGCCCAAACGTAGCGCTCTAGATATTTAAGCCAGTAAATAAATATAGACAAATTGACGTATAATGGATGAACATAAACAACGATTGAAGATATTGCGAAATTGATCAGACGGTATCATATGAAGATTGATGCAGATCGCTTTTCGTGGTTAAATCTGTTGGATTTATATTTAGAATCGACTTGTAGTACCTATAAGAGTATAAGACGATAACAAAATATTGTTTATAGTGTGAATATATTTTCTTCACGCTTATGTACGCAATTTCACGCTTTATCCTGCATATAACGGGATATAGAGAGAAAAGGACAGAAAGGACAGGTCTTAGTCTATTGAGAGATTGAACGACGGTCGCTAAAATTATTTTTATACTTTTTTAACCATGCCAACGTGCCAAATAAGTTTTTTTCTTTTATAGAAATGTATAAGCAATTATTTTTCTTCAGCTAATATTACTTTTATTTTTTACCTTTTTTTTTAAAAAATTGCTGATGGTCATCAAGACAGAGGCGTAGCGTCTGCCTGTAAACGTGATGTTTTGTTACTCGCTTGTGGGTTCGATTCCAACTTGGGGAAGATAGATGTTTCCATTTCTATTTTCTTCAGTCTGGAAAATAAGCAAAATCGCGGTGTTGAGCACACCATGCTTCGAAAAAGACGGAAAGCGAGGGACGGAGTACTTAATACTAGGTTGCCGAGGTTCTCTGGTTACCTCTGCTTACTCTGCTATATACCTACGGGAGAAAGCGTGAATAAAAAAATGCTGTTTGTATACAGTAATAACGTACGTATCAATTTATTTGTATATACTTTGGTATCGAGGATGGATTAGTATTGTTAATATGCATTTTTATATTTGTAAGAACACTTAACGATTATAAAATACAGATAATTTATCGTAAAACACATTGAAAATTTTTATATCATTTGATTAATGTTTTTTTCTTATTTATATTTATTTCATCTAAATTTTTGGTAATATTTTGCTATATAATATTGTTATAAGTTTCAGGTGCTTAGTACTCATCAAGTATCCGATTTGAGGACCGTCATGGTGCAGAAACACAACGTCTATCTAAACCACAAGCCGTTGACTTTTGGGTTCAATTACCACTCGGAGAGAATGGATTTTTTTTATATCCAATTTCTTCTAACATTAAGGCAAGTGCGGTATTGTGTATCGCTGTTTAACACGCATTGCCTCAAAAAAGGAGAAATATGGGCGAGTGTCTTAACACTAGATTCCCACGGCTCCTGCGCTTCCCACTGCCCTGCTACATGCGGGATAAAGCGTGAAGCAAAAAAAAAATACCAATAATTTTATTAGATATATATTTATTATATTTTATTCTAACATTTAAAAGTATAACAATAAAACAATTATTAGTAACGACATCTTATTTTCATTTATACAATGACAAAATATAAATTCTCATAGACATCAAGGAATACATCAATATCTTCAGATCACAAAAATCGAATACCAAATTAAATAACCTATTTTATAATTTATATGCAAAAGAAATAGCCTTCTAAATGTTTTAGTATACTTTTTAGGATTTAATGCCTAAAAAAGATAAAAACATGACCCTATTAGCATTTTTGCCGTCTGTTTGACTATTATCAGGCTGAAACAGGCAGGCAAAAGCGCTAAAATTAAATAAATTTAAAATATCACTAGGGGTCCCCATACATAAACGAAATATTTTTGTATATTTTCGCCAACGGAATCGTCAACCATGAAAAACATACAGAACCCTCGAAGCACGATAACTACTCGCACTTGTATATTATTTTCTATTTCTGTCGACTCATAGTCTTAGATAAGCTGTACCAATGTCGAGCAGATCCCGATGTAGAAATGGATCTAATTTTACTCAACTCTTTATTTTGTAATTTCTCTGGCATAGTAATAATCTTCGTAGTTGAAGATTTCACCTCAGGTTCACACTTTTCTTTTACCACAAACGAATTAGACGCCATTTCGATTCTTGCAAATGCTTATTAAACAATTTTTCGTTTTTTAAAATATTTTTAAAGTAATATAAATTTTTCACTGTTTTTTTCTTATTAATGACGTTAGATCGATACATAGGACTGTAATATATTTTGCATTGATTTCTGTTATGAGGACAACTAAATATATGCAACGAAAGTGAGATTAGTAGTGATTAAGTGATAAATGTATCTGGTCTACATAACTCGTTATCGCTTGCACGTGGAGATTTCAGGCAAGATTTTATCGATTACGCGAAATCACTTAATTCGTCAAAATCCTAAAAGATTGTACATTGGAATTGTAATTGGAAATATTGTATATGTTCGGAATAGTATGAATATTTTTATATTTTCATTATTTCAGGCGACTTATGTTTTTTATGCGACACTTTCAAGGAAATGTATTAAATTTCGAGCTCCTTTAAGGTTGTTAAATGTTTTTTAGAAGAGTAATTATGTAAAGTATGGTATTAACATTTTTTATTAATAAAATCATATCGCTTAAGTTTCATGAACTTCCCATCAAGAACAGTGATGAATCAAGTGTGACAATTATATTGAAGTTATAGGAAACACACGTAAAAGTTTATAACAATCATATGGTTCACTGGTTGCTTGTCATTTGCGTACAAAATATTAAAATTTTCGTCGATTTTCTACATATTTCAAAAACAAAGGGAAATTTTACTTTCAGCCTTCGATTTTCCCGTTATTAGATAATTTGGTGGCAAATGCACTACTTATTTTTAAAGAAAAATAAAATTAAAATCAGGTAACGAAATAGCCTTAACCTCCTTTTCTCGAGTCGGTAAAAAAACAACACCCATCAATACAACTTTATTCGAACTGTCAAGATTATTAATCCTGTCGAGGAAATGTTTTTCAGCGGTATTGTAAAGAGACGATTATTGGGAAGAACCTATATCTGGTGCTCAAATCTAACCAAGATAATAATAATTTTTGATTTTATCTAAAAATAAATATGTAAAATCCAAAAATTCAACGTATCATCCAATTCCGTGTATTAGGGGGGAAGTCCCGTGTTATAAATGCGGAAATAAAAAAAAATTATTGTAAATTTTATACCTACATTTTCAGGCAATATAATTTTAATAAAATATATGAGAATCAAATTATATTTAATTTTAGTTAAATAATAGAAAATGAACACAATTATTATAAAATTATCAACACAATACAAATTAAATATTATATTTCTTTGTAATCTATATTTTACAAAGAATTTTTAATTTGTGATTACTGAAAATACATAGTTAATAGGAAGTCATGGTGCATTTATAATTTCGATGAAAATTTGATAAGAAACTGACGTTGACAGATAATTTCGTTTTTTTTTTTTATTTATGTCAAGGTTTCTATAATTTTATATAAAACCAATAATCAGCATGATTGTATGCAGTCGTATAAATTAAACGATCACGTCAATCATTTTTTTAACAATAAATTTAAATTAAAAATAATTTCATTATAATTAAACAAAATGTAAATCGAAAAGTAGCATCTTGAGCATCTTTGTAGATGTCACTATATTAAATTAAAATTGTAAATAGTTGTATTACTTTAAAAAAAATATTGTTCTTTTTCTTGTAGTTATGACTTAAAAAAAATAGAAAATAAATATTTTTTGCCTATAGTGGCGATGTTAATATCAGTGTTTGAAAGAAATGCCCCCTTCACTAACAGTGAGTATAAAAATATTCTAAATCAATATTTATCTTATTAGATGTCTAGTTTTTAATTTATTTAAACCAAAACATTTTCCTGATTTTTAGTCTTTTTTTAACTGTACGCTTTATTTCACTCATAGAAGGGTAGGCAGAGGGAACCGCAGAAATGGAGCGAAAGTTGAGTTGAGTGGTAGCGCTCAACGCCGCGCTTGGCTAGTTGCCTAAGCGTTGAAAATGGAAATGGAAATGAAAAATCCATCTTCCCATAATAGAAATCGAACCCACAAACCGTCACGTTTACATGCGCGATTTACAGGCTGAGTCTTTACGCTACGAAGGTCCGCACTTATTAACCAAAAATATTTTTATATTTTTAAAAACAATATCAGATTTTATTTATTTTAATAAATATTAAAATTTAATGCCGCGTCACTATATTTTAAAATTGTTTCTTTTTTCTGACCAAGTACCGTTTTAAGTAAAAAAGAACACACATTTACTTTATCCATAGAAAAAGTTAGTGTCAAGACACTTTACTCTTCGCTAATACTAATATGATATGAAACAGATAAAACTAATTAAATAAATGAATTAATTAGGCTTCAAACGTCATAGTACTTTTTAATAGATTTAATAGTAATATATAAATACTTATATATGGATTCATTTAGGCGAATTTGCATTTTTAAGTATTTAATTTATTCTTTTTAAAATTTCAAACTATTTTTTAATGTAACCAATTCACCGTTTTCAGCCTCGAATTCATAGTTTTAAATAACAAATTGACTCCTCACTGAACATGGTTGAAATATCTTTCTCAAATTTTCAAAGTTAATTGTGCTTAGCTAGCACGCCCGGAAAGCCATAAATAAAAAGATTTTGTTAAGTCTAACTACAAACAGATAATACAAATAATTAAAAGAAATGCTTTAAGACTAAGTTCTAATATCATATTTCTAAAATAAACAATAAAAATAATATTAACAAGTTGCATAATGCTTAAAAAATAACTAGAAAATCATTACGGATTAGCTTAAATTAGATATTGGTGACTGCAAAACGTATGTTTACTAATTTTTATGATTTTTGAAGTTAATCTGTGGTAAGAATAGAAAAATTACTTTAAAAACCTTTTTAAATTTGAACGCATCGGCACTAGATTCTGGTTTGTAAGGGGCGCGGGTACGAATACCGCTGCGTTCAAATTTTTATGTTTTTCCAAACTTTATAAAATAAAATTAAAATTAAATATGGTCATAAAACACTTTTCTCTACTTAATTTATTTACTTATTTTCAACTTTTGTCTATCAGAGGCAACCAGAGAGTTTATTATGTGAACAACAGTTTCAATAATTCGAAACTGCTACGTTGAAGACTACGTTTAACGTAAGTTTATAATATATTATGTTATTTTTAACAGAGCCATTCTCAAAATGGCCGCCATTAGGTAAAACACACACATACATATAAAAAACATGTAACGTAAATAACGTCAACGTTACTTGTATCTTATCATACATCTACGGTGATAATAAAGCTGCAAAGTTGTCGACCAATAGAATTTTAGGTGATAAGACATGTGATTAAAGTTAATTTTGATATCATTTCAAGAAACCCGATAGTGTAAATTTGTGAAAATTCAATTGAAATTCCTATACATATATGTATATTCTTTGTTGCACTAACATAAGTTAAGTTTTAAACATTACAAGTTTAGTCAACACAAAAGTGGACTTGCAGATATGTATAAAGGATCTCTTCCAGCCCTTCCAGCACTTCTCCACCAGTAGCGGTGGAGAAGTCCAATAATCGATCTGACGAACTGCAGGGACCGTGGGAACCTAGTGTTAAGACATTCCGTTGCTTAGTCCCTGCTTTCTCCGTTCCTCAAACATATTCTTGTCTTTAAAAGGAATATGAACTAAAAACCTTTTTAAACCTATTATTATTTTAATTTTTCAGATTTTCTTCTTTGTTTGTTTTATTTTATTATTATCGATTCTTGTGTGTATGCAAAATTGGGAACCATATGAACCTAGTGCTAAGACACTCTGCTGCTTTGTCCCTGCTTTCTCCGTCCCCGCTTTTCGCCTTTTTCGAGGCATTGCGTAATGAGTGAAGGAACTCAAGGCCGCGCTTTGCTTAGTTTCCAGAGCGAAGCAAATAGAAATAGAAAAATCCATCACTCCCAAGTGGGAATTGACCGTCGCGTTTACAGGCAGACGCTTACGCCTCTGCGCCACGACGGTCCTCGGTTTTTGATTGGTTGATTGATGATTTTCAACGATTTAATTTTAAAGTTGGTCAATTTCACGTTCGCTTAAAATCAGTTTTCATAGACACATTACCAAGCAATCTCAAGGTAACAAAAACTTTGTGAAATGGTTAGTTCGTAGATTATGCTATGGCGTCAGTTTAGAATAATTCACTTACCCAATGTCTAATTGTATGGAGAACGCGCAAAAGAGAACTATAAAGTAAAGTAAAGCTAACAATATAAAATATATAAAATGAGTGGCGGAACTCAACGCCACGCTTTGCCCAGTTTCCAGAGGGAAGAAAATGGAAATAGTAAAATCCATCTTAGTGGGAATCGAACCCTCAAACCGTCGTGTTTACAGACAGACGCAAAAATACAGTCTTCACCTACAAATCCAACAAATATTGCACTTATATGACAAAACTCCAAAACAGTTCATTTATTAAATAGATTTATTAGTCGTAGTAGTCTCGCACATATTTCGTTTGTTTTTCTTACAACTCTAACGCAGCTTTCCAACCAGCCCGTAACTGATTCCCACTGTTTAAAAATTGTTTTTTTGTATTTAATCGTAATAATTTTGTAAAGAATAATTGTAAAGAATCAACTTTGTTTTCCTATTTTATACGAATGAAAGGAAAACCCCCAAGATCTCTTGGTAGGTGGAAAGCGGGGAAACAGAATGTTTGAACACTGGTTTCTTCTAAGTAAGGTTCCCTGCCTTGTGTGGAATACAGCGTCTAGCTAAAAAAAGGTGAATATATGCAAAAGACCACATATCTTAGACAGAATTAAAAAAAAATATCTGAAGCCCTTCACTGGACGGCTTTTTAAACGCAAGAGTTTGCACATAGGCTATTTGATACGATTTCTGTTGTTTTCTTTTGACAGTGACAGTTAGTCATACCTCTATTATATATAGTAATTAATCGATAACAATTAAATGACCAGAATGATTACCAAAATGACTTTATTATTTAGACTTCTCTATATAAATAAAATTGTCTAAAGAATTATTGACACAGTTATATCAATTTATATGAAAGGCTAATACAGTCTTAGCGAACAATATTTTCCTAATAGAAAAACTGCTAGATTAAGATAACACCTACCTTACCTCTGAATTAACTTTAATTAAAATTTAGTTTTAATGTAATTATGACGTAGACAGGTAGGATACAATTAGTATTAATTGCAAAATTTTACCTATATTTTGCAACATATATACGAGTATGACCATATCATTTGATTGTGTTGACTTTATTATATTTCAAGATTTTTATATTTCAAGTGGCTATTTCTGTTATTTAATAATAGTTTTCTTTACCTTCACCCTTTATCTCACACATAGCAGAGTAGGCAGAAGGATCCGGAGGAGCTATGGGAAATTAGTGTTAAGACACTCCGACAAGACACTCTACTTTCCGCCTTTGCGAGGCGTGTTGAGTGGCGGAACACAACGTCGCCCTTTGCATAGTCGCGCCGAACGCGACGCGCTTTTCCTGAGTGGGAATCGAACTCACAAACTGTTGCTTTTACAGGCAGGCGCTAAACAAACCGTTGCTTTTACAAGCAGGCTTAAAAAGTTAGTAGTCTCCTTTACAAGACTTCAAAAGCTTTCCAACATTATTTGCGACTTAATTAAAATTCTAGAATTTTTATCTCCCTTTCTCTCTCTCTCTCTTGTTTATTTTAAAGTTCTTGTCTGTAATAATTCAATTTAAACACTATTTTATTCACGGAACAGTATATAACTTCTTTGTTTTTTATTGTTTATATTTTTTAAACATGTTTAAAACTACCGTGTCATTAGTCTTGACATTTGTGCTAACAAAATATAAAAATAAAGTTAATTAATTAAATCTACGTCATATTTAAATATATAAAGTCTTAAGTGATTATTTAAGTATTATGATATAAGTATTATATATTTGCAAATAGTTTAAGTAGCATCGACAGTCGCGTCGGCCGGCGCCTGCGCTGACGCCTGCGTCAACACCTTATCAGCCGCCGCCTTATCTCCTTTATCACAGAGCTCCCGTTAAGACGCGCTAAGCACTGTCAACAGCGCAGCGCCATCTAAGACACTTCGCGACAGATTCACACGCGGCTGATGTAAACATGTGTGTACGAACGTACCGTGTGGAAACTATTTACTGGTTATTTATATAAAACTCACTTTTAAATATTTTTTGTTTTTTTTTTTTGTATTTTTATTAAATTGGACTTATGCCGATGATTTCCTTCACCTCTGCATTTTTCAGATTGTAGTTATACTGTCACCCTTTTGCATTCTGTAATCTAGCATCATAAAACCCAGAAATAGCCAGAAGCAGCTACCTTAACCTGAGCTAAAGTTAGGTAAAGCTAAGGTAAAGTAAGTAATGTAAATTAAGGTAAAATAAAGGAAGTACTCTATCGCGTGAGAAGAGTAGCTTATGCACGATAAACCCATTGCATCTTGTATAATTTCGTATTAAATTTTAAGGTTTACTTCTGCTTAGTTCATTTACTTAGTGGTAATAACAAGAGCAAAATGAGATAATTATGAATTACGACAATATAACTAATTATAAGCTAACGAGTTTTATTTCGCCTACAATTTTTACATTTACTTTTTTTTCATCCATTCGTCAGTTAATTTCGGTTCAATCAGAATCAAATATAGGAATATATAATCGATAAATATAGGAATATTTATCTATTTAATTTTATCGTCTTGTTTATTATGTGAAATCCAACTTTTAAATTTCTACAACTTCAGTGTCGTCCATCTACGAATAATTATATACATAGCTACGTCACTAGATTGAAAGTTCTACATGATTTCCCGTTAATAGAAATACATTAGAGCTTTTAATTTTTTAGCCAAGTTAACCATATTAAAGGATTTTAAGTTATCCAAATGACTGGTATGCTTTTGAGTACACTACATCCACTACAACCAAGTTATATGACCAGCTAAGCTTTAATCGTGCTTAGTATGTATATACGGAACATTTTGTTTACAAATTACACTGCAAAACATTATACCATATTAAAAACTTGAAAAAGCATTCAATATAACAAAAATATTCGATTTAAATATACAATATTAGTACGTAGGCAAGTAGGTAGGTAGGGGAGGGCAGGCGCATTAACAAATGAATGTGAAAAGGCATGCTATTTAAAACAATAGCTAATGGAAACATAATGGCGGCGGACGCAGGGGCAGGCGAGGGGCGTGGAGTGGCTACTTCCGTTAGTAACAATTATGTGATTGGCCACTGATTGAAAAATCAGCTTCCTAATCAAGCGAGGTCGCGATCTTTGGGAACCTCTGCACGCTGACATTAGTACCTAAGTACTCGAAATGAACTTGTTACCTTCACTTGTTTAATGACAGCGGAAGAAAATAAATTAATTTTTTTTAGGTGTCAAGATTGCAAAGTTACCAAGTAAATTTAAAGGCTATGTATATATCTTTATTAAATAAATACAACAAGAATTCAAAATGTTGCCTAAATTTGTAAGCCATTTTTTTCAGCTTTTCCATTAAAGGCACAAAGGGGCGAAATTTTTTGAATATTAAGCTCGGGCTTACGTACGATAAATTCATATATATATATATATATATATATATATATATATATATATATATATATATATATATATATATATATATATATATATATATATATATATATAAATATATATATATATATATATATATATATATATATATATATATATATATATATATATATATATATATATATATATATATATATATATATATATATATATATATATATATATATATATATATATATATATATATATATATATATATTAAAAAAGGTGAATCAACATGTTCGAACTTGAACAGTTCAATTGATAATTCATTAAACAAATTTTACACATTAGCCAATTGGATTGAATTGATATTTGACACGTGTCATTTGACGCATTTTTTGTCAGTCTCAAAAATTGTTTTAACAATAAAAGATTTCTTACTTTATCCCCTTAAAAAGTGTTATGGGGTGCCCTCTAGTATAACACAAGTAACTGTCCAGCCACTAACATTTTAAGTACTATGAGGTTACAAAACAGTAACTTTAAAAGAACATAATATAACAACGCAACGCAATGTAGCCAAAAAATCTCCTGTCTTTAACTTACTCACTCAGATTGTCTAACTCTAACTGTAACATCTGCCGTTTGTATGCAATCTGTGTATTTTCGTGCAATAAACTATATTTAGATGATAGATCTAATTAGTTTCATTTAGCACTTAATATTAGCCGGGATATCACATAAAGAAATAATCGAATATTCACTTATTTTTAAGTGAACCTGCAAGGAAATATCCGCACCTACGTTGGTGTACTCGTTAATAATCAGCTTTGTCACTAGCTATTCCGTTGAAACTTGGTTCTCCTTCATCTTTTAGCTTTAAAGTACAAGAATAATGAAGGATGAAATTAAATTTAATTTATCAATGGTATAGCAGTGGAGGAAGAGGGAACCTAGTGTTACTTTCTTAGCCAGTTTCTGCACAAATTTTTAAAAAGTGCATAATGCCCAAAGCTATGTTTTCTCTACAAAAATTAGAAATGGAAATAATTAATTCTCCCATTTGAAACATATTTATCACACACTGCCACATATAAATAATTTACTTCTAATTTTTTTACATATTTAATCTATATGCGCCTGATAAAAGTAAATATCAATTCGCATATCAGCCACATTGCGCATGTACTTTGAAAATCATGAGGTTTTTTTTTATAGCTTCACGCTTTATCCCGCACATGGCAGGGTAGTCAGAGGGAACTGCAGGAACCATAAGAACCTAGTGTTAAGACACTCCGTTACTTAGTCCCTGCTTACTCCGTCCCCACTTTCCGCCGTTTTCGAGGCATTGCGTGTTGAGTGGCGGAACTCAACGCCGCGCTTTGCCTTAGATGCCAGAGCGAAGAAAATGGAAATAGAAAAATCCATCTTCTCCGACTGGGGATCGAACCCAGTAACCGTCGCGTTACAGGCAGACGTTGCGCCTCTGCGCCACGACGGTCCTATATTTAATTTAACTTAATATTATTAATATCTTACTTTTGACATTTCTTAGTGTTTTTTTACGTTAAGCAATTGGTTGATATTTTGGAGTCTTGTAGAATTTGAAATTGTAATTTAAATAAAAAACACATTATCATATTGTACTTATTTCTCAATTTATTAAATATAAAGTATATTTATAATACATAATCATATATGTTCACAAAAATAATTTTCTGACACAATCTTGTCTTTTAAATAAAATCTAGCCTCTCTTTTTCAGCTTATCTTCAATCCTTTTCTTTGATTCTTGAGCTTTCATTAACAACACATATTGCATTTGCTTCAACTGTAAATAAAAAATTATATTTTTAGCAAATTATTTTTAGCTTATATTTTAAGCAAATTAATAACAACAATAACTTATTTAACAATTTTATCTCCATATTAGAGAATATTCAAGTTCCTTCAAAAGTAAAGATTTTTAAGGAAAAAAGGTTCCATACAGCCACTTTTTTTGGAATAAACTCGTCAAGACTATTCAAAAAAGCCAATGTTGTCTTTTAAGTTGTCGTTCGAAAAACATTATCAGAAGTCTTTCTTTATATTTGTATTATTTTAAACGTTATTTTAGCAAGAAGTTGTCAAAAATAAGTAAAAATAAGTTACATTATTAACAAAATCATTTTTAATCTGATCCAGTTCTTCCAACCTCTCGGCTTTTTCCCTCTCATACTTTACTGTGAGTTCCTTTATTTCCTCCACTTTTTGAGCAGCTTTCAAGGAATTTTCTCTATCTCTTTTATCTTTTTCCTCGGCCTCTCGAAGTTTACTAAAAAATAAAAGATATTTTTACAGCACTTCTAGGCAATTTATGGTGTAATACAAAATTATGAAAATTTTGAAATTAGTTATTATACCCTAGATTATAATGCAACGGCTCTGGTTAAAGAGTTATAATATTTTAAATTCTCTGGTCACATAGAACAAACAATATCTGAATAATCTCTAAAAGGAATTAGAAAATAAAATTAATTCTTGGTTAGAGTTTATGGTTGTTGAAGTTTTACATTTTTACAACTACAACCTACAAGCATCAAAACGCACAAAAACCCCATCTATGCATGTTCTATACCTCAATAGCTCTCTTTCCTCTTGTTGCCTCAAAGCGTGGTTCTTCTCCACGGTGGCTGCCGCCTCAGCGCGCGCTGCCCTCAAGTCGGCCAACCGAGCCTCAAGCTCCAACACTTCAGTGTTCAGAACATCTAGTTCACCCTCTTTACTGTCCGATTCTAGATCTCCATTTTCAAAATCTCTAGAAATTGCATATAAACAGTTGAGTTTTTAATTTAAATATAACTAAATGGTTATTGATATGTCTCAATATAGCTATTAATACAAATGTGGTATTTCAGATAATAACTATTTAATTAATTTGTTATAAATTATTGTACAGATTACAGACTGTAAGCTCTGCTCTCACTTGCTCGAGAGAAATAATTTTAATAAATAGTGTACTTTTTTTTTATGGGAAGGACAAGGCAAACGAGTGGTCGGGTCACCTGATGGTAAGTGATCATAGACGCCCACGGCCCTGTGTAACAGCAGAGGTGTTACAAGAGCGTTGCCAGCCTTTAAGATGGATACTATATCCAAAAAGTACATATAGAAATACCAATTAGTAAGAAAAATTAAAGAACTTACTTCCATATTTAGAGTAGTATTATTTGCTTATAATGTTCCTATATTATATAATATATATTACCTAATGGTTTCAGTAAGCTTAATAATTTCATGCAACAAATTATTTGCTGCATCCAAATTAGGCTTTATGGTCTGTAAGTTCTTCAAGCTGTTCTCTTTTTTCATTAATGTGTTGCGCAGAGTGTTTAATTTCTCTTCGGCCTCTTGAACATTCCTAGCCGCTGTTTCGGCTTGGGCCTTTATATCATCTGCATCATGCACTCTCAGAGCCTTTTTCTTCTCAATTTCTGATATTAGAGTGTCTCTCTGGCTTCTCTTTTGTTCTAGAATAATTTTTGCCTGATGGTTTTCTTTTGAAATTGCCTCCAGTTCCTGCTTATCTTCGTCATGAGCTTCTTTTTCCTGTTTCAGTTCTTCTTCAAATTGTTTTATGTCTTGGTCTATCTGAGATTTAAAAATAATATATTTTTTTTATATTTTATGATTATATTGATGCAACTGATACTTATTCACACCTAATCTAAGTTGTGTATCAACACATTCTAAGTACCCCAGGTAACTTTGTAGTTAATGTTCCCACCAGACACAGATAAAAATAGCCTATAGGTTTCTTAAT
The DNA here is from genome assembly GCA_037178615.1 of Dione vanillae. Taxonomy (NCBI): domain Eukaryota; kingdom Metazoa; phylum Arthropoda; class Insecta; order Lepidoptera; family Nymphalidae; genus Dione; species Dione vanillae. The sequence continues at coordinate 459,559 of JAZFAU010000036.1, read as the reverse complement.
AAATATACTACAAAACACAAAAGGTATATATGAATTTAAACTTAGTTTCTGAGATTAGTGTAATAAACCATACAAACTCTGCTGCTTTATAATACTATCACAGATTAAAATAAAAAAAAAGAAAAGAGACATACCTAGTGAATTTTTTCCATGATAGTGGCACAAAACAATATTAATTGCTTGATATCACAAAGACTACAAGAAACTAACCTTTTCTAGTCTCTCAGCTCTCTTCCCCTTCTCCTCAGCTTGTTCATTGAGCAATTCTAAGAGATGATTTTTTTCATTTTCCAACGTTTTCACCTGTAAGTATAAATGCAATAAATTGTTCACTAAAAATGTCACATCTGAGTAATAAGATTTTATTTTTATTCATATATTAAAGGGTAAACTGTTAACACTGTACAACATTTAGATGATAAAACATGTTCTATCAGTATAATAAATAAATACTCTAATAGTGTAGAAATTTTAAATTTAGCTGTAATGTACTAAATCCAGTAATGTAAGTCAATATGAACTGTATATATTCCTTGGGAAGATGATAGAAGCAGCTTGTTATAATTTCTCTAAATTACTACAAGAGTAGGAAAGATTGGGTCTTATTCATTATAAAGTTCACAAAAATGAATTTGATGTTGAGAGCTTATTACTAAATAAAATTCTAATATTTTAACTATAGCTTAAGACATATAAAATACCTGTTCAGTTTTAGAAAACAGTTCTTCTTCATATGGTGCAATGTCTCTCAATCTTTCTTCATTGAACACCATCAGATTAAATAACAAAAGTAATATTGAGCGGGAAGTGGTCACTGTGGGCTGAAGTAAATGTGTGATACTTATAGTAGCATTTACTTGCGGCATAACAGAAACTAGGTGTTTTATCACTCTGGTTGTATTTATAACTGGCAATAAGTCCCAATAGTAAATAGTGTTTTCATTTCGACTTTCTTCTGGTGGTGGCTGTAAAAAATATTTTTTTTAAATTTAGTTAATTAAAAGCAAGACTTGATGATAATATGAGTATAAGATAAAATATCTTACCGCAAGTACAGTATCTAAGTCAATGCCAAGTCGATCAAACACTTGAAACAAAGCTCCCATGACTACGTGAGAGTTCTTTAATTCTGGAGTCGTAAGCGGAAATTTTGGAGAATCTCCATTCCAGTTGTCGATACAGTCCGCCACAGTAAACGCAATTGCTAATAAAAATATAACGCATATTAGGCACATTAATAAATGTTTCATACAGAACGTTTATGTAATTGAGTTTTTAAATTAAGTGTATAAGATTAATCCGATACATTATTTCGTCTCACCTAAAATATATAAATGATTCTATTTTATATTGAGAAAAATATTAGCTTACCACGTTCCATCTTTATCAATTTCCTTTACGACTATTTCAACACAAATGTATCATAAAATTATAAAATAACAAGGAAATTTCGTATTCGAACCAATTGATCAACAACGGTTGCAGTTTACAAATATTTTTAAATTTAAATGTGACATTTGTTAGGTGGTCACAGACTAACAAGAAATTTGTAACTATAATTTGTTAGAGATTTACAAAAGCTATAGCATTGATGACAAATTATTATTCCTAAGTTCTAAAATAAATATAATAAATATTATGCTGCAGCAATATATTTTTACTTAACTTGCAATTTGTGTAATTAATAATTTAACAATTCAATTTAGTTCTGAAAACTTGAAAATAGTCTTAATATAATACAAAGGAACGTAAGAGTAGACGTTGACATTTTAATGTCAAAGGGAACTAAACAAACGTCATAGCTGCCGTCTAAGTTCATCCGTTCACCGTGATCGTAACTTACAACAAAACGCGGAAATAGTTTACTTTTTGTTTTGTTATATTTAAGTTATTTTTATGGCATTCTAGAATTAGTATTAACATCAAAATGCGGATAACCAACGTGAGACGCGGTAGAATTATTCGTGTGGCCTTAATAAGTGTTTTTGTGTTAATTCTGATATATGGTTTACATTCATATTCTCAAGGAAATGTAGGAAGCGACACAAATGAAATTATTTTATCAGAAGATCAACCAAAATATTATAAATTTCATAGGGATGTGTACCCTGTATTGAAAACCGGTGTGTTGTTTTTAAAATTCGATATCTTATATTTCATTTAAATTTTACTAGTACAAGTACAGTTATGTGTCGTGGCCGGCGTGTAATGTGTATAAGAGATTTTATCACCTACACGCAACGTAAACATTATTTGATTGTATTGTGAATAAAAACTCCTTGAGAAAATATAATGCTTAAAATTTCTTATAAGAAGCAGATAACACAAAATCAAAAATTCTTAGACATTCATATATCAGAATACATGTAAAATGATTATGTATATTATTATTTTATACTAATTACATAAATTCCTCGAATTTATAGAAATGTGTTGTAATTGAGATAATCTAATTTATCTTTGTTACAAATATTGATTTGAGTTGTTGTTTGATAATTTTAATTGCAATATCATGTACATATTTTGACTCTAGTAAAATATATGTTTTTATACATTTGATTTTACTATGTTAAGCATATAATATATAGTATGTATTATATATTATTTTAATTGTTAGCAATATATTAATATTAAAACTATTTTCTTAATATAATTTTAGTAATTAAAATTGTCTATAAATATAATAATTTTATAGTTTATTAATAATTTTTGTACTGTTTTTTGATATATGAAATGAGACCCTAGAGTGATTATTTTAAATTAATGTGTAAAGCATAATATTAGACTAAGGAGTATAAAATATAAAACTTCATTTTATCACATTCCTATATGATTTCAACAAGTTCTCTGAAGTTTTTGTTTTATAAGTATTGATTAGATTAGACTATTGGATTATTAGTAAATAGGTAATAATAACAACTATATATATTACAGAATTAGGTAATTTCGAGCCAAGGGCAAGGAAATCAGTGAAAGGTCCAGGAGAAGATGGCTTGCCCTACCACATGTCTCAAGATCGTGCAAATGATATTGCCGAATCAGAAAGTGAATATGGAATGAATATTGCTGCTTCTGATGATATTGCAATGAACAGGTAATTAAGTACCTAAATCTAATACATATAATGTAATTTTTTTGATTATCCTTCAAATGAGGAATTTGTTCCAAATAATGTTTGTACATTACTTAGCACAATCATAGTCTAAGTTAAATAATTTTATTCAAAATAATAAGATTCATGCTTCATTTTTTTAATGCTTCATTCAAATAATTTATTTAATTTACCACCAGTTCAATGAAAATAATGCCTTTAACCAAAAAGAAAGTCAGTGTTATTTTATTTATTTTTAAGTTATTCTATTTATTTTTTAAAAAATATATATAATATAATAATTTTCCATAAACTTGCAATTCAAAAATTCTTATTAGTGACTTAATAATCTTAAAATACACTGGAGCGAGCGAAATAGAATTAAATCATTCTCAAGACGTGTTATCATTTATCAAATCATTAATTTGCTAATAATATTTGAAGCGTAAATCAATGCGAAAAAATAAAATGACCGCGACGGTCGTTGGTTTGATTCCCGGGGAGAGTGGATTATTGTCACTTTCTTCCCATTCTTTACAAGATAAAGCAAGAAATAGCAAGAAAAAGTGTGATAAGTTGTTTGATTTTCGCGATTTATATATTTTAAATAAAAACCATTTAATCGGATTTTTGGCATATATTGACATTTTTTGTGAAACCCGATGTTTCGAACACTTTGCAGTAGTCCGTGGTCACTGGTAGACTATTCGTGACCACGGACTTTACAAAGTTTCATGTGAATCGAGGGATCCATGTGGGAAACTGTGTGTAGGGAACTAGTAAATCGTAGTGTATCTAAGTAAAACCTTGCTCTTTATATCTTTTGTAGCTTAAATATTGGTATTTAATTTTACTTTAACTTTTGCCTGTTAAAGTTAAAGTTGGTTTCCGTCGTTCGACATTGATAAACGTATGCGATTAAAACTCGATCATTGCATAATGAGGCAATACTAACTTACCCGCGGTTGTAGGTTCATAGCAATTTCTCTAAAATAATTAAACAAAATCCAATTTAACTACAAAGTCTATAAAAAAGCCGGTCAAGTGCGAGTAGTACTCGCGAACCGAGGGTTCAGTACCAATTTCCTGTTTAGGTATTTCGCTGAGGAAAGAATTGCCTATAAAAATTACGTTTATTTTATGAGAGCCGGCAACGGCAACTAGGCAACGCGGGGCGTTAAGTTCCGTCACTCAACACTCAATGCCTCGAAAGGACGGAAAATAGGGAGTAAGCAACGGAGTGTCTTAACACTAGGACCCTGTGGTTCCTGCAGCTTCCTCTGCCTACCCTGCCATGTGCGTGATGAAGCTAGAAAACATAAAAAAAAACTGATTAACAGGAAACTTTATATCTTACATTCTAAGATTGTAACCAATTTAAATATCAAAAATCTTTATATAAGTATCCATTTTTTTCTGTATTTTCAGATCAATACCCGATACCCGCTTGGACGAGTGCAAGTTCTGGCACTACCCGCAAGACTTGCCAACTACGTCTGTCATCATCGTGTTCCACAATGAAGGCTTCTCAGTGCTAATGCGTACAGTACACACTGTTATAGACAGATCGCCGCCTCATATTTTGCATGAAGTTGTATTGGTAAGTTCAATTTTAATTAAAGAAAACATGTTAAAATTTGAACCCTCTTAAGAACCGTCCAAGTATTCGAATTTCGCTGCGTTCAAATTTTTATATGGTTCTTTTTATTTTTTCTATCCTCAGTGTGGACTGACGCTTTAAAAATCATAAAAATAATTTGTATATATTTTTGATCACTTTAATGAAGGACATTCTCAGATTTTGGCTCGCCTTCTCACGTGTCGTTTTGACTTGGAATTGTGACCAATTTAAATACCAAAAATTGTTATATAAGTATTGTTTATTTTATTACACTTCTTAACGTGTGTACATGATATTGCATGAAAATGAGTTCAATTATGTTTTATTTTAGTGTGATAGCAGATTACTTCTAGAATATTTCGTTAGAATAGAAAGACCACGCAGCCTTAGTCGATTGCCCTTAGCTTCCCAAGGGATTTTCTTCTTCTTTTTCGTCTTCTTCTCCATACTTATGGCGTTTAAAGCGTGCCAGTTGAGCACAATTTATTTTACTAATGTCACGGTTACCAATTTTCTAGAAATTGAATTTTAATATCAAAGTCAAATAATATTATTAATTTTCAAAAGCTACAACCACTTACAAACTTCACTTAAATTAATGATGTCAGACGTGAGAAGGATTTAGTATCGATTTGTGGCTCAAAAACTTAAAACAGCCCGCGCCGTTTGTTTACTAAAGCGGGAAAATTATTTATAGAAGAAACTCGATTAACCGGACTAATTGTTGTTGTAAGACATCCGGATAATCGAAACTACATACATGTGAATAAAATCGGGTAATCGGGTTTCATATATATTTAAGTACATAATATTATACGTTTTATAAAAATAACTAATATATATTAAAAAATCAATGTTTATTTAAAAATTTGGTTGAATTACACAAATACGACTTGTAGGTATGTTTAAATCAATTAGCCTGTAGTTCGGATAAGCGAGAATCCGTATAACCGAGGGCTGAATAATTGAGTTTCCACTGTAATTATTCAGTGCTTATCGAATGCCTAAATTAACAGTCAATTGACGTTTATCAAGATTATGCAGACATGTTTATAATTATAAAGTTACTTTATAAATTTAACACTCATATTATCGTACTGTGGTAAGAAAGTTTTAAGGAAGTAATTATATTTAATTTATTCTTGTGGGCCTTCGTGGCGCAGAGGTGTAGTGTCTGCTTGTAAACACGACGGTGTGTGGGTTTGATTCCCACGAAGATGGATTTTTTTATTTCCATTTTCTTCGCACTGGAAACTAGGCAAAGCGCGGCAGTTGAGTTCCGCCACTTAGAACGCAACGCTTCGAATAGACGGAAATCGGGAAACGGAGTGTCTTAACACTAGGTTCCTGCGGCTCCCTCTGCCTACCCGGCTATGAGTGTGATGAAGCGTGAAACTACAATAATTTAGTCTTACTTTTCATAATCTGGTACATAATGTGTAGCGTTGAGGGTACTTAAAAGTAATAGGATTTTATTGAAAAATAAATGTTTAAAGTTTAGGTTCCCTATACTTTTTCTATTTCAAGATATTTACAATGGAATTTCACATATTAAAACGTTCCCTTGCAGGTTGACGACTTCTCTGACAAAGACAATTTAAAAGAAAATCTAGATACCTATATCAAAAGATGGAACGGTAAAGTGCGGTTAATAAGAAACACCCAAAGGGAAGGTCTCATTAGAACTCGGTCTAGAGGGGCAAAGGAAGCCACGGGTGACGTCATCGTGTTCCTAGACGCCCACTGCGAAGTGAATTTGAACTGGCTACCTCCGCTCCTGGCGCCTATATATAGAGACTACAGAACCATGACTGTGCCAGTCATAGATGGAATCGATCACAGGACGTTTGAATATAGACCCGTTTATCAACACGGAACGAATTATAGGGGCATATTTGAGTGGGGAATGCTATATAAAGAAAACGAAGTCCCGGACAGAGAAAGCAGCTTACACAAACATAAGTCTGAGCCCTACAAAAGCCCGACTCACGCCGGAGGGCTTTTTGCAATAAACAGACGGTATTTCCTGGAAATTGGAGCTTACGACCCCGGACTCTTAGTTTGGGGAGGGGAAAACTTTGAGCTTAGCTTCAAGATTTGGCAATGTGGTGGCAGTATTGAATGGGTACCGTGCTCTAGAGTAGGGCACGTGTATAGAGCTTTCATGCCCTACTCCTTCGGTGACTTGGCCAAAAATCGCAAAGGTTCACTGATAACTATCAATTATAAACGTGTGATTGAAACCTGGTTCGATGAGGAGCACAAAGAGTATTTCTATACAAGAGAACCTATGGCGAGATTTTTGGATATGGGAGATATAAGTGAACAAGTTAAGTTGAAGGAGGATTTGAAGTGTAAGAGTTTTGGTTGGTTTATGGAGAACGTGGCTTACGATGTGTATGACAAGTTTCCTAAGTTGCCGAAGAATGTTCACTGGGGCATGGTGAAGAATAAGGCGGCTGGGCTGTGTTTGGACACTATGGGGAAGGCTGCTCCGGCATACTTGGGTGAGTAATTATAATTGATTTTGCGTCTTGAGTGTCAACATATTATAAGGTAAAATAAAAAATTGTTTTTAGGTTGTTATTATGAGATATTTAATTGTAGATATTTTTAATACCTTAAAAATCTAGTTAAAAATGTTCAATGTCAATTTCTATTATATAAAATTTCAAATCTTTATGCAGGTGAAAAATAAAATAAAAACTATATCAATAAATTATCTTAGCCTTAATTTATAAAGCTTATAAATACATTAAATGATGTTATGTTCAGTTTTGTAATGATAAAGTTTTTTATGCATTAATTAATAATAAAGATAAAATGATAAATTCATTCTCCCCTAATAGAAATCGAACCCACGAACCATCGTGCTTACAGTCAAAAAATATAATATATTCATTATTGTTCAGAACTAGAACAAAAATGTAATAAAAATACAACAAGGCGACCTTATCTCAAGAGATCGCCGTAAGCGATAAGCTAGCCCTGTTGTGCTTTTATAATTTTTGTTTTAGTTCGTATGTTATATGACCTGCATATTACACATGCGCAGGCACGTCGACGTGCCACGGCGCCGGCAACAACCAGCTGTACCGCCTCAACGCGGCGGGGCAGCTGGGCGTGGGCGAGCGCTGCGTGGAGGCCGACACCGACGCCGTCAAGCAGACCATCTGCCGGCTCGGCACCGTCGACGGGCCCTGGAGGTGCGAAGCTTAGGAAATATGTGACATCAAACACAAACCCCCATACACTCGCACACACTGCGACACACTCTCACACTACCATACACCCACACACTCACATACTACCTCATACTAACTAACTAACTAACACATGTACACACTCGCACACTTCCATATACTCACACACCTTCACTCTCACAAACTCACACACACACACACATACAAACATTAAAACTAAATTTATATATACATTGTATTATACATACATTACTATATTATTACTATTACCGCAGATACGACGACGAGCGCCGGTTCCTGCTGCACCGCCTGCACGGGCACTGCCTCACGCTGCAGCCGCACTCGCGCCAGCTGGGCCTGGCGCCCTGCGACCCCAACAACACCTTCCAGCAGTGGACCATCACACATAAAAAACCCAATTGGTGATATAAATATATATTATATATGATAATATTAGTTGTATAGTTTTAATATAGGATTATTTTTTGCCTTTAATTTAGCCTAGAATTGGTATAGCCTTTCGGATACGACAGTGGAATAAACTTATTAGTTGTCATATTAAAAAATTAAATAGTAAAGATCTCTCTTAATGTCTAAAAGGCGTAAATACAAGTCTTTATATATAATAATTTACATTAATTAAGAATATGCGATTTTTTTTAAAGTATGTTAATAATTTGTTTTATGCATCACAAAGGCCTTAAACTAGGATTGTAAGACTTTTTTCTTTTTTTTTAATTGATACGACGATTATTGAAATGAATTAAACTTAATATATACTGCCTAGATAACAGCAATAAATACTAGTACTTACTGTTTTAGAATTTTAGCTTCTATTAGTTTATATTATAAATATGTAAAAATGTTTAATTGAAATATTATTAATAACTATGAATGAAGTCAAAAGTACTGTTGGCTGAATAATGTAACACCTAATGCATTAAATTATTTTAAAATTTAAAAATATAAAAATACTCTATGTAATATGTTATGAAATATAAAAAAAATAATAGCAAATTGTCTTTACTATGATACTGTTATAAAAAATCTCATATAATTAATGAAAACCATTTTTATTAATAACTTTTTTAATGACCATGACCTAAATCTTTTCAACTTATCTTTTTTTGTATAATCTATGTGAAAAAGATATTATATTTAGGTTTAATTATTATTATTTTTATTATTATATTCATTGTATATAATACATACTAACGTTATTAAATAATAATAATTATTTAAATGTTTTTTTCCATTTTTCATTTCATGCTAGACTTTAAAGATTTAAAAAATAATTATTTATGGCTATTACTAAGCAACACTTATATATATATATATATATATATATATATATATATATATATATATATATATATATATATATATATATATATATATATATATATATATATATATATATATATATATATATATATATATATATATATATATATATATATATATATATATATATATATATATATATATATATATATATATATATATATATATATATATATATATATATATATATATATATATATATATATATATATATATATATATATATATATATATATATATATATATATATATATATATATATATATATATATATATATATATATATATATATATATATTTTTTATTGTATTATTTATTTATATAGTTTTGGTGAAGCAGTGGCATATGTTGCTATTATTTTACTTTTTTTTATTGTATGAAAATATATTTGTACTTAACATTCCTATGGAATCTATATAAAGTATTGTACTGTCTAGAATAATAAAGGTGATTATCAATTTACACTATAGACAATTTAATTGCTTTTGACACTATTCAAGGTCTGTTTAAATAATTATAATATTATAGATTACAGTTGTTGTGATTTGTTTATATATTGTGTATAAAGTTTTTTGTCTGATAACATTCTATTTCTTTCAATGACTATCATTTTTTGCAATCTCTCTGTTTTCTTTATATCTATAATATATCTACATATATTTTTAAAATACCTAACTTGTATTGTGTAAATTAATAAATAAATATAATATTTTTATTGGAAATTCTTTCATAGCTCTAAGAGAGAACATCACACCTATAGAGTACATTCAGGATAAATTAGTTCAGTGCTATATTACCATCAATACTGATATTATAAATGTCAATGTAAGTTTGTTATTTTGATTGATTTTTAAAGTATTAATCCACACTGAGTATAGAAAATATACTTAAAGAAAACATATAAAAGACGCAAGAATTCGCAAGGTTGCAAGAGGGCGCGGGTTCGAGTCCCGCTGCTTTCAAGTTTTTATGATTTTTTTAAGTGTTTCATTATAGAACTTTGTATATATATTTTTGAAGCTATTAGAAGTAACAGGTTACTTTTTTATTATTTTATTAGTGGGAAGTTAAAAAAAATATAGAAAGATAAAAACATTGTTTGTCAATAAATTTCAAAATGTAGCTACTTCAACAATATCTATTACTCTCCACATTAATATCTATTTTTAATTGATTTAATATTTCTGCATATGGTAGGCAGAGGGAACTGCAGATACCATATGAATGTTTTAAGACACTCCGTTGCTTAGTCCCTGCTTTTTCCGTCCCCGCTTTCCGCCCTTTTGGGGGCATTGCGTGTTGAGTGGCGGAACTCAACGCCGTGCTTTGCCTAGTTGCCAGAGCCAAGAAAATGGAAATAGAAAAATCCATCTTCCCCGAGTGGGAATCGAACCCTCAAACTGTCACATTTACAGGCAAACGCTTACGCCTCTGCGCCACGACGGTCGTAATACAATATCATATAATAATTTAAAAAAAATTGACTATCCAAGAACATTTTCACCCATTAGAAATATCCACCCAATAAACAGATGTCAAAATTATTAAGTAAAAATTCAAACAAAATGTTATACAAAACTCATTTATTCATAAATATTATTATTTAATAAAAGCAATCTAATATTTGTTAACTATGATGTATGCTACGTACAATTTATTATTCATTCAGCAAACCTATGTACTTACTATTAATTTAATTAAGAAGAAGCAATGACCGTATAAGAACAAGATTCAATTAATTAACAAAGCCGGAAAATTGAAGTTATTTTTCCATTTTTTATGAAGTATTTAAAGTTTAATAAATCAGTCGAAATAATATTAATTATACATTAATATATAAACGAGGATATGAAATGTGAAATTAAATTTACGTTTAGTTTTTTTTATAATGGCGTTTTAGTCCACCAGTCGTTCCAACTGTTAACTCTCTGCGACTCATCCATTACTGACCAATTGGGACTCGGCACATCCGGAGCCAGCCAATTGAAATCATCCAAACTGTCCCAATTATTAGAATTTCTATCTAAGCATGACATGTTGAAATGTTTCTCCAAATCTTCATACTTCAAATTGTATGGGGCAGCCCGAATGTTAGAGCAGTCTTCTACAATGCCTTTACTTGTTACATGGAGGTAAATGTCACATTTTACAGAGGTGTGCATCCGGAGTTGTTGGCATGCTGTCACTATGGTACAGTTTGTACACTTTTCTATGAACACTGAAGATGTCACTGGTCCAGAGAGCACTATACAATTGTCCAAATTTGTCAAATGCAATGTCCCCATCACACCACGCAGGCCTATGGTACAATTTTTCAAGTTCCGTAGAGCAACATCACGTTGGAAAAGATCTTCATTCTCTAAAGATAACACTTTATCCTCCTGAGCATCGAAACCAAAGAGTTTTTCATTCCATTTGTTATCCTTCTTCCCGGCTCCGTCATTCTCGTCCACAGAATCTTGCTTTTGACTGTGGGATTTTGGCAATTTCTTCCTAGTAAAACCGAATTTCTTACGTGGAACATATCTATCCTCTAATTCGTAACACTGTGACTGCAAATTCTGCACTATACCCAAATATTTCCTGATATTAAACTCTTTTAGGAAAAAGGATGATGCAACCACAAATTTTTGTAGCTCATTGACTTCATGCTTAATATTATCAAAATGTTGTGGCAATACATTAATTTCTAGTGTCGGAATCAGAGACAGCATCTGTTCCACCGCCTCAGATCTAATTTTAAATACTCCAGAAAAATAATCTTCATTCTCATTCGTGGCATCAACTTCTTCTCTAGCTTTATGAGCTTTCTGTAACTTTTCTAAGCGTTGAGCATCTCTTTTGCTTAATCTTTCTAAAATTGACGTTTTTTCACTCATTTTGCTCTTTTAAGTAATTCTTCAACTTTCTTATTTATTTCTGAGTTAGAATCAGCTGCTTCCTTTAATATAGCTATTGTTTGACGTGTTGCTTTCCTGGCGTCTGTATGTCTAGATTCCTCGTCAAACTGTAAATAAATTATTAAAATATTTTAATCAATATGTAAATCTACACAATATAAAAATAATTTGTCAAAAATGGCCCTGGTTACTTTATATATTCAACATTTTAACATATTTTGGCAGAATTTATTAATTTTGGTACATAAGATCAATTTGTTACTAAATCAAACATGATGAGTAAGATATAAATGTATGTAATGCATGATAATTATGTGTTCACTGATTTTGATTACTTAAATGTCTATTCATACTTGTAAATTATAATTAGAGATTAATAATTTTAATTTATATGTTACTAACACATAAAGAAGGAAGCGTTCCATAAGGGAGGGATCCCAGTGCCATCAAAATGTGGAAAGTGTACGAAGATAAGCAACCAGATAAAAGGTAGTTAATGACAAAGGAGTAGTAAAAAATCTTATAAATAAAGACTTGAGGTTGCAATTTGTTTTAAACAACTAGTAAGATTAATACATTTGTTTATATCAAACATAAATCTTTTTATATAAAGCAAAATATATTCAATATTTACAATTTTTACTATTTCTAGATATAAAGGAGTTTGTAAATACAACATACAATTTTAAATTATTTCATTAGTGAAACAAATAAATCAGTGACCACACAACACAGTTACGGAAAAATTCATACAAGTAATGACCTTTTTGAGTAGTTCATCATCAGGTTTGACAAATGCGAAGAGGCCGTAACCGAGGGTTCCAAAGGAGACCACCCAGAACAGAGACCTAGCCGCAATACTCATCTCACCGAGTTAAATCTTGCCTTCGTTGGTCCACACTTGTTTATCAAGCTCACGCGTCTTTTGTCCTCCAATTGTTTCGCCAAGCTGGTAATATCCTTCGAGAATCCAGTTATAATTTTTGTGCATATACAGACGGAAATCTAGAGGGTAACAAAGAAGATTCTAGAGAAGTTGATTGTACTTAAATGTATACAATTGAGCAATTGTCCTATTTTAAGATTATCTATACATATTTAATTGTTATATTACACTTTTCAACAATACGTCTGTTTAAAATACATGTTTTATAAATTAATTTAAATATATACTAGGATGTATTTCATAGAAAAATTACCTCTTTCGGTGTTTAATTTAAACCACAGTCCGTAAGATACGGCGATGCCCGCAGCTTCGATTACGAATATAGATGCAGCAGTTACACCAAGGATTCGTTTAAAGGCTGATTTTGGTTTCTTTTCAAGCATAGTAACATTTGGAAAGAAAAAATAATAAGTACAAGATGTTTTTCTTATATTTAACACAAAATCGGGGACATGATGTGAATCTACAAAATGTCGCATGAGATGACGTAAGACGAATTGACATTTTTGAATCGAAATAGGACAGACTATAAATTATTTTTGAAAACTGTTTAAATACACATTTTCACAATGTAAACAACAAAAATGGACTTGGAGCTTCATACTAACCAGAAATCTAATAATTCCGATGTGACTTAATTTTCTTAAAGAAATATTTGGGTATTTCAGAAAAATATTATTAAATTTTATTGAAATATGATTAATTTGTTTAAATTTGACATTTCAAATTGGTTGCTTTTATTAAATAAAATAAATCACCAGGCAGTAATAAGTACAATAAATAAATTCATAAATATTGATTACAAAAATGCATAGTAGTCAATTTAATATATATTAGAACTATTTTATTGCTTTACATTACAATTTTTTTTATATAATATTTCATTTTCTTAACAGGTTGCTGTACATGGTCTCATTTCAAACGTCGAGTAATTTTCCCAACAATAATCTGAAATTTGCTCCTGAAAAAATAAAATTTATAAAATTTTTTAATTATTACTTAGTTACTTAGTCATTTTTACACTATTGATAATATTATATAGAAAACATAGTAATAAACTAATTTTGACTCTTTTATTAACAATTTTATTAAAGAAATATAAATACTCTAAGTACAACTTTAAGAAAATTAGAAAATTAACATAACTAAATTTTTCATACACTACAAAAATTAATAAATAAAATTAACATATACTCTGTCTTTACAAATACATACTCTGTCTTTAGAAATAACATCGTTGACCATATGATAACGGAACCGTATCTGCGTCCCGTTCTCTACGACGCCGTCAACACAGTCGTTTTCACACGGCAACCACTCCTCCCATTCTGTCATTGGGCATTCATCTTCTGTTTCACTTGTTACTGCGGGTCTAGGTTTTACTCTTGGGCTGGAAAATGTAAATAATTAGAAATTGCTTAATTCATACTAAAACCATAAATGTCTTAGCTATTCGATCCTACATAATGGCAACACTCTTACTATTTTTTGTCTAAGCGTTTGTATTCAATATAAATTAGATGATTGATATAAATACGTATGTATGTAAAATCAAACTAATATTCACTCATTTGGAAGACTATGTTGATCCACGAAAATATAAGTATTTTTTTATTTCTTTAGGTAAAATAAAATATTTCTTATGAAGGAAAACATATAAAATATAACCTTCTTCGTTTATAAAGTCGGTTAAAAATAAAAATATTAAAAAAATAACAACATATTTTAAAAAATATATCCATCAACGTTATGTTAAATTGCAAGGGAACCTATATATCTATCAATAGTATAAATATACTTACGAAGGAGTAGTTGTTGTTTCAGTGTCGGTACCACCGTCGCCTTCTTCTTTATCTGTCAATAAAAAATATATGTAGGTTAACAGAGAAGAAGCTACTTAGCATTCCTTGGACTTACCATGCGGGTACCCATCGCATTGTAGGAAGAGGAGCTCCGAGCAGCGCATGGGATTTGCGACCCAAGTGTAGGTTTAAAGGGGACCCTTTAAAATGCATTTACGCTCACCTTCACCGTCCATGCTCCTTCTAACTATTTATAAAATTAAATTTTCACGTCAACTCGACCAAAAGATGTAAGCATTAGCACTTAGTTTTACCACATTTTGTATCTACTAGTACGTAATAATTCATAGGGTACCAGTAAGGTTAAGCTTACCTTTGTATTTTGGCAAGTAATTTGGCAAAAAGTGAGAACTTATAATAACTACATAAGAAAAATCAGACTATTATATATTTAGAGTTATATCGAAAACACACAATAAATTACACTGGTTGTGTAAAATGTAAAGTTTGTGTACCTAAGTTGTAATTCTCTTTGACCTACAATAATAAGATTAGTATGGAACCCTCGATGCGCAACTATGGTCTTAAAATAATATCGCACTTTAGCGATATTTAAAATTTTAAGACATTTTTAATCTTAAAATGTCATTTTCAAGCTCAAATTTTTATATATGTATCTTAAATTTTTGATATATATCTTCAAATATATATATATATATATATATATATATATATATATATATATATATATATATATATATATATATATATATATATATATATATATATATATATATATATATATATATATATATATATATATATATATATATATATATATATATATATATATATATATATATATATATATATATATATATATATATATATATATATATATGTATATATATATATACACGCTATATTTATGTTATATTATATTATGTTATATTTTTAGTAGCTTCACGTTTTATGCCTGTCATAGCAAGGTAGACAGAGGGAACCGCAGGAACCATAGGAACCTTGTGGAACTTGTTAAGACACTCCGTTCCCTACTATGTGTTGTATTGTATATCTATACTCATATTATCTAAAGAAGCTATGTTTAAGTGTGACGTTTACCCTCAGTAGTAGTGGCGGGGGCCTCCGTGGAGCAAGCGGCCGTCGAGTACGTCCTAACCAGCTCGAAACGTAATTTAGCAAACGGCTTAATTTGTTCTTTTGGTATGGACTTGTTTATTTCCGCAGATTCTATAGGCTGAGGCGGCATCGTCTCTTCGTTGGCTGCCTGAGTTGAAAGTTTAATTACAACCACTATCAGTATGTAACGAGATAATTATAAATTGATTATTGTGAATTTTATTATTATATTATTATTTTATTTATATATTTATTCATAAAATCTTAGATGAAACCTTTGCGCCTTCTCCAAGACAGCAAAGTAAACTGAGAAATTCTAACGTTAACATCGAACTCACCACCGTCGCATTTACAGCCATACGCTGTACCACTGCGCCACTACGGCTTAATTTAATATGTGAGGTCCAAGCTATTTATTCGAAGAAAAGAAATCATTTGAATAATATTAGCATTTTAACCAAAGCCAACGTAAGCCGAGGACCGTAGTGGCGCAGGGGCGCAGCGTCTGACTGTGAACCTATAGTGCGATTCCCGCTTGGGGACATCTAATGTTTTCATTTCCATTTTCGTCGTTCTTGCAACTAGACGCGGCGTTGAGTTCTACCACTCAACACGCACTGCCTCGAAAAAAGATGGAACGCAGGGAACGGAATATCTTAACACTAAGTACCCACAGATCCTGCGGTTCTACAGATCCTCCTCATTTTGCAGGGTAGGCAGAGCTACCCTGCAAAATGAGGGATAGAGTTAAAAAAAAGAAAATAAAAAAAAGACTTTCCTCAAAAGTCAAACCGCTATCTGTCCCAGCGTCTGACGGATAAATATTTAGGGTAAGATTCGATGCCCACGTCCCGGTTGCTACGTCACACAGTTCCATGTTGGAGACTCCCACAAACCAATCTGGTGATGGGAGGATGGCGGCCACCAGGGACACTAGGTGATGTTCTCTCGTTACTCGAAACATCGCCGTCGTTTTCATATCTGGTCTCGGTTGGCCGGAAGCTTTTAGTAGAGTTCTTACTGAGGTGCCGAGCTGGGTATATAATAATTTTATTAAGATTCATTAAAATTTTGAAATGATTAAGATTATTATATTTTGTGTTATACGGGTAAAATCGTTATTTATATGTAATTTCTAGTATTTTATATATTAAATAGAAGTTTTATATGTGGTCGTCTCATTTTCTATGATATAATCTGATGATCTTGATTATTGGACAGCGACGCCGGCCGGGGTCTAGTACAATATAAGCCTAATTTAAAAATACTCATTTAGGCCGGTACTAAATCTATCTTCTATTTTATATTAAGTAATATCATATTCATTATTACAATTATAATTAAATTGTATCATAATTAAATAACAAAGCTTTTGTTAACTTTTGTATAATCTATGTATTTTTTTAATTTCCTAACCTCAGACATAATTTCCACCTCCAACTTAGTCGTATTTCCCTGTTCAGCCAACATCTTTAAGCCTCCACTGGCGTCGGAATTGAACCGGTACAGCTTGAAGTTGTTGTTATGCGACGCTCCAACCACGTCGCTGAAGCGAGCCAACTCTCTTGTAGTCGGGTACATGTGAGGATGAGTGTTGTATGACCAGATCCCGTCGAATGTTAACTACAATTAACTCAATGTTAGGTTTTGAGGCAGAGAATAGTGAGATATGATAAGTTGAACGACCATTTTCATTAAATTCTTCCATGCTTAAATCCTATGCATTAAAAAAATATAATAAATATTTGAAGGAATTGAGCTTAGTTATAAAAAGTTATAGATTCTTATTTAAAAGTTTAATACAGATTCAAAAAGGCAAAGGTCATTTGCTAAGGGTCTACATAGTGTTGTACCATTGGCATAATCTAGTACCTAATTAGTACTTTATAAACACGCCACAATGAGTTTAAAATAAGAAATATATTTATTTCACTCTCCAATTTTTAAAATAATAAGTATGTTTCCAGTTCTCACCAAATACCTGGCGTCTTCGCAAGTGATACAATTATCGTTTTCAATGGGCTGCATGTCCTCCATATTCCGCCGGTCCTCGCACACCCGCTTCGACAGCGGCCCGTCGAAGTTGTACCACACGTCCGGTCTCACCGCCAACACGGCGAATATTGTTACACATTTATTGTTTTTTGGAGGTGCCTTCCAAATTACCTGACATATTTAAGATATTATTAGGGCTTAATACTACAAACAGAAAGAATATTATCCTTGTAGGTACACTTAGTCAGTCCATATTTGTGTCCGTCCTTCAAAATCTATTTAATAAATATATTTTCTAAGTCAACGCAATCGAAAGATATGACTGCTTGTCTAAGTTTGTCAACTTTTGCAATTGTTGCGCTTTTGTTGACTTTCGTTCACATGAAATTGTTATAGAACCGATGTGCGAGTGCCACACACACTTAACCGACATTTACTTTAGAATATAATTATTGACTTTGTAAATTAATATCTTTTTTAAATAAATAGCTATGAAGTAAAAGTAAGTAGTGAGATTAGTACGGGGAGGAAAGAGAAGACCTTAGTGGATTTTCAAAAAAACAATATCGAAGATACTGGAGGAAGGTCACGTAAAAAGCATGAGGACTCCCCGGAGTGCATGTATGAAGAGGTTAATGACAGTGGACGAGGCGAAAGAGGTATGCAGGGACCGCAGCGTTTGGCGCTCCGTTCTCTCTGACTACCCCGCTAGGGATAGAGCGTGAAGTAAGTATGTATGTATGTATAGTACTAGTTAATATACCAGAACATCTAAAACTGCTACAGTAGCTAACACTGGGGTGGAATAGGAAACTTCTTGAAAAATTTAAATATCATTTTTTTAGGGCTATTTTTTATATTCAAAATAACATTTTATTAGCCTGACGTTAAAAATTATCATCGTTGCGACGATATTACTAATATTTTATAAGTAATCGTTTCTTTTATTATGACTTAAATCGCGAAATCCTTTTAAGATAAAAATACCACCATACTTGCCTCCACAGATGTTTTAGGTGAAATATCAGTTTGTATAACAGAATTTGCACATATAGGGGCATTCATGGCGTCAACAGAATGTTCTGGAACTTCGATCCTCCCAGCGTTCAGAATGGTTTCTTTTCGAGGATTTTTATACTTGTACAAAGAATCTCCCCGAGCTGAGATTGTGTAAGCGATGAATATGGACACATTGTCCGCCGAAAACAATCGTACTATAAGATAAAGTTAACATGTAATTAATATTCTATTAGTCGTCGTTTCGTCTTGAGGTCGTGGTTTACACCTCCCGACATTTTTGTTAGAGGCGAACACAATTTCTTTACGATTTTCCACCATCTTTACTTATTTGCAGGCTATTTGGTACTCATCGTCAGGTCCAATACTCAACTGGGTGGAAATAGGTACACTACTGACTGACCTGATGTGTATTAAGTTAAATTTCATTCGAATGAATCTATTTACTTTTTATCTCTTCTAGTTAGAAGAATTACACAGAATTTATGATTTAACTCAAACATATTGTTTGTTCATACTCTGTACATGCCTAATTCTAATAAATCTTATTTTTTCTATTTTTCCTTTGTATTTTAATTCTTGAATTTATAATGAACTTAACTGTCTGTCGAACAAAGACGGATCATATCTCACGTCTTGGCGTACCATCTCCCGGGTACAACAAGGGGGTACAAAATTTATAAATATCTCTTATTACACTATAATTGAAAACCTACCTTTGTATTTGTTGTTAGGAATATATTGATTATCGATAATGCCAATAATATCGATTTGGAATCGATTGTCAGGAGGCAAAGGTTCAGTTTTAGTCCCGAGTGGGCGCCGGTCGCAGACCTTCTCGTCGCAACCACCCCACCGCACTAACATTACACATAGTATAATTTTTATGATAAAATTTGTATCTGAAAAATTATAAAAATCATTTTGTTTCAGCTTCGTGCTCTATCTCACTTATAGTAGGATAATCAGAGGAAACTGCAGTAACACCGCGCTTTGCCTAGGTATCAAAGCGAAGAAAATGATAATGACTATTCCATCTTTTCCAAGTGGGAATCGAACCCACAAACCGCGTTTTACAGGCAGACGCTACGCCTCTGCGCCACGGCGGTCCACTAACTAACTATAATTAATCGTTGAATAATGTTTACACAACAATGTTGTCATTTAAAAGTAATTTTTAACAAAAAAGAACCGACTTCAAAAAGTAAAAAAGTTCTAGTCTAAAGCAACAAACTTAACTAAAAAGCAAAAAATAAATTTCGGCACAAAGTAATACGTTCGTATTTTTTCTTTGTTAAATTAAATTAATGATTACTTAAGTAAATAAAAAATATTTTATAATTTTGAAGTCGGCGCCAAGTAAATACTACAACAACCTTCTGTATTCTTACCGTATTAAAAATACTTTGATAGTTAGTAGCTACCGATTCATATATATTTTGTAATACTGTTACTAATATTGTGTGTTTGAAATTTGAATTTGTGTACTTAGTAATTTGATATTGTAGTAAGGTTGTTGTAGTATTTACTTGGCGCCGACTTCAAAATTATAAAATATTTTTTATTTACTTAAGTAATCATTAATTTAATTTAACAAAGAAAAAATACGAACGTATTACTTTGTGCCGAAATTTATTTTTTGCTTTTTAGTTAAGTTTGTTGCTTTAGACTAGAACTTTTTTACTTTTTGAAGTCGGTTCTTTTTTGTTAAAAATTACTTTATTTAACGATTTTGAGTGATGGATAGACCGAGCAAGGATGCCTCTCAAATGAGGAAACGACCGTACGATCGTAGTCGGTGTTTTTAAGAACGACACAGCTATCCGCGAATAGACATAATAAATGTTTGTATTGATATTTGTTTTTGTTAATTATCTCCAAAAGTGCTGAACCAATTTCGATAAAATTTTAATGGAACAACGTATGATGTAAGACCTACGAAATACAATAATAATCATCCAAATCAGTTCATAAACGACACAGTTATTCGCGAACAGAAATAGTAAATGTTTGTGTCGATATTTGTTTTTGTTGATTATCTCCAAAAGGACTCAATCAATTTTGATAAAAGTTTAATGGGACCACCTCTGGTATAAGACCTACCAAATACAAAAAGAATCATCGAAATCGGTTCATAAACGACACAGTTATTTGCGAAAAGAAATAGTAAATCTTTGTGTCGATATTTGTTTTTGTTGATTATCTCCAAAAGGACTCAATCAATTTTGATAAAAGTTTAATGGGACCACCTCTGGTATAAGACCTACCAAATACAAGAAGAATCATCAAAATCGGTTTATAAACGACACAGTTATTCGCAAACAGAAATAGTAAATGTTTGTGTCGATATTTGTTTTTGTTGATTATCTCCAAAAGGACTCAATCAATTTTGATAAAAGTTTAATGGGACCACCTCTGGTATAAGACCTACCAAATACAAAAAGAATCATCGAAATCGGTTCATAAACGACACAGTTATTCGCGAAAAGAAATAGTAAATGTTTGTGTCGATATTTGTTTTTGTTGATTATCTCCAAAAGGACTCAATCAATTTTGATAAAATTTTAATGGGACCACCTTTGGTATAAGACCTACCAAATACAAAAAGAATCATCAAAATCGGTTCATAAACGACAAAGTTATCCGCGAACAAACATAAAAAAAAAAAGCATATATACAGGTCGAATTGAGAACCTCCTCCTTTTTTCGAAGTCGGTTAAAAATACTTTCTGGTGTTGTAACTTGACTTTATGATGAATTTTTTTAAGCTCGGATTAGTTCACGCCAATTTAGGTTTGAAGGAAAGATAAAGTTACTGAAACAGATAGCATTATGTAATTTAGACGGCATTTGACTTCCTTAAGGCTAGTTTTACAGACTTTTTAGACTCATCCAGTCTAAGTCTTTAGTTATCTTATAGCATATATTTATTTTAGCTTCACACTTTAGTTTCGGATTTTCCTACAACAAAGACGGATGAGATCGCTCTTAAGTGATCTTTTGAAAATTATATCTTTTTCTTTTTGTGAAAAAAAAAAAATTAAATATGTGAATGTAATACGAAATACGAGGAGTGTAAACGCGCCTGTAAACGCGACACTGTGAGTTCGATTTCCACTCGGGGAAGATGAATTTTTCATTTCTATTTTTCTTTGCTCTGGCAACTAGGCAAAGCGCGGCATTGAGTTCCGCCACTCAACACGCAATGCCTCGAAAAAGGCGGAAAGCGGGGACGGAGAAAGCAGGGATTAATTTTACGATGTGTCTTATCTCTAGGTTCCTACGGTTTCTGCAGTTTTCTTTGCCTACCCTGCCACGTGCGAGATAAAGCGTGAAGACTTAAAAAAAGTGAATGTAGTTTGTTCAATAGAGGCTATTTTATTTATAATATCAGAGAAACTGGTCAAGCCAATTTATAACTGAAGCATTAAAATAAAAGTCTTAATATGCATAATGTCAAACGTACGTAGAAAAATAAATAATGTTTTAAAAAAACTTACCACAATATTTATCCATTTTAATCCAACCAGTAACTCTTTACTTAGCCAAAGTATGTCAAATTAACGAGACTATGTGCGTCGGCCAATTGTCGCTGCTCGACTGAATTTAAATTAATTAGTGTTAAACTCGTGTGATGCGTTGAATTAGATACTTCTGTATTTACCTTTTTAACTGACTTCGATCTTTTTATTTTTTTATTCTTAGATTAATTGCGCCGCGCTTTGCCTAGTTTACCAAAGCGAAGAAAATTGAAATAGAAAAATCCATCTCCCCCGACTGGGCACTGAACCCAGAAACCGTCGCGTTACAGGCAGACGTTGAGCCTCTGCGCCACGACGGTCCTCATAAATAAATTTTTATTATGACTTTAATTTCGTTGTATTCAAATATAGCGTCAAATCATACCCCTTATCCTTTTAATATTATACCTGTTGTAGTAAATTTGATTTTAGCTCTCATCCGTAAACCGTCCTTGATCTGATCTTGTGTCCATATTTTTTAATAGTAAAGTTCATCTATCTTTCTGTTGTTTGTATACATATAGCATAGAGGTAACACATCATAATTACCTTCATATTCAAGTAATTATGATCTCTTTGACCACAGAAACTTTAGCGTTAAATGATCACAATAGGTTTAGGGAAACCTGGTTGAGTTTGTTGTGGGCTCTTCTCACCAGGCCGCGCTTGGAACCCTCGTAACTTTAGTGTTAAGTCGTGGAGTGTGTAAGTTTCGAAGGGGCTTAATTCGATATTTATTATCAAATTGGGCTCCTCTGACACCCCTCCGATCGCTCTATCTGACGTACACATGTGATCATCTTATTGATTCAAAGTGGAAAAGTTATAAATAAATAAATAAATTAACCTATAAAATATTTCTCACTCCCACATAACACTATAAGATATCACAAGCGGTGGGTATATAATCGTATAGGTATAAACATCGTTACACACAAAATGGGCGCAAAATGGGCAATGGGCAAATGGGCAAAATACATTCATAAAATTGGTACGGAACACTCGTTGCGCGAGTACGACTTGCACTAGACCGATATTTTCTCTATTACAAGCATCATATAATTTATTTTTGTTTTGGATGATTGATGATGATGATGCTGGGCACTACTTTTTATATTACTAAAATAAACTCTGTTGTTATTGGTTAATATATAATATATATTTATTGTTTTGAAGTACATTCTCTTAAACAACTAACTATACAAGGAAAATGTCTTGATTTTTCAGGTGATGTCACTATCCTCTCGAAACGTGTCTTTTGGAGGTCCACCCATGGCCAGGAGCTACCGGCAACATGAGACGTTTTTCAGCTGAAATTAAAAAGTGATTTTTATAATATTTACCGAATATAATAGTTAAATAAAATAGAAAAAATAAAAAAAAGTAATAGAAAAATAATGAAAATAACTATAGAAGAATCCGCTTAATATGATCACTATTCTCCGTGTAATATGACGTCATACGTCTGAATGTATGAAACATTTTTTAACAATTCTTCCAAGGTTACGTTCAAACTTTTATATGTTTTCTTTAACTATAATTTCCACTGTTAGTTTGGATTAACACTTTAAAATTCACAAAAAACTCATCTAACGTTGTTTTAAGAAAGCATTAGCAATTAAATAATAAATGTCGTCTTTGTTGAAAAAGCTTCTTGCAGAGAAACTCCTGCTTTAATTAAGCTCCAGGTAATCTTCAAATTTAATGTTCAAAAAATAAATATAGAAAAAAATTTGGAGAGATAATATTTATATAATTACGTTTTTTATGTTTGCAGATCTTCTCCATTATGAAGAATAGCAGAGAAGACCTCTTGTTAAGAGAGTGCCAGTACACGCTTCTCCAACCAGAAACTTAATTTGTAACTTAATTTTTAAGTTAATTTTTGTTTCGTCTTCACGCTTTACCCGGCATTTGGCAGGGTTGGCAGAGGCAGGAAATATAAGAACCTAGTGTTAAGACACTCCGTTGCTTAGTCCCTGCTTTCCGCCTTTTACGAGGCATTGCGTGTTGAGCGGCGGAACTCAACGCCGCGCTTTACCTAGTTGTCAGAGCGAAGGAAATGGAGATAGAAAAATCCATCTTTCCCTTATGGGAATCGACCTACAAATCTTTGCGTTTACAGGTAGACGCTATGCCTCTGCGCCACGACGGCCCCTTCCATAGAAGAAGTTAAAAATTAAATGAATACCTTTTAGTTTACTTTCATTTGACTCCGAACAGTTGTCTTCACAGTCTTCTCTCTCGAAGTCATCGTAATGAGTTTTGCACACCTTTGGAACCTCTTTCCTAGTCGACGGGTCCGCCTTAAATTTTTTACATATGTATACAATTTTCTTTAGAATTTCTCAGTAGTATTGAAGAAACAGCTAATGTGCGACTCCGACAGATATTCAAATTCAAATTTTAATAATTTTATTTAAAATAAAAATAATAGATGAATTTTTTGGACGTCATTGTTTCACTTAAGTTAATGCCTAAGACCTAAAAATCTGCGCGTAAACCTCAGCCGAACTTTTATTTTACATGATTATTAAAATTTTACAATTATTTATATTTAACAATGATACATTAGGTTTCAAATCCCACGTCCGAGTATGGACAAATTACTTTCATACTTAAAAGACAAGGCACGGCGTCGAAAGTCTATGGATGATGATTTTGACGTACATTTATGTCGCCCCCTTACTGTTCAATGTTTATTAATGTTTGTGTTTAGCACTTTGTGTAAATATATTAAATATAACAATATTAACGTACAGGTGAAAGATTTAAACTGGATCTCTTTTAAACATGCATTCTTCAACTGTGAAGCTGAAAAATATTATTACCTCCGGATCATATTTCTCTACCGGCACGCCATCAACCAGGTGGTACCGTTGTCTCCACCTAAAGCCCGTGAGCCGCCCTCCCTCACAGAGGCCGTCGCACGGCGACCACTCCTGCCACGCCGACAGCGGACACTCCGCTGACGCGTCAGGGTCTACCACCACAGGCGCCTCGCTGTCACCACATTTTGGGATTTACGGTATTAAGACAATACGGTAATAAGGTATTAAGACAAATAAAAAAAGTTTTGTTTGTATATCGTCGTGGCGCAGAGGTGTAGCGTTTAGCTGTAAACGCGGCGGCTTTTGGGTTCGATTCACATGAGGGGAAGAAGCATTTTTCTATTTGCATTTCCTTCGCTTTAGAAAGTACGTAAAGCGCGGCGTTGAGTTCCGCCACTCAACACGCAATGCCTCGAAAAAGGTGGAAAGCGCGGACGGAGAATGCAGGGACTAAGCAATGGAGTGTCTTAACTCTAGGTTTATATGGTTTCTGCAGTTCCCTCTGCCTACCCTGCCATGTGTGGGAGAAAGCGTGAGGACATAATTTAATACCTCTATTGTTAATAATCGCTTATAGTTTAAACAATAGAATTTTACGATCTAAAATTTTATGTTCTACGTTGATCTGTAAGACCAAGTTTTGTTTTTTAATTTAATATTTAATTATTTAATTTCACAGTTATAATTGTAACTGAACTGAAGAGAAAGAAAGGATGTACCTAAAGAATGATACATGAGAACTTTAATTTTATTCATTTATATTTTATGAACTAATATGTTAAACTTTTAAATATTATTCTACATATTTTAGTATATACTTAATAGTTCAAATAAATGCGGACCCGAAAAGGGTATAGGTAAGGTATTTTTAGACACCAAGTTAACGGAATTAATCCAGTTAATTTAAGTCATTAATGAAAACAAATTCGAAAATAGTATAATAATATATATATATATATATATATATATATATATATATATATATATATATATATATATATATATATATATATATATATATATATATATATATATATATATATATATATATATATATATATATATATATATATATATATATATATATATATATATATATAAATATATATATATATATATATAAATATATATATATATATATATATATATATATATATATATATATATATATATATATATATATATATATATATATATATATATATATATATATATATATATATATATATATATATATATATATATATATATATATATATATATATATATATATATATATATATATATATATATATATATATTACATGTGGAGAACATAATATCTTAAGACAAGGCCAGGTCTGCCAACCTTACAAAAATCATGAAGCTAATATAAATAATAATGATACGGGTGATAATAAATGGTAAACTATGCTTAGCTCCTCACCCTCGTCTCCTGTAAGCTAGATCTGTGTTTTGGTACCTGGAGGGGTCGTCAGGCTCTTCGGGCTTTACTTCTCCATCGCCGTTCTCTTCGGTGGTCGTGGGTTCTTCAGTTGTGGACGCCTCTGTTGTATCTGTAGCTGGGGTTTCTGGTGCATCTAGGAACAAACAGTGGTTATTTTAATATTGGCTTACAAATAATTGATACTACGTCGTATTGGCGTTGTTTTCTCTAACTTGGAGGAGAGAAGATATAATAAAAAAAGCCACTAAAATAATGGTTACCTGTAAAGTGGGTTTTACGGGCGAAAATTTTACGTGACAACGTCTTTTTCTCGGTAGAATATTTATTGATATGAATAATAATTATAATATAAATTGCACAAATTTTAACTATAGAAAATATATTTTGTTTACTAAAACATTGTACATGTGTCAAGTGATACGCGCGGCGGACCGATCATAGTTCGGTGACAGTTGACACATCGTTACGTTACTTTTTCATAAGTGACTCCGAGCCGCAACCTAATTTAAGACGTTGTCACGTCAAAATAAAGTGCTTGAAGGAAACGTATTTTTATTTGACCGCTGCGGGAATTGAACCCGCGCTTCTTGCAAACTGTACAAATTTGTTCGCAAGAATATTTCAATTTATTTTAATGTTTTCTTTAAGTACTTCTCCTATTCAATTAATATTTTGAGAATCATAAAAATATACATCTGTATATTTTACTATCTAGTAGCTGGCAGAGATTGGATAAGATCAAGGTCTTGTCTTCATGGGAGAGTTCTATATTCATAGGTGGACAGGTTATTGATGACGATGATGATTGGTACAATGTAGCTCTAGATTGTGGATTCCAATTCATATGTTTTTTTTTTATTTTATTTTTTTTAGCTTTACGCTTTATCCCGCACATGGCAAGGTAGGCGGAGGGAACTGCAGAAACTAATGGAAACTAGTGTTAAGACACTCCGCTGCTTAGCCCCTGCTTTCTCCGTCCTCGCTTTCCGCCTTTTTAGAGGCATTGCGTGTTGAGTGGCCGCGCTTTGCCTAGTTTCCAGAGCGAAGAAAATGGAAATAGAAAAATCCATCTTCCCCGACTGGGGATCGAACCCAGAAACACTTCATATGTATATATTTTTTTCTAGAATAAAAGTGATAATGCACGCTTCTTCTATATTTTAATATTTTTTAACATATTTTAATATTTATTATAAGTTGTTAGAATTTAATTAGAATAAAGAAAAATCATTGAATAAGCTCCCCAATACCTACTTGAAGTTTCCTCCTCCTTACATTCTTTATGATAAGTCCTGATCAGCTTGATGTGGAGTTTGCCGAACGGGTGCAAATCTTTTACGTCCATTTCGTAAAAGGGCGAGTTCTTGTCATAAGAACTCATCTGCACTCTACCGACTGTGTCTTGGGGAAACGTCTCTACGTTGGGTGACTGGAAAGTTACTTCATTTATATATTATTTACTTATTAAAGAAGTGAAATTACGAAAATATTAACGGCATTACAACTATTAATTAACTATTATTACAACGGCTCGATTATCACAGTCTGTTTTTTTATATTAGACAAATGAGCAGAAGGGCCACCTGATGTTAAGTGGACACCCTCGCCCATAGACATCCACAACTTGAGAGGATGTAGATGCTTTGCCAACCAAATACCCAGATCAATCCCCCTTTATGGGCTTCTGGAACTCTCACTCATCTGAGGAAACACGGCAGCATTAATATGCTGCTGTGTCACGACTGTGTTCTGTGAGAGCGTGGTAATTACCCGATTCGAGCCTAGCCCTTTCGAGCTACTGGTGTTAATGTAGTTTGACTTTACCACTCAAAGAAGAACTCTTGAAGTATTTTATGTTTCTAGGATTATATAAGAAAATATTATCATCTTTGTTATTATTTTACTATCAAACCACATTTCAAACTGTAAAAAAAAAACATAAAAAGACATACTAACTTCATAAGAAACTCCGCTGTCAGTACCCGCATCCCAGGGGTACAGCTTCAATTCCCGCTCTTGCAACCACGTGTTACCCCTTTGGCAAAGTTCAAACCTGGTCACACCCAGGAACCAGTCGGGAGATGGTTGGAAAGCGACAGCCACCGTGAAGAGGTGGTTAGTTTTGTCCGTACGGAAAAAAGAATATGTGGGATTAGACATTTTACGGTAGCCATGTCCTTTACCCTTAATGAGAGTTCTTACGCCATCTCCGATCTGTAAAAAAAAAAATATGTATGTATGACGACAATTATATGGCATAAAAAGAAAAATGTCAGCATTTGTTTTCATTTTCATAAAAAAAATCATCAGGAAAAATAAAACAAATAACAGGTGTTTTTTTCTTTTAGTTGCAATGCGCCAATTTTTGCCTAAATGTACCAGTACTAAATATATACCTGATTACATTATCATTATACATACAATCTACTCACGACTCGAACCATACACCTACATAACGAATAATATGAAATAAATTTACACTTCTACTGTGTAAAAATCTATTCTATATAAGAGTAAATTATATATATTTATTACTTCACGTATACCCTACTAAGCGGAGTAGGCAGAAAGCCTAATGTTCAAGACACTCCGTTCTCCACTTTATACCGTTAGAAATATTGTGTGTGGAGTGCAGGAACACATCATGGCACTTTGTCTTGCCAAAGCGAAGAAAATGGGAATTGAAAAATTAAAAAAAAAAGAAGAAATGAATATTCTGTTCGAGCGTTTTTATTAAAAAAGCAAAAAAAGCACTGTCATACATTTACGTTGATAATAATAGTTGTAATTATTTCTACCTTTGCCCGTATTTCCGCCTCTAGTTCCGTTCCGTTGGCGTGTTCTGCAAAATCCCTAAAGCCTTTAGTGGCGAGGCTTCCCGGCGCCCACAGGATGTAGTCTATGGCGTGGGAAGCACCCACCAGGTCGCTGAACCTCGGTTCCCAGTCGTTCTCGGGATAAAGACGAGGGTGAGTGTTACGGGACCAGATACCAGTGAATGTTAGCTAATAAATAAAAAATGGGGAGATTAACATTTTTTATCTTCTAATCTACCTTAACCTCTTGAGATCTGGACTCGAAATAACTGTATAAGTAAATATTTTATACGTGTTTTGGGTTCATTTGGGTTAAAATTAAACAAACATTTTTTTTGAGATTTTTTATATTAGTGGAAATTATAAAAAAACTACTTACACATATGTGTACCTCAGATTTCAAGGACCTAACTTTTTGTTTGTGTGGTAAATCTCAAAACAATTGTTTTTTAGAACACACAGGCACATTTTACATTTTAGTCACATGGTACGGCAGCGTGAGGAACATGTTGAGTGTCTACATTTAGACGCAAATTTAGCATCTATATAACGCGGCAGATGCTCTATATTGTCCAGCCTAACTTTCGGTATCGGTTGTGATACGATCGGCCAATTTTTCTTTGAAGGATGTCCCGCGTAGTTCTCGGTTTCAGTAGAGCAGGAGCTGGGCATTGAATTGCTGGATTCTCGGTTGGGGCTTGAAGTAGTACCAGAGGTAACGAAATGAGGATCATATCGTCCACCGTCATATTTCATCATAGCCTTGTCTAAATTGAACCAAAATTGTAGTAGCCTCAGCTTTTCTTTGAAATATTTTCTTCCTTACAGCCGCGTGTGTACATAATCCAACAGTTCACGACTACCAAATCTAAAAAGTGACGGAAGGCTCGGACTCTCATCATCATCGCGTTCTGATAGTGCTCTATCAATCGGTCGCTCAACAAATCTGTCCCACCCATGCAAGTGTTATAATTTCTTACTGGCTTATTGACATCAATCTTTTGCTTCTGGACTTTGCTTCAACGCTTGCAGCTATCTACAGGTGTACTCCCGACACGTACAGAGCATCGTAACTTCTTTTGTATTCAAAAAGACTCGTCAAAAAACCATTAGTTTAAAGAACACAATGGTTGGTAATCGTGGAGAAAAGAGTTTGTACTATACCGGCTCCTAATCCAAGATTCTGCATGACCTCTTGAGGTGTAGTATCTTCACCATAAATTTCTAAGCCCAAGACCAGGCCATCCCGACCAGTCAGCACAAATTTCTTGATGCCCAGTAAGTTTGGTTTTGATGGCACGTATTGGCGATATTTGCATCTTCCGGAGAAGGGATCATCTGCTCGTCTGGGGACATATGTTTGGAGTGTGGTAATGCATGACATTTTTTCAAAATAGAATCAAAGAGAGGTCATATTTTTCAGTGTTTGATGGAAGTACCCCTTCTTGCGTATGTTTTTCAGACAGCCCTTCCTCTTCGTCAGATTCTTCCAGCTGCTCAGGATTTTGAAGGTCATCTGGAGGCATATACTCATCGTCGTCATCGTCTCCTGGGAAATTGAAATCACTTTCATTCAAAACTCGTTCTATTTCCTCGTCATCCATCTGCAATCTGGAACACCCAAAGGAATAAAAAAATCCATGTATAGAACCGAGGTACACATATGTGTAACTGAAAATTTTTGAAGTAACACTAGTGCAAAAAAGAAAAAAAATTGAAACTTACTATTTCACACGTTACTCCAGATATTGGACAATAGCACCACACCAAATATTTGTTAAAATCTTCGTTATTTTATTTTTAATCGATTTTATAACGAAATGAACGCGAGTGGTCAAGAAGATTTTCAAACACAAAAATTCAAAAAAAATTTAGGTAGCATTAATGTTTGCGAAAGGGCCATCTTTGCTATTTATGAGATGCTCTGTAGCTTCAAAAGTGTTTTTAAACTTACAAAGATGTCAATAAATGTCGCTATTTACTTATTTCTCCCAATAAATAAAGGTGCACATATGTGTACTTGTAATCTGAAGAGGTTAAACTGTTATTAATTCCCACTTAACTGAAATTAGTTGTTTAATTTGAATATAGGAAATGAATAAAGTTACTCTCTAAAAAAATCTACCATTTTTATAATATACTGAGGCCTTAGCCAAAAACCAAACGCTCCGTATCTATTCCATAAAGCGCTTCAGCGATAAAAATTATAGATATCGCTAACTTGGTAGCCAACAACACATGTCAACATCTAACGCTTGATCTACAGTGTCAATAGAAGACATCGATCATATTTCTGTGTTTGGCGTTTTTTGAAACGTCAAGTGAAGACTGTAACGTCACATATTTCAATGTTGCATGTGTAAGAATTTAATGTTAAACTAATTTGATTAAAACAGATTAAAAATATACACTTCTCAAACAAATATTAATAGAAATAAAAAATATAAATTTAAGTATATGTTACTAAACGTAGATAATAGTAAAGTAAGATAATTAAAATTATTAACCGATGTATTCAAAATTATTAATGTTGAAAAATAACACGAAAATAATAAAATTTCGTAATATAATCGTAAAATTTATTACGTAATTATTAATTAATAATCGATTCACTTAATAACTTCCTAATTAACTTATAAATTTGTAATTATTAAGGTGAAAAATTATTTTTCCATAAATTTTTAGCGTTTTCTGCAGGGTTTCGTATTTCGATAGGTGAGCGTTGACAATTAACACTGCGATTGTCAAAATGTGCAACATGGCTGTCAATTATCGATTGACACTGACGAAACGATAAAATTTCTCGTTTTACTCCAACGCTTCGTTGACGTTATATTTTTGGCTACGATCTTTCTATTCATTGTCTTAGATCACGTGACTTATCGTTAAGTCCATACATATTGTCAGCGTAAACGATTGTCAAATTGCGTCTTGGCTAAGGCCTCTGGTTTTACTTTCTTAATATGTAGGTATATAGATTCATTGTGTAGTGTGTAAATACTGTAAATATTGATTATTTTATTATAGAGGAGGGCCACATGTTAAGTGGATCTCTTTTAGGGTGCACATTAAAATTTGTAAGACTCTTGAGACTCCTGCATGATAGCATGGAGTGCTATGTCGCTTTCGGCAGCGACCAGTCAAACTTCTTCCCCGTCACCTATGGGGCGAAGCAAGGGTGCGTTCTTGCACGTTGTTCAACGCTGTACTTTGTAGTCATAGTCCGGGAGGCATCACGAACATCTTCAGAAGGTGTACGCATCCGTTTCCGCACCGATGGAAATCTTTTCAATCTTGCTAGATTTAAGGCGTATACTAAGGTGTCTTAAGGCCGTTCTCCTTAGAGGAGATTATGTATGCCGATGATTTGTGTTTGGGAGCGGAATCTCCAAGTAGCCTACAGCAACTGATGGCCCACATTCACGAGGCTTGCCAAAAATTTGGTTTGAAGATCAGCATCAAAAAGACGGAGGTGATGTTTTTAGAAAGTAACGGTCACGAGACACTAGGCATAAGACTCGGTGAGAACTTGCTCAAACAGGTGGATAAATTCCTATATTTGGGGAGCACTTTAACGTCAAAATATGACCTTAACGCTGAGATGAACAAAAGAATTGGTGCTGCTTTTGCAGCATTCGGAAAATTAGATAGGTCTTCCGTTCTCATTAACTTAAACTGGCTCCAAAAATATCAGTGTATATGGCAACAGTGTTGCCTAACATCTTATACTCCGCTGAGACGTGGACTATGTATTGCCGACATATCCTCACCCTCGACCAATTTCACCTCAAATGCCCACGTAAAATACTTTAGATCCGGTGGTCTGATGGTGTGCGGAATAATGAAGTGCTGCGACGAGCCAATGTTGGTGGCATTGAGGCTTATTTTATGCGGCGACAACTTCAGTGGTGCGGGCATGTGTTACGCATGGACGAGGAGCGAGTGGCTAAGCGCATCTTTTATTCCAAACTGAAAGAGGGCAAGCGAAGGCAAGGCGGTCAATTCCTCTGCTAAAAAGATGTGCTAAAACGACACATGAAAAAGTGTCATATTGAACCCTTGCAATGGGAAAGGCTTGCTGCCTTTCGCCCTGATTGGAGAGCTCTAGTTAAAAACAAAGTTTTTAACTTTGAGCAATATCATTAGTCAGAGCTTGATTTTAGACGCGACAAACTGAAAGCCCGAGCACCTGCCGTGATCAGTTATAATTATAATAATAGTGTTCTCACATGCGCACAATGTGCTAGAACCTTCTCAAATAAAATTGGCTACTGTAGCCATTTGCGAGCACACCAGCGACATATGGAGTTGAAGCAGTCGCCGTGATCGAAATCGGTCTGGAATCATCATTTTTTTAAATAGCCAGTTCTATTTTTTTTATAGAGTGACAATGGCAAAGTGAAATATACGCAACAGGCGCGTTATGAAAAACAAACTGGCGTAATCAAGATAATTGAACATAATTGAATGTTATAACAACTTAATACCCAACAATATCGGTGCTATATTTATCACTCAAAGTTTGAAAAAACATAGGTGTATATATTTAAAACAAAATAATAAATTAAGATATCCTTGAAATTACCTCATACTTAGCCTCGTCGCATATCTCACACTCGTAGTTGAGCTGCGGCGTGACGTCATCGGGCTGGCGCAGGTCCTCGCACAGCCGCAGCGACAGCGGCGCGCCGTCCTCGTACCACGAGTTCTCGTTCTCTGCCACCATCGACCTCAGCGTCACGCAGCCGTTGCCCGACGGTGGAGCTTGCCAGTACACCTTGTGGTTGCCATAATTATATATTATACATTGTTTGTGGAAACGTTTTAATTGCGCGCACTTAGAAATGCGAGCGATTTGCTTTTGGTACTGTTTTAAAGACCTTGAAAAGGCGTAGTGGTGAAAAGTATGGAAGACTTTAGAACTCGAACAGCAGGGCTACTTTCGAAGTAGTCTCAGTTGTTGATAAGTGTTTAAACGTTAACTAATTTGATTTACTTGAAAAATATTTGCGCACCCCTTTTCTCATTATATTAATAGATACACTGTCGTTAAAAAAAGAACTAACTTCTAACTTTACAATCCCCAAAAAGTGTACCCAGTGTGTAAGTGTAACCCATTTATCAATAATGCAATTAAATAAAAAACGTAGCTACATTTTATATTATTCACATATTTCCAGATTTTTTTTATCGGACAAGCTTTGCAAGAACTGCATTTTATACGTCACAGGAAAGTGTAATAACTAAATATTATTTCCTTATGTGGTTATGTTTAATGTGGTTTTAGAAGAGAAATGTTATTCAAAATTAACTATTGTATTTATTTATTATTTTGTTAAACTATATATAGGTATTTATAGGAACTCAACGTCTCCTACAAGTGAAATAGCTTTTATACTATTATAGTTAAAAAAACTCAATTAAATCTATATACTTTTTTTACGAACAGACGTACTGATAAATATTTTCAGTATATTATCTTCACATTAATTTTATTTATTTCGCCTTAAGAATTAGTTTTATAATTATATTTAACGTACAGACATACTTTATTACTATTTTATTATAGTAAAATATAATGAAAGCGTCTCTTGCAAATCGTACAAGCGCTCTAAACTCTCGCGTCGTGCGTTCTTTACGCCGCGTCAAAACTCTTATATGCCTTATACAACTTATTACGTTATTAACATCTCTGTAGGGAGATTTCTACAAATTTACTCTACCCAAAGATTATTACAAAGAACAATCGTTTGTCGAGAGAGAATGTTATTTTTATTAAATATTTTTATGATTTTGAAAGTGATTATCCACACGAAGGATTATTTTTTCTTAACATAGTATGGATTGACACTTTAAAAATCATAAAAATATTTAACAAAAGAAAACTTAGATGGAAATGCTAATTAGTTATAAACATAAATATACCTTTTTCGTTAATTAGTTATAAAGCGGGGACGGCGAAAGCAGGGACTAAGCAACGGAGTGTCTTAACACTGGGTTCGTATAGTCCCTGCAGTTCCCTCTGCCTACCTTGCCTTGTGCGGGATAAAGAGTGAAGCTAAAAAAAAAATATACCTCTACGCAAGATTTAGGCGACATTATGGCGTTCTCCACAGAGTATAAACACCGATAGCTAAACTTAGCGGTGATGGGATTTAACGGTCTCATTTCCCCTGGATACATTGACACCCACTTTCTTGGATTTTTAGGATCCGGCTGCACGTCGCCTTCCGCTGATATCATGAAGGAGGTGAATCTTGACGCTTCATCGGTAGCTACGATTTTGACTGGAATAAAACATCGTTTAGTTACTCTGCCTTAAAATAAATATATACTTAATTTTACACGAATTAATTTGTTTTTTTTTTAAGCTCTTCGCTGCAGCAAGGTAACTTAGTAATAAGACACTCCGTTCAATACTTTCTGCCTTTCAACTTTCGAGACATTGCGTGTTGAGTGATGGATACGCTACGCTTTTAGTCTTCTTACCGTAGGATTAAAAAGAAATTAATTATTTCTCCTTGTGGAAATCGAACCCAC
The DNA here is from genome assembly GCA_037178615.1 of Dione vanillae. Classification (NCBI taxonomy): domain Eukaryota; kingdom Metazoa; phylum Arthropoda; class Insecta; order Lepidoptera; family Nymphalidae; genus Dione; species Dione vanillae. The sequence continues at coordinate 423,345 of JAZFAU010000036.1, read as the reverse complement.
TAACCGCCGCGTTTACAGACAGCCATGGCGGTCTTGGTATTGTAATTAGCTTTTTTAACCCGATGTTTTTACTTTACTTCGCGTAATCTTTCATGTCATTTTTTTATAGCAGCAAAGACAGAGTGCACCACAGGAACCGTGGAAATCTAGTGTTAAGACACACTGTTCCCTGCTTTCCGCCTTTTCGATGCATTGCGTGTTGAGTGGCGGAACTCAACGCCACGCTGGACCAGTTACCAGAATGAAGAAAATGTAAATAAGTTAATCCATTTTCCCTGAGTGGGAATCGAACCCACAAACCGTCGCGTTTACAGGCAGACGCTACGCCTATGCGCCACTACAATCCTTTTATTAGGTATTTATGTCTAAGCTAGACACTTGATCATACCTATATAAAGCTGTTCTGGAATATAAGCGTCTTCTGCTTCCTCGACTTCTAGCTTGAAGCGTCCATCAGGTGCGGAGGCTTGTGTTGTAGATCCATAGGGCCTTCTATCACATCGAAAGCCAGACCCATAATAAACATTTTGGCATGTAATTAACGAGAATATCCATATAATTTTATAGTGCTGTTTAAACATTGTTCTAAAGCTAGAATAAAATATTTAAATTACAAAGTACCGAAATTGCGTAATTTTTAAAGTTTCAAAACAATAAAATCACAAGGCTTTTTAACATTTTTACAGAAAGGTATAACTACTTAGTACTTGTTTAATTAGACATTTAATTTTTTTTAATATGTATGCCAATGATCAAAAATTTACTTAAATATATTTAATATTGAAATAAATTTGGATTAAATGGACGGATGGACTTTTAATTGATTAACTTGTAATACATGCTAGTACTGATTACTTACATTATCACACCTAGGTATATTCCTTATATATTTTTTTAAATTATTTTTTTTATTTTTTATTCTATATTATTTAAAGACACTACAGGCCAGTATACAGTAACACCGTTAAACAAATGAAACCGTTCAATATATAGAATATAGAAATAGTCATAAATGATATCAAATATCATTTTTAATATTACGTTACATAGCACACTAATTAATGACCTAATAAAGATGAAAGCGACCTCGGTGTCACATCATATATGAGAGATAGAAATGGTTGATATTTGAATAATTCATTCAAATAACCAAAGTGGAATAAAATTGTATATTTAAAGTTGTTATGTATCCTAATTAATGCCTTTAAAAATTAAAAATGATTTATGGGTTTGAGTCTATACGAAAATTCTACAATCTAATCTTAATTTGATATTTCCAAATTCATAGAAAATGTTAAACAAGTGCGAGTCCGACACGAGCACGAATTGCACGTTTGTTTTTTTTTTATAGCATAGGTGGCAAACGAGCTGACAGATCACCTGATGGTAAGTGAATACTGCCGCCCATGGACATTTGCAACACCAGAGGAGCTACAAAATGCGTTGTCGACATTTTAGATGGGAATATGCTCTTATCTTGAAGGTCTGCAGGTCGTATCTGTCCGGAAATACCGCATGCGGCAACTCATTCCACAATTATGTGGTGCGGGGCAGAAAATTTCTACTAAAACGCACAGTGGTACTCTGCCAACTGTCAAGGTGGTGGGGGTGGTAGAGTTGTCGCGAAGATCGATAGCGGAAAGAGGCGGCAGGGATCAGTCCGAACAATTCTTCAGAGCATCTCTACGCAGTGCCAAGGAGTCGAGCCGATCAGAAATCTTTTCGCAATCGACAATTCGAATCGCTCTCCTTTGAATGCAATTGTCGAATGGAAAGGGAAAATAACGTTTGCTGAATGGTAGTCTCCCTTTAATATTTACTTTATTGTTATTTAATTATTTATTTTGAAAGGTAAAAATAAATATTCTGTGAAAATTTGAAGTGCCTTTTTACCGTTTTTAATATTGAGCAAAAAAAATACGGTAACACGACTTTGCGAAAAAATTTCTAGCTATCACGGCTTATGAGATACAGCCTGGAGACAGACAGACAGTGGAGGTTTAATAATTGTATCCCGCTATACCTTTTGGGTATGAAACCCTAAAAAATGTAGGTAGGTAAAGTAGGTAAATTTAAATGATATAAGTATTTAGAAATGATGTCATTTGAATTGTATGCACTAATATTTAATAATAATTTTAACATAAGTACTTAAAGATCAATTGCGAGCTCTTCGTAGCAGCAGTGATAGGGACATGATCATCCCATAACACAAAAGTACCTGTAAAATTTTCTTTCTTTCTCTCCATTGCATTATATGAATGACTAGTAATTAGTTCATTGGCTATTGTTTGATAATTACAAAAATATGTTTTGTCAATGATATGGATAATATAATAGAATATGTAAATACATAATATGTATTTATATATTTTATTACATTATCCATATCAATCCATTGTTTCTAGGATTTTCTTCGCCCATATCAGATAAAATAAAACTTATGGCCAAAAATTCCTACCTGCCCGATAAATACAATATAACTCATGGAACCATGCAACCTATGGAATACAAAAGACAAAAAAAAATATTTAATAGCATATTTCGAAAAATATTATATCAAAAACGGAACGCGCGTCATTTATGTATATATATTTTATAATAAATTATTTAAATTATTCAATAAAAAATAAATTAATCTGTAATTTACAAACTGTCAAGGTACTATCAATTGATACTATTTGTCATTTGCTGTAAATGTCATCCGTCAGGACATTGTTGATCTCGACGGGAATCGGAATGTTTCGAGACTTTTGTCCCAAATAAGTATTCTGTGGGCGCGTTCGTGTCAAGGAAGTTATTGTCAGATGGTAAATAAATGTCTTTAAAGCCAACAAAAATGCCGTCGGCGACGAAAGATTCTACTATATTGAAAATTGCTGTTGAAATGCTCAATGCACCCGACAAAGTGCCACAATTGATTGAGTTCGATCAAAGCCAGCCCCTCTCCAGTATCATTCAACTTTTATGCAAGTCGTGGGGACTTCCTGACCCCGTTAACTACGCCCTGCAATTTTCTGAGAGTAACAATCAAAACTATATCACTGAGAAGAATCGTAACGAAATAAAAAATGGATCTGTACTACGTCTTGAGCAATCCCCAGCAAAGACCGTTCAAGATATTTTGGCCAAAATAAACACTGGCACTGAAAGTGAACAAAGTGCGGCATTGATGAAACTATCTACAGTGAGTAGTGACCTCACCTTTGCTTTAGAATTTATCAATAAAAAAGGATTATCCCTTATCATCAATAATATAGAAACTGGCAAGTTCAAAGGAAATTGTTTAAAATATGCATTAGTCACTTTTGTGGAGCTCATGGATCATGGTATTATATCTTGGGACATTCTGGAAAATCAATTTATAAATAAAGTTGTGAGCTTTGTTAGTAATCAAGCGACAACACAAGATCCTAAAATAATCCAGTCATGTCTGTCAATTCTTGAAAACATTGTGCTTAACAGTTCTGGAAAGAATTCACATGTTGAGAAAGAAATAACTATACCAAGTCTAATTTCTCATTTAGAAAATCAAGACAGAATCATTCAACAAAATGCAATTGCCCTCATTAATGCAATATTTTCAAAAGCAGACATGACTAAGAGGAAAACTATAGCTGCAACATTATGCTCCAAACAAGTAAGAAATAAAATTTATGAAAACCTCATAACAAAAAATGCCTCAAAAGAGTCATTAGGCACAGAGCTGGCTCATCAACTTTATGTATTACAAACACTGACTCTAGGACTATTAGAACCTAAAATGCGCCAGAGAGCTGATTCACAAGAACAAGAATCTCAAGAAAAAATTAAAGAATTGAGAAAATTAGCTTTCGACAATGATAATACTGCTAACATGGAAGTGACAACAAGGCGCCAGACAGGAAGCCTTTCCAAAGATTTCAAAAAACTTGGCTTCAAATGTGAAATTGACCCTATAAAAGACTTTAATGAAACACCCCCAGGAGTATTGGCATTGGATTGTATGTTATATTTTGCAAGAAACTATCGGGAAGATTATACCAAAATTGTTCTAAGGAACAGCTGCAGAGCAGATGAACAAGAGTGCCCTTTTGGTAAGACCAGTGTAGAATTAGTTAAGCTTCTTTGTGATATATTACATATAGGTGAATCACCAAGTGAACAGGGACAAACTTATCATCCTCTTTTCTTCACCCATGACCATCCTTTTGAAGAGCTGTTCCGAATTTGCATAGTTCTACTGAATAAAACTTGGAAAGAAATGAGAGCTACTACAGAAGATTTTGTAAAAGTATTGAGTGTTGTTAGGGAGCAAATAAGCAGGGCTTTGTCGGCATCTCCGAAAAGCTTTGACAAATTCAAACAAAAGATCAAAGAACTGACTTATAATGAGATAACACACTTATGGCAGCAAGAACGCACCAATCGTGAAGTATGGGAGTCTCATGCAAGACCCATTGTAGAGCTTAAGGAAAAAATCACACCTGAAATCATTGACTTGATTCAACAGCAAAGGCTTGGTGTCTTAGTCAATGGTACCAGATTTAAGAAATATATGAAAATTAATAGAAAAGATAAGTTTTGGTTTGTTCGTTTGTCGCCCAATCACAAAATTTTGCACTATGGAGATTGTGATGAAAAGAATACCCCCAGCTTAGAGGAGCTAGGTTCCAAATTAGCAGTTACCGAGATTAAATGTGTCGTTGTTGGTAAAGAATGCCCACACATGAAAGATTTGAAGGGCAAAATAAGTAGTCCCCATTTAGCTTTTTCACTTATATTAAAAGCAGCTGAAGTACCGTCCTTAGACTTTGTGGCTCAGGATGAACAGATCTTTGACTATTGGACTGATGGTATTAATGCACTTTTGAAAGAAAAAATGACCAGTAAATCCTTTGAAAATGATTTAGAAACACTGCTTTCTATGGACATCAAGGTGAGGTTGCTGGACGCTGAGGGTATTGACATTCCTCAAGACCCACCTCAGATTCCTCCGGAACCAGAAGATTATGATTTTTATTACGACAACAATTGAATGGAGCATAATGTTAGTGTTAATAAGTGATATAAAACTGAAATTTATTTAATCATACTTTCTTTATTCCATTTATTGTATTTTTTCTATTAGTATTATTATTATTTAATGGGATAGCATGAGGCTATTTTGGAAGTATTTAGATTACTTGAAGAAATTATATTATTGAACTTATACTTAAGATAACTTTAAATTTAAAAATGTATTAATTTTATAGTGAGTTAATTTGTATAAGTAACAGGGCAAAAGTATAAAAAATTCACAGTGAATGACCATATATGCCATACTTTCATTTCCGACTATTTAGAGAATCTAAGAAGAATCACCAATGCTAAATAGAGGTTGTCAGTTTCTGTGTGACATAGAAAAATTTAAAATATTAAATTATTAAAAAAATTAAGATATTAAATTTTTCTATGTACAGAAACAATATTGGGACATGGTCATTATTTTCATTGAATTCCATAAAATATATTTTTTTAATATGATTAATGTCAAGCCATTTCTACACAACTAAGTTGCTGGCAAGGAAAGAAGATTTTATTAAACATATTAGCCGTCCTAAATGAAATATTTATCAAAAAATGTTCTAAGGTTTACAATTATGTAAGATCTATGTGAGAAAATATTTAATCATTTAAATAAAAAAAATACTATTTATAAGCTGTATCATGCTTAGAAAAATTACAAGTGAATATTATTATAAATAATGGCTTGACATAAATTAAAAAAAAAAAAACAATTTCTATTACTTCTTATTTATTACCTGTGGCTCATTACCTACACTTGTGTTTTATATTACCATATGTTCTGTACACCAAAGATAATTAAATACATATTATAATCAATTATAATAATTATTAAATAAAGTATTTTATATAGTACATTGTTTTATTACTTATCTGTGGAGTTAGTTGTGCTAATTAAATACAAGTCAATTAAATAGGTAATATTGTATTAATAATTATTTGTACCAGTTAGTAGTGTATTATTCCAATGCGTTTACATCATATCATTTTGTCTTCTCAAAGAGAAAATGGGAGGAAAGAAAGTTAATTCACTTGAATCATATTAGCACAATTAAGACTGTAGATTGAGACATTATTAACAATGTAAATAACAAAGTTATGAAACAATATGTAGTTGAAATGGTTTATTTCAATGAATTTATGAGGCCAGTGTCTTTTTAAGAGATCTCTAGAATAGAAATAATAGTACTAATTGGATCCTTACATTTTATAGTTATTATATGAATAAATATTAAGTAACAAATCTAACTATTTCATTGTAAATTAAGAAAATTCATTATTTTCAAATATGTTAGAAAATAATTTTCTCCTTTTTAATTTGTTAAGGTCTCGTGGAAAGTACTTTAATAAAAATCTACATATTTCTGAACAAATGACTACACATTATTTACATTATATAAAAAAAAGGTTTTATTTAAACGTTACTATAAAAACGTTTAAAAAAAGTTATTTTTTTTCGATCTCATACAAATTGTAACACTAAAAATTCTATTCAAGCTTACAAATATTTCGTTATAGCATTGTCATTTTGATTAAACTCGAAGCCATTTTATACTAAAAAAAAATGCCAAATTTACGCGAAAAAACAACTAATACTGACAATAATGAAAAAATCCAAAGTGGTGAAAGCGAAGCTCTATTTTATAAGAAGGGCGAAGACCTATCGCACTTCAGAGTTCAAAGTCTTCGAACTAATGTACCGACATCTTTAATTATACTCATATTACAATTTTTGTAATTTCTATCGTTCATCCATTACAGTGTAAGAATTTCAAGTAACAAATCACACAATGGAGTAAACGATCTTCACTCGAAATGAAGAACGGTAACATCAATTTCGGGGACACCGAGGAGGCCTACTGCATCTTGGACACCTCAAACTTAGTGTTGAGCAACTCCTCGTCAGAATCCAGCACGGGCAGCGCACTGGCCGGGATGTGCTCCTCCACCCAGCGCAGGTCGGCGTCGGGGGCGGCGGCGGAGCCCCCGGCCTCCGCCTCGGGCGCGGGGGCGGCGGGCGCGCGCATCTTGACGCCGTACGCGTCGCTGACGAAGTGCTCGTCCTCGTCGTCGTCGTCGGCGTGGTCCAGCAGCGGCGTGAAGGCGTAGCGCTGGTTGTTGTTGGTGGGCCGCCACAGCACCATGATGGCGGCCAGCACGCCCACGAACAGCACGTGCCAGTACGCGCAGTCCACCCACACGTGCCGCCACTCCTGGCGCCGCACACAACGTGCACATTAGTAGTGATGTAGCGAATGCTAGTGATGTACCGAATACATCGAGTACAATCTAGTGTACACTAACTAGACATATATGCATAAAATATGGATAATCAAGAATATGCATAAATAAATTATGAAAGTAAATGATCTTTGAGTGACCTTTCAGTTCTACTTGAAGGTAAGTTGCGGACATTTGTGACATTATATTCAGTAAAATGTAAGGATTACATGCGTATTATACGCGTTGTATAAAAAAATTAAAAAAATTGTGCTTAGTTATAATCTGTATTTAAAAAAAATTATATAGCCGTACTGGCTGCCGAGAAATCTTTTCGAGAAATTATAGACGAAAATCTTGATATGAGATGCTGATGTAAATGTCCTTTCATTTACCCAAAGCAATGGATTTAGTGTTGTTCAACAGGAGAAGATAGTGGAAATCGTATGTAAGGAATGTCATAACACTAGGTTCCTGTGGTTCGCTCTTGTCCCTGCTATGTGTGGGATGAAGCATCATAAAAAAGGATGTACCAATTTTTAGCAAATTATAACAGATGTTATGCATTAGGACAAGTTTTCTATATACATACATACAGTATTCCATACTTACAGTAATACAAAAATAGAGTCGGTACGACTTGAGGGAGTACAGCATGAAGATGACGGAGGCGATGACGGCGAAGATCAGCGTGTTGGTGAAGTGCCGGTACAGGGACAGCTTGATGACGTTACTGAAGCATCACAATGACAACATTTACATGTTTTTAGGATTTTTTAAGGAGTTAAACCACACTGAGGATAGAACAATACGTAAAGAAAATATATACAAATTTGAACGCGGCGGGCCTCGAATCCGCGCCTTCTTGCGAACCATACAAGCGCTCTCACCACTGAGCCATGCGTTCAACGCAATTCCCGCTGCGTTCAAATTTTTATAGGTACGTTTTCTTTAAGTATTTACATGTTATTTTTTCTATTATAAATATATATCTATAAGTATATTGTCTTGGAGATATGTATGGCTACGATTTAAGCAACGCTATAAAAAATTCTGATGAAATTTTAATATATTGACTGAGGTGGCATTCGTCTGTCATTTGATACAATCATTATATAAAACTACCGCCATCGGTTTCTGAGTTACCTCGCGTATTGCCCTGGGTTCCTGCAGAATTTTACAGGACAGACGAATGCCACCTCAGTCTACCCGGTAGACATGCCCAGTGTTCGAAATTGCGTATCCAAAAAATGTCAATACACGCCATTAATCTCTTTAACTTTTTTTTCTAGCTTCACGCTTTATCCCGCACATGGCAAGGTAGGCAGAGGGAACTGTAGGACCGTATGAACTTAGTGTTAAGACTCTCCGTTGCTTAGTCTGCTTTCCGTCCTTTTCGAGGCATTGCGCGTCGAGTGGCGGAACTCGACGCTGCGATTTCGCCTACTTGTCAGAGCGAAGAAAATAGAAATAGAAAAACCCATCTTCCCCGAGTGCGAGCAAACTCACCGGCGCAGCTGCAGCGTGCGCATGGTGTTCGCCAGCGCCACGAACACCCACCAGCAGATGGCGCTGTCCAGCAGCGACACGGGCGCCTCCGCCAATAGGAGGGCGCGGCCGCCCGCGCGCAGGCGCAGCCACGCCGCCGCGCCGCCCAGCGCCGCCCACAGCGCGCCCGCGCCCGCCACGCGCGCCAGCGCCGGGCCCAGCCGCGGCCGCACCATGCCCACGCCCAGCGACACGATGACCACCAGCATGCGCGCCAGCGCGCGCTTGCACACGGACAGCGCCTCGGCGCAGGCGTAGGCGGCGGCGTCGAAGCGGCCGTCGGCGTGTACGGCGGCGTAGGCGGCGTAGTAGGCGGCCGTCTCCGCCATGCCCAGCAGCGCCACGGCGCCGATCCAGTACTGGATGCGCAGCAGGTCGCGCCAGCGCAGCGCGCACGCCGCCAGCCACGCCGCGCACAGCGCCGCGTACGCCGCGCACAGCGACCCGAACAGCTGCGCGTAATCACAATGTCGACCACTTGAGGAGTGTTCAATAATGTATTCAGATACTATTAGAATATTTTTTATATACCTGCTGTTCAATAAAATGTATAATATAAAGATGTAATTGTGTTTTTGAAATCGAAACAAAACATAATAAATTTTTGACCCCCACAATAGCATTATAACTCAATAGATAAATTGATCACTGGAATGGTTGATTTTTTAGTATCAGAGAGAGAATCATAATAATAATCAAGTTTAGGAGAAGTGCATAGAATTTTTAAATTGGATAATTTTTTATGTATTTTTTCCAAGCTAATATATAAGTAAGTCTCTATAAAAACTACATACTACCAAACTTTCCAATATTTAAATGCAATTAATTCAACTTTTACTTACAGGCAACAATGGCCATATAGCGGCGGACATGTACCCATATGGAGAGAGCATCTCTATACGCATGGACACATCAAAATTCTTATCGCTACGAACGGACAGCCATAATTCGTAAATACCTTCCCTATCCACCGAGAGAAGGGATCCCCTCTGCAAATATAAACATAAAATTATTTAGACTTAGCATAGAGTTAAGTCACTCTTTTCTTTTTTTTCTAATAATTAGATTGAAAAGAAAACAGTAAAGTAAACAGTAAAAGAGAATATTAAAAAGTTTAAAAAAAAACATTTCTCCGAGGAATAATTGAGCTTACAATTATTATATCAGCATTTAAAGTTTAATTATAATATTGCAAGCACTTACTGCTTGAACAGGACTCATGTCAACCTTCTCATTAGTATTTTTATTTTTGTCTTGTAAATAGAAGACATGTTTGCCCCGGCATTCAATGTGTGCCTCAACCACATTCAATAAATGTACAGTAGAATTATTGAGTAATGTTTTGTCAACATAGTTTGTGCATTGTGCTACTCTCTGGAAAAGAAAGGTTATTATTTTTTAATCTCACAAATATGTACCTTTTTTTTTTACCTTGTTTTCCATATTTGATTATTATTTGTTTAATAACAAAATGAATAGAACATATAAAAATATTTAAATGAAATACACACATATTAATCATTCCACAATAACAACCACTGACCCACATCCTTTCTTAAAATTCCTATTTTCAAACTTAAGTTTCAATAGTAAGCACTTATGGTTACTAGTACTTACACAGAGATAGCAATGATATTAAAAAAATATTAAATATTTTAAATTATTATTTTTAAATATTATAAATATAATATACTAGTGAAGATTAGAAGAGTGTTTTAACATTACTAAGTTTATTTGTAATTGGAAACAAAGTTAACTTATACCTAGACCAGGTTAACTTCATTGACATAATGCAATGTAAATAATATTTTCTAATAATAATTTTCTGCCATCACCGTAGAACAGAACAGAACAGAATAATTTTTCATATTTATATATATGAATGACATTTTTAAATTTACACCAAAATAAGCACTATAATTAAATATTTAACAAAATACCTTTTCAGAATAATGATAATAGTCAGGCGAGCATGGTGTTTGTCTCCATGAAAGTGCAACTGTTATATTTGTATCCTTAACATCACAATTTACTGCAATAATAAATAAAGTATATAGTAATAGTTTTAATGATGTTATAAAATTTAAAAAAGAAGCAGGAATTTAAGCTTCAAAATTGAAATTATAATGAATTTGAATAAGTGTGGGCACACTTATTCATTTGTCTATCAACAACATTCAAAACATGTTATCGAACTTAAAATTTTAAGTAAATTTATACTAAAATGACATTAGTAACATCATTATATACTTACATGCAATAAATAATTGTGAATCCTTAAAAAGTGATTTTGCTAGTGTAAAATTGCAACTTTCCTGTAAAAATAATTAATAACATTGTTAAAATAGTTGGTTTTTGATAATAAACATAACGATTGCAGCATATCTATCATAGATGCTTATTGATAATGAGTCAGAGTAATAAAATAAAACCATTACAGTAGATCTTACTTTCGATAAATAAAAGAGATCATTTAATTTTGTCATGCAATATATCTTTTAAAAAAGGAAAAACATTATCTTACCCCACTTAAATCTATATCCCATTTTCCTACGTCGGAAAAACTGAGCGCCACTTTAAGCAATGTAAGAAACACTATAACTACATTCGATATCATTTTAATCATTCTATAGGAACAAAATATCTACGAATCTATTTCCGTATCCTAAGAGGTTTTATCCAAAACATTATTCTTAATAACTCGCTAAATATGAAAAACACATTCAAAAAAGTAGATACATGGTTGACAATACTTGACATTCGTCAAAACGAATCGTGACATCGAGCTAGCTAGATAGTCGATGTACACAACACATTGTAAAGATAAGATATTATTATAAATGTTAAAGCTTATAAAAGTTATAAATATATATATAAGAATTTGACTTACTTTCTAAGCAATCAAATTATCTTATAAATTTTAAATTAAAATAAACTTAACTTAATGTTTATTAATTTATTGTATTAAAATTTCAAAGTAATTCTTCCATGCTACTATCCGATTTTTCGCGTTGACAGTGTTAAATTGTGCCTAGAGTTCTGTGTCAAAATATTGTTGTTTTGTTCACTGTATTTTAATTTTTTTAATGTTTTATGTGTAATAATTGTGTCATATTTGTTATATTTATAATATAAACTATACCGGGCAAATGTAGTTGTGCAGATTAAATGTCATGTTTTGGTGGGTTATTCCTCGTTACTCTTGGTGGTAGTCATGTCAGATTGTGCGCTGGTAGCCAGTGTAAGCGAACACGATGCCAGTATGGATGTGGGAAACGACAAATCCCTCTTCGAGCCTACTATTGATATGATGGTAAATGATTTTGACGACGAGAGAACATTAGACGAAGAAGAAGCTTTGGCGGCAGGTGAGCATCAGGACCCAAAAGCGGAACTGAATAGTTTGCAACGCGAAGGTGATATGCCATTAGAGGAATTACTCGCATTATACGGTTATAATAGAAATATGGATAAACCTATTCCAGAACAACTGCCCGAGGTGGTGCCTGAGGAGAATGAGAAGGCAGAGTCGGCCTTGCAGCAGCTGTATAACGAGAATGCTAGTCCTGAAGCGACACGATGCTTAAGATCTGGTTCAAGGCCACCTTCTGAAGAAGAAGATGACTATGATTACAGTCCAGATGAAGATGACTGGAAAAAAACAATTATGGTGGGAAGTGATTTCCAAGCTGGTATACCAGAGGGATTATGTAGCTATGATGATGCCTTACCTTATGAAAATGAAGATAAATTACTTTGGAATCCTAGTGTGCTGGAAGAGGACATAATAGAAGACTATATGAGAAAAATATGTGCTATGAATTCTGGGACAGGCATTGATGCCGTTCCTAGAGGAGCACAGTTACGTGATGATGAGGAAGCTCTATTTTTATTGCAACAATGTGGGCATAATGTTGAAGAAGCATTGCGAAGAAGAAGAATTTCAGCACAGACTCCTGCACATGCAAGTGTGTGGTCAGAAGAAGAATGTCGAAACTTTGAAAATGGAATTAAAGTTCATGGCAAAGATTTTCACCAAATACGGCAACAAAAAGTTAGAACAAGATCTGTAGGGGAACTGGTTCAATTTTACTACATATGGAAGAAGACAGAAAGGCATGATATATTTGCAAATAAAACTAGATTAGAGAAGAAAAAATATACAATTCATCCTGGCCACACTGATTACATGGATAGGTTTCTAGAAGAACAAGAAAATACAGGTCCCAGTGTAGTTCGGCCAGTTTCCCCAGCCATGATGGTATATGTGCCTTCCCCAGCAGCACAACCTGACCCCTTAGCCCTCGGTGAGAAGGAGGTTTTCTCTCAACTTAATCCGCACTCCACACCACCTAGAAACCTTTCCACTGAGGACATGGAACCGGAAACAATTTCCTAATACATGTATTGTTGGCTTTGCCATCCATCACATACAATACACTGCTTATGACATAACTGTTTATAGAACATATTGCTACTCCTTTATTCATACTCTAATAGTGATCTTCTTAAACATCTAAGAAACCTCACTTTTTATAAATATGAAAAGGACAGTGTAAATAATATTGTATGTCTTTAATTATATGAATAAAGGAAGAGCAGTGCTAAAAATATGTCATAATTATTGTAACATTTGTAAAATGTTGCCATTTTAAATATACTGTATGTATACTTGTACTGTGATGTTTAAACATCATAGTTACTTACTGTCTTCAATGCAATTGGATTCAACCAAAATAATTTGATTTGTTGATGAATTTTTACTTCAATATCTTCTAGAAATAGGAAAAAGGAATGAAAACTATTCTCAATATTATTTGTAATTACATGTAATCTTATTTATCAAATGATAATTAACAAAGGCATTACTCTGTTCAAAAATGAAAACAAAACTTCATTAAAATCCGTCCAGATCCTATCATAGATATTACATAGTAGTTGCCGTTTAATTTATAAGTTATTTAGAATGGTATATATAATACATGATTTATATTCAAAAACAAATCTTATTATTGTGGTTGAAATTATTATTAACAGTGAATTTGTAAATATTATAATAGCTGTCAATTTTTAATTATTACGAGTAGAATTGAATAATTGAGAAATCAGATTAATGAAAATGTATGCAAATCAAGTATCACAAGACAAGTCAAATTTTGTTTTATTAAACATTTAATTTGCATTATTGTATGTACAATATTATTGTTAAAAGGATTTTTAATTAAAATATTTTCATAGTTCATACAAGTATGTACTAAACATAAATACAATTTTACAGTATTTTATTTCATAATAATAATTTAATAATAATTAATGCTTAATTTTATTTAATTTTAACTACCATATAGGTTTTTGTAAGGATTTTAAGTTGCTTCTAGATTTATAGCTGTGCTGGTAATGCTGGTTTTCTAGTTAAGTCTATTTAATTATCATCATGGTAATATTTTTTCTATTAATGATTCTTAATTAATAATGATTTTTTTAGTTATTTAAGTTTTATTCGATTGACTCAATTTATCTCTTGCTTTCATATTGTTTTTTTACTAAAATTATATTTTAACATAAAATATTAGAGCATATCAAAATAGAATATATTAATGAATATATGGTAATATTTTTTATTTTATATTTTGTATTGTGTTTCTTAACATATGTATGTTAAGTGTTTATTATTATATGATAATAACTGGCCACAAATAAAGAGCTTTACACTATTGTTTCAAGTGAAACTTTAATGAAATTTTCAGCATATTTTCAATAAAACATAACTCCGAGAAATGGTTAATATTTTCATGCCAATAACAAATTTGTATATGACTCCGGAAGTATATAATTTCTTTCTCAATAGAATTACAAGTTGAAAATCAATGTTTGATACCATAAGAATTTTTATATAAATCCTGTTTTAATAATAATAACAATTGATTAGTTGTTTTTTATTTTTTAAGATAACATTAAATTTTAAAGCATTTTGTATGAATGTGATAATTTTTGCAAGTGTTATATTGCATTTTACTACGTAAGACTGTTGGAAGGAAATGCAATAAATGCCTTCATAAGTACAAACTGCTGTTTGTGTCGTTTGCACTTTTTAACATAAATTTTTGTATGTCTAGCAAATAGACAATGGTGTAAAAAATTTAATTTAAGAATAAACAGTGCGAATGGAAAAAGATATTTTTTTAAACCTACCTTCCTACCTACCTTTATCTGAATTATATTCTGATTTAGAAGTTAAATATTAATTTAAACTATTGGCGGCAATTTCTTTTTATTAGCTGCTACAGACATGGTACATTCAAATTCTCAATTCAATTTTATAATCGAAAATAATCTTAGGTTACAGTATTTATACAGTTCATCAAGATCTTTTTTAAATTTGATTAAGTTTAATTTGTTAAAATTATCGGATATTAAATCCATTTTGGGAGAGACTCAATTCGCTCCCAAGATACATGTCATAAAGTAATATAACAATACAATATTTAAAAGTTTTAATCGAAGCGTTGGCGCACACACAATTGTTGGCTATGTTACTGTTCTGTGACGTCAATAAGTATTATATTATAAGCAAATGCATATTATATGCAATATTGGTAATAATTTACGAACAAGCGTTGATTAGATGACAATTTGTTTACAAGACCTTTTAGGGTCGTCGTGACGCAGTACCACCGCATCTGCCTCATTGAAAAATTTTCCTCTGGTAACAGGGACAAAGCGCGGTTCAGTTTTCTCATTTTCTGTCTGGACAAAATCTCGAAAGACACTATCATATCTCCTTCCATAAATATTGGTTTAGAACCTTAGTCGAATGGAAACATTTCCCGAAAAATGCGTTATAGGTAAAAATGTCTTATAGCCCATTGAAATATAAATAATTTACATATTTTCGCGACCTGTTTGAAAACAGAATTTTGAGATATTGCACTTATATTTTTACAGAAATTTGAACTGAAATTACTAAAAAAAATACGTTGATGGACAATTTATCAAATAATTTTTATTCTTATTATAGATATTTTTTTATTTGCTACTGTCTAATTTTCTTGTACTTCTGTCTAATTTTACGCAGCAGTTTTGTTTATTTTTTCTTGAATTGACAGTTCATGAAAAATTTGACGTTTTCGCAAAATTACATCGGATTTATTTATTGTAATTCTAACTCTACTTATTTCGTATTGTTTTCAATTGTCAGGTGGTCATAAATTCTGTCGGCATATGTATATTTATGCGATACAATTTTTATAGAAGTTATCGAAATTAACCATTTTGCGATATAGTATGATAGTCACATCCGATATGTCCGAAAAAGAATTTATTAACGACTTTAAAGAAAACTATGGAAAAGTGCGGAAGCTGTTGGATGAAGATAGTAAAAATGATCCTGAAAATGAGCCATACGTATCTAAATACAAAGCTAGAGAAATATTAAATAATATGCGCGACGCACTGACCAAGGTCTCTGAAACTGAAATAAATTTGGAGCAATTAAAGTTGGATGCCATGCTAGGGGTAGTTTTATTAAATATAGGAATTATTGACATGGAAACCGAGGAATTAACAGCTAGTGAGAAAGTGTTACGAGAAGCTGAAGATCTACTTACTCCAAATGCAACTAAACCAGAAATTGTCACTACTCTCATAAATATTGAAAACAACCTTGGTATACTGTGGTCCAATAGAGATGAGCCTGCTAAGGCGAAATTATTCTTGCTCAAGGCAAAAACATTCTATGAAGATTTTAAATGTACATTACAAATGCCTTTACCAATTGACCAAATTATAAATAACACAGGTGAGACTGTTACTGGAGATTTTATGTTTCTAGAGAAAGCTCATACTTTGTCTTTATACTACTTAGCTCAAGTATATGGATCTCTTAAAGAAAACTTGAAGTCTGCTGTGTATTGTCATGTAACATTGAGGAGGCAATTGCAGTATGCTGACTATGAGCCTATAGAATGGTCACTTAATTCTGCAACATTATCTCAATTTTTTGCTGAACAAAATGGCTTTTTCCAGTCAAGGCATCACCTTGCAGCTGCATCTACAATATTGGAACAGTATGAAACAAAACTGTTGGAATCAGAGAGCAATGATGATGCATTTTTGGCTAAAAAAGAAACTTTTAAGCACAGATCAGCTGATGTAGCTAGGTGTTGGGCAAAATACTGTTTACTATTAATGACAGCTTCGAAAGCTAGGTTAATGAGTGATACAGAGCAACTCAGTGATGCAATCACAGGTAAAGTTATTCTTTTTCTTTTATAGATTTATTTTAATTAAAGTTTACTTAAGTATATGTGATTTATTTGTTTTAGATATGTCTAATTTGGAATTGGAAGACAATGAAAATATTTGTGGGGGAGATATAAAAAAATTAGTTTTCCCAGACCTTGATGTCACTAAATATGAAAACAAAATTGGAGACAAATTTCTTTTGACTTATCAAGATGCTAGGGAAGTTTTTTTAAGCTGTCAGAGTTGGTTGAACAAAGCTAAAGAGTACTACAAGTTAGATTCCTTGGCATCAGATTATATTGAGCTGATCCAAGATAGCTCACAGTCATATTCATATCTGGCATTCTTTGAAGAAGATGATGAAAGAAGAGCTAAAATGCAAAAGAGAAGGATTGACATGCTGGAGGATTTAATAAAAGAAATCAATCCAACATACTATTTGCAGTACTGTAGACAACTCTGGTATGAACTGGGTGAAGTGTACTCAGATATTTTAAACATTAAACTGGATAAACTAAACAAATCAAGTGAAAAACCAAATCCACACATATTGAAGAAGATTAACATGCTGTGTGAGAAAAGTATTGAAAATTATGACCATTTTCTAGATTCGGTCAAGGATAAAAATGGAAAGATGCCTCTAAAACTAGAATTTGATGTGATTAGACCTGTTATTAGTGCTTATGCTTTTATAGGCCGAAACAGTATGAAAAGAATTGCATTGGACAAAAATGTTCAATTAAGTCATGTTAAGAAAAGTTATGATTCCTATCAAGCAGTGGTGGATATTTGTAAAAATGACAAGGAAGCGGCAAAAATGATGAAAGAAGAGTACAGCTTATGTCAAGAGATGGTGAACATTCTGCCTATTAAAATAAGAAAAATGGAAACAGAACTGGCTGCATAGATTAAAATATGTATTCTTGCATTAAAGACTAATCAGTTCAAAACAACCTCCATGACAGTTAACTTGCTTAGTCATTAGCTTTTGCCTATATATAGTATTTTTAATAAATAAATTGCAGACAGTTACAAGTAACTTTGCCTTACAGAGGTGTGTGATTATAAATTTAAGTTATTTAAAATCTAACAAGTTGTTACAAAGTATCTCTTGAGATATACAAGTTGTTTCTTTTATAGTCATTATAATCACTTACCTCATAGTAGTTTTTTATTGTCATTATATTTTTTTATATGTAATGTTACAGAAATATTTGTGTTTGTCGAAATTTTGACATAATGGCTGTTGCTTAAATTATATAAAATAATAAAATGGTTAAGTTCTTTTGTCATTTTATTCAGAAATCCATATCATAATTGCTATAATTTGTGTAATTATTTATATATAACAATTTAATTGGAATGTCTTAATTGAATTACAAAATATTGAATTAAAATTCTTATATCAGGAAATTATTACATTTATTAAGCTAAAATAATTAAATTTAATAACTAAATAATAAATAGGAATTGTTTGTAAAATGTTCTACATAGTTTTATTCTATGAATTAGCATCTTCGTTGGCAAGTTGAGTCAACAATGAGTCAATTGTCCACACAGTATCACCAGTGTCAGCTTCAACAGTAGGGATATAAGATTTGAGAACTTCCAACGCTCCATCTATACCTTCACCTGAACCACTCACATCAACTTCAGCTAAAGCACTTACAGTTTCAGCTTCTTGATAGTTTTGCCTATAATTTGTTTTTTTAATATGATTTATTTGTGGATTTATAAAGATTATTATATTGTTTAAAAGTGATATTGAGGAAAATAATAAGGACTTACAATGGTGGTTTAGATATCTCTTTTTCAAATATATCTTGTAAGTCATCTAAATCAGGAATAGTTGGTATGTCATCTATTGATTCTGGTGACTTTTTAGGTAATATATATTCACTGGAATTAAAACAATAATCTTTTACTTAAAATATCTTACATTTTGATGAATTAAGCTTTAAAAAATTGTATTAGACATCATTATTTACTAACAAACAAGACAAATATATTTATTAACCGTGTCTCAATTGGAGGAGCTCCTTCAGTCCAAACTCCTACTTTCCTAGGCTCTGGTGCTTTAGAATTGAAGTGATCAGCCATTTTATTAGTTTAATATTTCTGAAATCGATCTTATATTATTATACATGAAATACTTTTAAAATTATAAGTACCTAAGTAAACTCGACGTAAAGTTTGTTTATATGTTATGTCAAATTTGACAATTGTAT
The DNA here is from genome assembly GCA_037178615.1 of Dione vanillae. Classification (NCBI taxonomy): domain Eukaryota; kingdom Metazoa; phylum Arthropoda; class Insecta; order Lepidoptera; family Nymphalidae; genus Dione; species Dione vanillae. The sequence continues at coordinate 404,059 of JAZFAU010000036.1, read as the reverse complement.
TTAAAAAAGACGCATTTTAAAAGCAAGAAAGCTTTCAAAACTTTAAAAATTATAATTAAAAAATACGAAGCAAAATAGCTGTAAGCTTACTAAGATAAAAGAGAAATGAGGTTTAAAATACGTGAACATTTAGTACTCTACCAAATTATTTGCTTTATATCCAAAGTGGAATGTCTCATTGGATATCGAAGTTCATTGGAAAGTTTTAATAACAATACTTAAAACTTAAAAATATTATGTGCAATGGCGGTCTTGATCAGACAAGCGATCTCTTACACGCAGCCATCCTTATACAACTTAACATACAAAGGTTGCCTGGAATTACCGGACTGGAGTTGCCTGGAAAAGATCGTTTTATCGCGTTGTTGTACTTCTTTTATTTTTTTTTCATTTGTTATGCTATTTAATTAAATTGTGCAATATTTATTATTATATAAGTATATACAAGGAGGTGCACCAGTTCCAGAAGAATAAGCCAAATTTGAGTTTATATTGTCTGAGAGCCTCTAATTACATCTGAAAATGAATTTCAGAGGTTTACGATTGTGATAGTAAAAAAATCACCATAGCATTTTGTGCGGGAGAGAGATTTTTGTTACAGAGGCGGTGTTCGGAGTGAAGGGTGCTTGACCTCAAGAACTTAAGACTTTCTCACGATGAGGCGCCAGGATGACATAGGAGATTACAAAGGAGAGTAAGGGAATGTAAATTTCGTCGGCTTATAACAGTTAGTCATTTGAATGCGTTACGTTAACGTTTTTCCTTACTACTTTATCTCTTCGTTTCTCCAAATGTTTTTCATATCTTTTACAAATAACAAAAAACTTCTCGATTACATTTAAAAAAATATCAAAAGATTTTCAGTAATAAATACTCTCTAGATGTGATTTTACAGCGAGTGCAGAGATTTCTTTGGCTTCAGTATTTCGTGCTGACATTGATTTTCTTTTTTTTTAAAGCTTCACGTTTTATCCCGCGCATAGCAGTTTGGGCAGAGGGAACCTACAAATTTTCGAGGCATTGCGTGTTAAGTGGCGGAACTCAATGCCTTGCTTTGCCTAGTTGCCGGAGTGAAGGAAATGGAAATATCTATCCCCCTCATGGGAATCGAACCCACAAGTTGTCATGTTTACAGGCAGACGCTACGCCTCTGCGCCACTGCGCACAGCGGTCCTGACACTGATTTAGGTTCAATTTTAAAGTGCCCGAAAAGGCGGAATGCAGGGACCGGAGTGTCTAAACACTTTCCACGGTTCCTCCAGTACTTATAATAAAAATATGTGGTACATATGCATGTATATAAATATAATAAAAAGTCATAGAAAAATTGTAATTTTCTTTATTTCTGTCAATTTCATATGATAACAATATGATTGTTATAACTTAACACATTAAATGCGTACTTATTTTATTGCACTTTTAAACAATAACGTGGGATTTCGAATATTTTGAGGTTTAGTATCTATTTTTTTTTTATTTGAGGATAATTTTAATGCAAAACTCATTTTATTTTGTTAAACAAACCAATTTTTTTGCATTTAATTTTGTGATTCTTTCATCGTCATTCTTTAATGCTCTTTCAAAACGCCCACATTACACATGTCAATACAGAAATTCACAACTAAACCTCAACATTTCGAATCTCCATATCTTATATTAATCTTATTCAAATAATGTGTCGTGAAAAAAGAAGTATAAAACACAGCTTAAAATCACTTAAATTATTAAAATCTCTTGTCAATTGTCAAATATGTAACAACAGTGTTATATTATAGTGATGTTTAATTTTGTGAAAATTGTATTTTCTTCTTACATACATACATATATCTTTTGCTTTCTTGAAATAATTAGCCGTCTACAGTTTATTTCAAAGGAAAAAAGAAAGAAAGAAAAAAAGACCATCCAATTTTAAAATGAACGCCCCTCAAATTTTCAATTTTCAGATTTCAATTTTCTTCAATTTTAAGATTGTTTAAAGAGTTTAAATTCTGTAAATGTATAAATTTATTTACATACGTTCCCGCTGATCGTAATTTTGCCGCCAAAACGAAGACATTTGCATGTGTCATCTGATTGTGATTTGTATGCGTTTGTAAATATGATAGAGGTGCGTTCAATTTTAGACCAAATGATCCACACAAAACCTAACTAATCAGTTTTCTCGTTACATTCTCTGTAAGAAATAAGTGACATAAATACTTATTTATTAAAATAAAATTCCATTCCTAATATTCATTTCTAAACATAGTAGAATTGATTCAGGAATATGATTATATGTAATAAAATATGAAATTTGATTTAGTTAAATAAGTCGTAGACGTTCAACATTTTCAAGCATGGGTCCTCCGCGCGGGAGCACTACTGCAGCAGGTCGCTGGTGGACAGCCGGTTGAGGCTGTCGCTGAGGTCGGGGCCGCGCCCCAGCAGCGAGGACAGCCCCGACAGCTCGCCCGAGTTGAGCTGCGGCATGCCCTCGCGCTCCTGCAGCAGCTCCGACAGCGCCTGCTGCGGGGAGACGCATGTACGTAGACAGAGGGGAACAACTGGGAACCTACACTCCATTCTCTGCTTTCCACCTTATTTCGAGACATTGCGTGTTGAGTGACGGAACTCAATGCCGCGCTTTGTCTTGTTGCAATACAAGAAAATGGAAATGGAAAAATCTATCTTCCTCTCACGGGAATCGAAGCCACAGGCCGTCGCGTTTTGATTAAATTAATTAATTAATTCCAAATCATTACTTATATACAATATATTATAACGTATACATACCGTTTCTTGCATAATGTTTGGGGAAATGTGCCCCATAGACGGGGACACGCCGCCGTGCATTGGGGAGATTCTGTCGATTGTCCCCATGCCCATCGGGTGACCGTGCGGGGACATCGCCTGCACGTTGGGGGACATGGGGTGACCGTGCGGGGACATGGCCTGCACGTTGGGGGACATCGCGTGCACGTTGGGGGACAGCGACTGTATGTTAGGTTGCATACTTTGCAAGTTTGTTTGCATACTCGGCAGGTTGGTCATGGAGGACATTGGCAGATTGGGGGACACCGATTGCATGTTGGGGGACACTTGCATGTAATTTTGATTCCATTGCATCATGTCTTGTCCGTACGACATGTGGCTGGGACCACCCATCGCCATGTTCGGTTGCATTTCCCACTGGAAGAAAAATACGTAGTATATTTCATTTATAGAAATTAAAAACGATAATAAATTTTTCAAACGATTGTTATACTCCACGTCAATGCACAGTAGTGTGTGGGTGATGAAAGTTACTCAAGACAGAAGAGTGTAATTCAAAATTTTAGAGTTTAATAAATAAATTTACAATAATTTTACATATTTTTGAAGATTAAGTAAACGTTTCTATGAGTCACCTGGTAGGTCTCCTGCACGGGCTCGTCGTAGGGCGGCGAGAACACCCGCCGCGGACTGCTCAGCTGGTGCGGCGGCGTCTTGTCTGTGCGGCAAAGTGCATTGTCAATTGGCGGAACTCAACACTGCGGCATGTCTTCTTGCCTTATTTAAGTTTCTTGAGCGGGAATCGAACCCACGGTCGTGGTTTATAGTCCGATATTTGTCATAATGACTGATTATTTATACGATAGCTGTATCATAATATTTATATACATGATGAAACGTTAAATATTATCGGCCTTATTCATAAAAGAGTCTTATAGAACGTTTTAAGTATAGTTTAGTTAAAACGCTCTAAAAGCTTATAAAACGTCAAATACAAGACCATAAGTGACAAACGCATCGATATAGTATGACCACAGATAATATTACGTACAAAAATATATTGTTGGATCTGGCTTGATATTTACCGGCTGCATTTACGTCGTTGTTATCACAAAAACACGAATGTTTATTTTATTTTAGTTTATAAACTTACTTAATTTTTAAAAAATTAAGTCAAAAGAAGTAAAACGACAAAGAATTGAAAATGGTTTAGACGTGGACAAGTATTACCTATGTTCTGTGCACTTTTCTTATATAGAATTTATTATTAATAAACTTGTTAATAACTAAATATAGTTAATAAATATCGAACAAAATGTCAATTGTTGTATTGTTTTGTTTACGAAACTGAAATTGACACTCTTGATGACAAGTGACTAGACGACGTCATATCAATGCTAATATTATTGTAGTATGAGCTATAATCAGCTTTGGACGTTAAAATACTCTTATAGTAGGGTTCTCGGTTCTATAACTTTATGATAGGTTTATAGAACTGATTAGCGCTAAAATGCTGTTATGAATAACGTTTTTTGACAACTGTTCTATATATAACGAGCCTTTTAACGTGCTATATCTTTTTATGAATAAAGCCGTATGTATATTAAAATTTACTAGATTTTTTATGTCTTCACGTTTTATGCCGCATATAGCAAAGTAGGCTGAGGGAACCGCAAGAACCGAAGGAAACTAGTGTTAAATTAGTCCCAGCGCACCGCCTTTTTTTTCAAAGCATTGCGTGTTGAATGGCGGAACTCAACAAAAAAATGGAAATGAAAAAATCCATCTTTCCCGAATGGGAATCGAAATCACAAACAGTCGAGTTTACAGGCGGACGCTACTCCTCTGCGCTACGAAGGTCCTCTTACTAGAGATATTTATATCAATTTCAATGTTGTCGTGCAATAGAAATAAAAAATTAAATTAAAAATGTCAATACACACCTCGCGGTTCTGCCTTGATGGGGTCGTTTGCGAATCCTGAAAAATATAATTACTTTTGAGGTAATATATAAATGGGCTAAATTTTATAAAAAAAAAAACGAAAAAGATCATTGCCATGCAACTTTGTTAATTTTTAGGGTTCCATCCTTAAATCAATCAATAAATAGTTCAAAAAAGACAACTTATAACTTCTCTGTATTATTCTCTGTATTTTGATTTAAGGTGAACCTTAAAAAAAAGATATACAAACAATCATGCGATCAAATAAACAAAAATATGCTAATATGCATATGTGTGTTAAGAACATTAAAAAGCCTACGTGTCGCAAAATAATAAGAAGCGAAAAAAAACACAATTTCTCATTAATTAAAATAAAAAAAAAATAAAAACCCTACAACAAATCCAAAGAGCACTTGAGGGAGTGTACAAAATTATATAACAGCGTTAAGTTACACCACTAAAAACACTACAGAAAGAAGCGTAACTCACTAATTTCTATAACATGAAAAATAATAATAAAAAAACGACTAGCTTCACAACAAAAACCAACGAAAAAAACACATGCTATAAAAACTTGACTGTACCTTTTTGAAAATTTCGACTAAGTAGGTTTGTAGTAGATTTTGTAGGACAAGAAAAAAAATAACTTAGTTCTTAATTTATTAGCATTGTAACATTTACACTCGTTCAAGCTACGCTTCATAATATAACATCATTCCCATAATAAAGATATACAAAAAAAAAATATTTTACATTTAAGTCGTAAAAATTATAATCTTTATGACTAAAATGCCAGCTTTAATATAATTTTGTATCAAAATTTGTAAATTCATCTAAAGCGTTATTTTACACATTTTTAATGTGATATGTTCTTTTAACTAGTTATTTTATAATCTATGGGCTGACGCCTAAACAATTGAATGTAAGTATTTAATAATTATTCACTATAATATGGTAAAAGCTTCAAAAAGTTTGTCCAAAACTAAGTATGACCTATTTCATAATAATCAATGTGTATTATACAATAAATTTGGTTATTTAAAAAAGAAGTTATACATAAAGAGACAACCATTCTTGCTTAAACATTACCAACTGATTGTAGCTAAATGCAAAAATATAATATTGATGACACAAAGTGGAGTGGATTTAAAACATCATATATAAAACAGAAATGTTAAATTAAAAATGCACACAATATATATATATATATATATATATATATATATATATATATATATATATATATATATATATATATATATATATATATATATATATATATATATATATATATATATATATATATATATATATATATATTTCACAACTAATTCAACACAATTTATATGTTATTATTATTTCCTGATATGATGAGACAAAAAGTTGCATAAGAATATTGCAAATTATATAACAAAATTTGAGGATAACGGAAAAAGATGTGTCTTGGACGACGGACAAGTGTTTAAGTGTGAATGTATTTAATATTTGAAAATATATCAAATAACAAAAGCCTACTACGACTATGACACACACATATTCACATTAGCATACTATATGTTCGTAATAAGTAATAACCTATTTAGTAATACTATGCTAATACATAGCGACGTATAGGTTATATGTAATATATAATAAATATAATATTATAAATAAAAGTATATTTAAGAATATTACAATTATATTTATATATATTTTAAAATTTAAATAATTCGCAAATTTATACTTTTAATTAATATGCTTTTATTTATTATTTTTCGAATCATGTATTAGTATATATTTAAATATATTAACGATAGTTTTAAATATATAAATAAATAGTAGTGGACTAGATATCAGCTGAGATATTATTTTAATCTATTTTTAAAAAGTCATTCCCACGAGTTGGACTCCACAATACAATAATATTAATAATAATAATAATTTATAAACTCTTCTATTAAGCACCATTTACTTATGAAACAGTAACGTCAACCAACAGATAAAAAAAATTATACACCTAAAACCGTTATAAATATTAAAAAAAAATCAACATTTTAGAAAAAAAATTGAACAACAACTTTAACTGTGAACTAAGAGAATAAATAAAAAAGTAACATCTAACTTACACAATTCAAAATATTATAACATTAAAAACATACTATATTATTTTACAATTTAGACTAAGTTCACACTAAAATTTATTTAAGAAAAAAAATATGAAAATGAACCCATTACTATAACACTGAGAAGCAAACCACCACCTATCAACGCTGGACACCGGGACACCCATATATAAATACTCCCAAAAGCAAATATATAAACAGAGTGAGAAACATTCTAGTATTTCCCTGTGTATATATTTGTTAAAAAATAAATGTTATCAAAACAGCATCGGTTGAAAAAAATAACAAATTAAATAAAAAATACACCAAGTCTGTTTCAACAGCATTGCAAAAGAGAGAGAGAGGGAGAGAGAGACACTTACTGTCCTGCTCGTACATCGGCAGAGTGGGGGACAACCTCTTCTGGCGCTTATGTTTTAAGTAACTCGGACCTAGAAACAGGCCAAATGTTAAATACACGGTCATTGCGGCACCGTCAAAGATGCGCGTTCGATTCTCGGATGAGCCCCGAAAGGCTCGCTAATTGTGCATTGAATTTAAATTACAAAACAAACGTGGCATTAACGGAATCGTATTTCCATATAAATATACTTCGATGGTATTTAAAGTTAGGAATATGTCGGCCGCTAGTCGTGGAACTTGGAGGCGTCTACTGGCGAGTAGTAGCAGCTGGTCTCGTCGAACTCGGACGCGGTCGCGTGCGGCGCCACCGCCATGTACAGCGCGTAGTGCTCCGCCTCCGTCAGCTCCAGGTCGTCCTGCAGCTTGCGGAACGAGCTCGCGTCCAGCGCCAGCACGCTCTCCGCCACCAGGATGGTGCCCGCGTCGCAGGGCGGAGGCCCGCCCCCGCCGCCGCGCTCCGCGCCTCCGCCCCCGCCCCCGTCCCCGCCCTCGTCCGGGTCCCCGTGCAGCGAGATGCGCGTGATGCTGCCGGCGCAGCTGTCCCGCAGCGAGGCGGCGGAGGAGGCCGAGGCGAAGCGCGAGGGCCGCAGCCCCGACACGCTGCTGACCGAGCGGCCGACGGGCTTCGCGCGCGTCTCCCGCCGACCCTCGGACTTGACGCTGGGCGCGGGCGACTTCTCCTTGCGGCGGAAGAGGCGGGAGAAGAAGGAGCGCTTCTTGGCGGGCGGCGGCGGCAGCGCGGGCTCGCTGCGGGCCACGGGCAGCGGCCGGCCGGGCTTGAGGATGCTGTCCACGGAGGTCTGGCTGGCGCGCAGCGAGTCGGGCGCGCGCCGGCGCTTGGGCGGCAGCGGCGGGGCGCCCTCCGTGTCGCGCTTCAGCGGCGCGAACTCCACGATGGGCCCGCGGTAGGTGTGCGCCTGCACCTGCACGTCCTCGTAGGGCTCCGCGTCGGGCGCGGGCTCCGCTATGGGCACGGGGTTCTTGAAGGCGAGCTGCAGGCTGGTGTAGGTGCCGGCGTCGTCGAAGTCCTCGAGCTCGTCGTCGCGCGCGTCGGCGGCGGCCTCGGCGCGCGTGCGGCTCTCGGAGTATATCTCGTCGAGCTCGGCGACCTGGTCGAGGAGGTCGTCGAGGCTCCTCTCGTTGTTGTCGTCGGCGTCGTGCACCTCTACAGTGGGCGGGTCGGGGGAGTCGCTGGTGGAGGACACCACGTCCTGCTTGTCGCGGTTGTTGTTGTTCCCGTCGGTGGGCGGGTCGGGGGGCGCGGCGGGGGCGGGGGCGGCCGCGGGGGGAGAGGGCTCTGAAAGGAGGAGAGAGAACACGTTGAGGTCGGGGAGGGGTTTCCTTCCGGTACCTTGGCTTTTTGGTAGGTACTCGAACAGCATCGCGTTGCTTCTCGCGTTGTCGGACGTCCTCTTCAGCTGAAGATACACCTGAAAGAAATAATTGGTGCTTTCTGAAACCTATTAAAAAATATTTAAAACAAAAAAAAATAATACTTAAAGCATTATATATAATTATATGCAATAAATATGATATAGCATTGTCAATATGCACTACGTGCACGAGACGTAAGGAACTGGAAGTCCACGTACCTACTACAGTGCATCAGATAACCGTAGCTCAATGAAAGACGTGATTAGATCTGAGACGTGCATGCAATCGATGAATTAACAGCTACCGACTTAACATATTGGCATCTCGGCATTTGTTATCCACACCAATTATAAAAAATATATATTTGAACAAATAGCGAAATGTTAATTTTTTTTGTCTTCACGCTCTATCTCGCACATGGCAGGGTAGGCAGAGGGAACTGTAAGAACCATAAGAACTTAGTTTTAAGGCACTGTTGGTTATTTCCGGCTTTCCGCATGCGGATGGAGAAAGCAGGGACAAAGTGTCTTAACACTAGGCTGCTATGGCTCCTGCGGGATAGGGCGTGAAGATGTGTGTGTGTATGTGTGTGCGTGTGCGTGTGTGTGTGCGTGTGCGTGGGCGGGTGCGCGCGTGTGTGTGTGTGTGTGTATATGTGTGTATATGTGTGTATATGTGTGTATATATGTGTATATATGTGTATATGTGTGTATATATGTGTATATATGTGTATATGTGTGTATATATGTGTGCGTAGGTGTGCGAGTACCTGCACGTGGTGCGGCACGTGCGCGTCTCGGTAGGGCGGCGCGTGGAACACGATAGCGGTGAGTTTGTGCACCAGCACGATGTTGGCGTACTCCTCCCACACCACGCGCTCGCCGTCCTGCTCGAAGAACACTATCGAGATGTCCTCGCGAGTCACCTGGGAAAGGAAACGGGGAGATAACTAAAAGCTCTGCGTCGAGGTCCTACGAGTTCCTTTTTTCTAAGAAGTAGTGAAGAAATAATATGAAATAATAATAAGTATAATCCAGTTTCTTTTTATTACATTCTGTAGCCTATATAAAAGGACAGTAATCCAACCGACTAACGACTTGGTATTTGTCTATTTAAAAGGCATCTCTGCCTCGTGCTCCTAGGAGTTCCTTTTTTGCTAAGAAACCAGCTTATATGTTGCTACTTCCGCTAAGCCGCATACAGTCATGTTTCATTGACAGAAAATCACTTTTTGTTTGGCACTAGTCAGTCTAACATCTCCTTAGGATGCCCCGTTGAGGGTAAAACACGTGTAGAGAGTGTTTTAACGGTTGTAGTTGTGTTTCGCATTACTGCACGCGCATCTTTCAGCGGGCGGGCGAGCAGTGCACTTCGATGCATGACTACTACTGCATAGCGGAAGTAGCTACATACATATTACTTCTTTTTTAGTTAGGATCGATTTCTGCGAGGTAAAGCCTGATTCTATTAGATATTCCTTTTTTTTACCTACTTTGTTACTATATCGTTTCCATTAGTCATAGTCTTCAATTATGTGTCTATATCCATACAATAGATCAATGCACTAATTTCTTTATTTTCGGCTGAAGACATGACGTGCCCAAAATTGCACATTATCTTATTATACTAGGTAATTGAAGATTTAGGGTAATTTTCTGGACTAGGAATCGAACTTACATCCATCGTGTATACATTGCAACGCCTCGCACTTGCAAGTAAGGTCTGGCGCACTTGTTCTCAAATGAACCGAACCGTATATCAAGGGCCACTCATTTAAAATACGATTGCATAGATTGCATTCATTACTGTATACATATCAAATGCAATCGGGATTATTTCCAGTCACGGATTTATCAAGTGCTAGTTGATACGAGAATTGAATATATAATATGTGGTGCACTATCGACTACTGCATTTATTTATTTTTTTATGATCTAGCCTTAATATTAACTTTTAACCTATAAAAATAAAAAAAAACATTCAAACTAAACCAGTCTTACACACCTGTATGGAATGTGGATATTATGAAGAAAAGTCTTAGCTTGGCAATTCCAGAAATTCAATCGATTGAACTAAAATTTAAAACCAGAGAGTTAATACGTTTTCTTTAACTATTTTGTCTATCCTCACTATGGATTGACACTTTAAAAGCCATAGAAATAAGTCAACTTTATATATTAACATTGTATACCTACTTAATAAATAAGAGAACTGACCTTCTCACAAAGCAATATAATCTCAGCACCCCCCGTACTATAGTCCGAGCACTGGCTTAGCTTCATGATGGCGAGGTCGCTCATCGCCTTCTTGTCATAGATCACGTCCGACACCACCGGCTGTAGGGACTGCCTTATCTTGCCGGTCCTCTCGTCTGGGATGAACACTTGGAAGCAGAGGCGGACGGCGTTGAGGTCGATGCTTTGGGGCTGGTTGCGGTGGCTGTAACCCGCTGTAATGTTTTGGATATAGTGTATGTAAATAATTTTATAAAGAATGATTATTTTTATTTTTAAAGTGTTTATCAACCATGCCATGCGCTTAGTGGTGACAGCGCTTGCACAGTTCGCAAAAGGGCGCGGGTTCGAGTCCCGCTGCGTTCAAATTTTTATATATTTTCTTTAAGAAAGATTAGATTATATATATTTTTAAATATAATATAAGACATGTTTGTACAGTTTATGGCTATTTTGGTTTATTTAGTTTTTATTTTCCCAAAGTATGTACACACTTCGTGGTTCTGCAATTATATATTACAACTATACGTTATTTATCAATTTCAATTACTTACTAAATACATAATACCATCTTGAAAAAAATGTGGCGATACTTTTCTGAATAAACAAAAAAAGGCACAAATCGGGCCAATTATAATCTGGTCTAAGCCAATATAACATATAGTAATAAACTAGTTAGGTCATTTTATGAGTAAATTTCTATTTTATTTTCTATATATTATATATATTATTTTCTATTTATTTATTTCTTTTTTATACTAAACATATTTCATATAATTCGGCCAAATACTAATATACTTACAGTGAACTTTATATGTATGTACATACATACATACATATCTTCACGCTCTATCCCTAGCGGGGTAGTCAGAGAGAACGGAGCGCCAAACGCTGCGGTCCCTGCATACCTCTTTCGCCTCGTCCACTGTCATTAACCTCTTCATACATGCTCTCCGGGCAGTCCTCATGCTTTTTACGTGACCTTCCTCCAGTATCTTCGATACTGTGTTTTCGAAAGTCAACCGAGGTCTCCCCTTACCTCTCTTACCACACACTTTTCCATCGTATATCTTTTTTACCATTCTTTCGTCACTCATTCTTTCGACGTGCCCAAACCACCTGAGCACATTCTTCTTCATTCTTACTATGACATCCTCGCCGGTACCTACCATCCTGTGTACCTCTTCGTTGCGGATTCGGTCAGCTAAGCTGACTCCGCATATCCTTCGAAGAGATCGCATCTCCACAGCATTCATATGTATGTATATATTATAAAATCTACATTTTACAACTACATTGTAATCTGTGATGTCATTCTTACACATAGCGTCTACACGCAGAAATAAAAATAAAAAAACATATAATATTGGGTTCTATTATACTTATAATAGCCAATAATTAATATATCTTTGAAGTACAGTCAGCCATCAAATATATTCTAAATATATATGTAAATATATAGATGTTTAAAATTGTATTGTTTTATATAAAATTTAATTTAAATAAATTTCAGCTCAGAGATCATCTTAAAAAAAAACTATGAATTAGTAGCTTTTTTTTTTCAGTTTAAACCTGTAAAATGTGTACATCATAGAAATAGCGGTTAGCCCGCAAGTTGACCGTGTTAGAGGATATTTCGAGCGAGCTATTTTAAACGTTCCGCCCGACGCTGGTTACTTTCGCAATCGACGATCATACATTAATAATGTTTAACATTTATGTATACACAATTAGCTGGATTTAAAATGAACCTAGTGTTAAAACACTAACTACTAATAAAAAAACTCATCGTACTGTTTTAAGCTCAGATAAAACTGATACAAGTGGAAATAATTTCGCTATAATAATGTCTTCAATCAAGTTTCGAACCAACACCTATCGCAGAACAGACAATATGCCGCGAACGTGTCAAATAATGAGCAGTTAGTGTATTTCCCACTTAGCATTAATCACGCGTGTCCTTTAGTTCCAGTCAATGGACTCGTTGGTCAGTACTCTGTGTACGTTGGACGCTCTTGGTTGTTTGATTACTTTATGTTATATATTATAGTTATTTTTAGAATTACTTCAACTTTACTATATTAAGATATCTACCGCATCATGCGAGTGGCTGGGGAAAATTTTATTTATTTATGAGCATCACAGGGCGAGGGAGGGACTCAACGCCGAAGTTAGTCTTCTAACCAGAAGTAAAACGTTTGTTTAAAATGTTATCGTTCACTTAAGAGAGGACCGGACAATTTGTAAAGGATTAAATATATATATATATATATATATATATATATATATATATATATATATATATATATATATATATATATATATATATATATATATATATATATATATATATATATATATATATATATATGTATATATATATATATATATATTAATCGTCCCGGTTTTTGTACCTACAGTTAAACAGTTAAAGAACAGCTGTGTAAAGCGAGTCGTAACGTATCCAATAACACTAATAATACTTCTCGTAAATAGACAACGCCTGTCTGTTCTATCTCAATAGTTTGTATTGTTGCCATAAAATGTTTTTACAGTCGCCATTTTTTTCTATAACGTTATTTATATATCGCATAAACCATTCTCTTAATCTTTTTCTCACCTACACATTTAATTCTATATATATAAATAAACAGAGAACGAGAAGTGTGACTTCACTATGTTGTATTCCGCCAGCATTAAAATCCAGCAAGTGACGTAAATTATGAACACGCTGTGTTGCCAGGGCGGGGAAAATGAAAATTATCAATTACCCGAATGTAGAACGGTGGATAGCGAAACACTACTAACCGAACTAGAATATAATCGAATAATAAAACATAATAATAAAATAATTTCAATTTCCTTGTAAAAATATAACAAATAAGCAAATATGGAAAAATGAAATACAACAATATAAATTATTCAAAAATTGCAACAATAACTAATACTTACGAATCATAATTCGCGAATACCTAAGACATACCTCCTACCTACCTCCACTACCTACTTATATAATAACAGCGTTTAATATTTCTGAGAAAAGAGTACGTTAGTTTTTCAATGTCAGCCGTCAGTTCTATTATGTAACGTAAACGGAAGTATTTGTTGGATAAACACGCAGACTGATTAACAGGCGATTTATAAAGTTTGCTTTATAATATTGTATAGATAGTTTTTTTGGGGACTTTGAAACAATAATTTTAATCAAACAACTTATCTAACTTAACTTACTACCTATATTTCCTTAGAAAAGGCCAAAAGCCTTTTATTAATTAAAAAAATATTTCGTTATTCGTTTGGAACTCTCCGCCAATTTTAAAAACATTGCATTAAAAATAAAAGAAATAGTGTCATGTGTGTGTGTGTGTGAGTGTGTGTATAACTTTGATCTTGTACATGACCCTTACATTTATGTTTATCAGCTCGCTTAAAGGTCTGTGACATTATATAGCGGCTTCGATAGATAACTAAATGCACTTAAAAACCACAATTAAACTGTTTTGATAGTTGACATTACTATTGAGTTTAAATATTAATTTATTATTTTTAAAAAGAAATAACTGATTTATTATTTAAAAAAAATATAAAAATAGATTATTAAATTAAGATAAATTTATGAGAGAAAGTATGAAGAGGCTAATAAGGTAAAAGAGGTATGCAGGGACCGCTGCGTTTGGCGCCTCATTCTCTTTGACTATGCCGCTAGGGATAAAGCGTGAAGATATATGCAGGTATAAATTTATATATAATTAACAATAAATTATAACTGTAATTCAAAATCACTTGTTTCTTTTTGCCTAATAGGATAGTGTATAGTGTTAGTGTGACTTACTTTTGAACGGGTCCACCCGCAGCTTCTCCCTCATCTTAAGGGCATCTGAGATATCTTTCCTCTTCACACATTGTATGCCGAGGTTGCTGAAGGACACTTGAGGATTTTCCTCCGTAATTGTTGTCTTGAGTGTGCACACTCCGTTCTCACAGCGCTCTCTACCGACTAGATTGTGGGGGTGTGGTCTGGCAGTCAAAAAAAAATATTTTAAATCTAATATTTTTTCTTTACAATAAATAATACGTAGAAAAATGTCGAATTAGCTTGATTACCTATTGATTAGATTTCGACATTCCTACGTTTCTACCAAGCATTTGCATCTCCTAAACGTAAATTGAAATTGCAGTTTCTTATATAAAATACAAGTAACTGCATGAAATATATTTTTGTATTTACTTATTTTTTTTTTACTATATGTACACCTTATGCTCTAGTCTCCCTATTTCTGCCCAATTAAGATATTTCATTTAACTTGTTTTGACAAAAGTTTTGTTTTTAATTACACACAAACAAAAACGAATATAAAATATAACTTGATGTTAGAGAGGTGCATAACTAAAGTATAGTCGCGACGCTATACTAGTATCTCGATCAAAACACATATTCGAAGCGCGACTTATTTTAACAGAAGTTAACGTTTACTATAACATATTATATGACAAAAATGTGTGTATCTTATATACATGTGTAGGATATGTATTATAGATGTATAATTATAATAAAAATGTATATAAAAATAATATATCTATAAAATAATAAAAAATAACACAGTGTTACCATAATGATATGTATCATATTATAAAAGTGGCAACACTCACTTGTACGGGTCTTCCCTCGTGACGCAGGACACCACTATGACAACTTGGCCTTTGTGTCCGCATATCTCTATGGTGGGGTACGTCTTCCTCTCGGGCGTGCTGTTCACGCCGGGTATCGAACCCGCTGACCGGCCTTCGCATTCATATCGAAACCTGGCAAACGTGTTCCACATGTTAATCATTATTGTTCAATTAGATGGAATGATAATAAGTAGTATTTTATAAATAACTTGTATATCAAGATCATTGATTTTCACAGTTTTTATATGTTAAATAAAATAATTAAAACAATTTATACATATATAATATATATGTATAAAATATATGTATATAAAAAAATTATAATATACACGCGTATATACATATATATATATATATATATATATATATATATATATATATATATATATATATATATATATATATATATATATATATATATATATATATATATATATATATATATATATATATATATATATATATATATATATATATATATATATATATATATATGTACGTATATTTTAATTTTTTAGAAACCTGACGTTTCAAACACTTTGTCGTAGTCCGTGGTCACGGGTCTAAAACAATGATAATATTCGTAAATAAGCTTTATTATTAAAAACTTATATATTACATAAAATAAACAAATCATAAAAATATTTTATTCACTATCCGTTTTAACATTAATTCTTAAGATTTTTGCAATATATTTTATATACTTAAAAAATTTAATCGAGAGGCACCAAGAAGCTTTCTGAAAGCATCAAGCGTTAGATGACTTTGTGAGGCAAATGAACAATATAAATAAAAAAACTCTAAAAATCTCCTTTATTATAAATGTTGTTAATATTAATATAAGCTATTTACTTATAACAGATATTTTGCATGTTTTAAGAAATAAGCAAACATATATTGATCTACATAAACATTGACAACACTCAGGCATTGAACTCCATATACGTACAGTACGTGGGTGTGCCCTATTTCATACTGAGCAGGCGATTATTAGATAGCATAATACGTAAATAAAACATTGTACGATGTAAGAATATCAATGTACAAGTGGCTAGGTGTATATATACATATATCACGATTTCGTCGGGTTACTTTTTTTAGCTTCACGCTTTATCACGCTATAGCAAGATAGGCAGAGGGGACTGCAGAAACCTTTAGGACCTAGTGTTAAGACCCCTTCCTCGCTAGAAAAAAGAAATGAAATTATCCATCCTCCCCAAGTGGGAACTGAACCTAGAAACCTTCACGTATATAGGCAGACCCTGTACCTCTGCGCCACACGCAATAATTATTAAATAATAAAGTTATCATGATAATTAATTTTATTTAATATAGTAAATATTATCCTCATTTGATTTATTTTTTAAATGTTTTAATCGATTCCGGCGTACTTTCTTAAAAACCTAACACTTCGCTGCAAAGAAAAACAACTGGCATAGAGTAGAGTGAGACAATGACATGCTGTGTATCCTCATCATACAATACTACTCTAATTACACACTGTACTATTTTTTAATTAACCTACATTTACTTCCTCAGTTTTTCCTGCATTCGATGCGCTGTCAAAGTAAATGCATTTAACAAGTCTTGTGCAACACTCAATGCAAGTTTTATTGAATGTTATTTACTATTGTTCAATTAACAACCGACTTGTCAGTCAGTCATGTTTACTGTGGATTTATTCATAATCTAACTGTTGATCTTTACATTTCGTAGAATATGAAAACAAGATGTAGGTAGTCGACGTATACATAGAATATGATTATATGTAATTATAGACCGAAGTTACTTTTTTTTAAAAATTAATGAAAAAAAATGGTTGCCTGTAAAGTGGGTTTTACGGGCGAAAATTTTACGTGACAACGTCTTTTTCTCGGTAGAATATTTATTGATATGATTAATAATTATAATATAAATTGCACAAATTTTAACTATAGAAAATATATTTTGTTTACTAAAACATTGTACATGTGTCAAGTGATACGCGCGGCGGACCAATCATAGTTCGGTGACAGTTGACACATCGTTACGTTACTGGGCGTTACACTTTTTCATATGTGACTCCGAGCCGCAACCTAATTTAAGACGTTGTCACGTCAAAAAGGTTAAAGTAAATTATTTATTTATTAAGTAATGAAGATCGTCTTGGCGCAGAGGCGTAGCGTATACCTGTAAACGTGATAATTTACGGGTTCGATTCCCACTTCGGGAAGATGGATTTTCTATTTTTATTTTATTCGTTCTGGACGTCGTAGTATAAAAGTTATCGGGAGATAGAAATGATCGTTCAAGTATTTTAACATCTTTTATTACAATCCGCAACCCTCATGTATAGACCTTCTACATACTGACTATATGCAACATTTTTATTCAATATACAACGTTAATTTATTAGCAATATTTTTTTAAATTACCGCCAAAACGTCATACGGCTGGTTAAAAGCGTAAGAGTGTTACACATTACACACGTGTCAAATGAATGGTCAATTTAGAGTAAGCGTGACGCGGAGGAGCGTCACATCTAAATCTGTGCCTTGAGATAGTGACGTGACAAGACGACAATAGGTTCTTACGATATAATACAATGCGTTATATTTGAATCGATCGACGAACACTAGCGTTATTTGTTGGAAAATTATAACTTCGCAGAAGATATTAATAATATAATGATGACAAATTGGTAAAAATGTTATGAAATTCTATAGAAATAAATAACAACAGTAGATTTTTAAGAAACATAAGTTTTGTTAAAAAAAATTTCCTATATAATATGTATAAATAAAAATGAAGTCAGTGTTTGTTATTTCTAAACAACGTTACTAAGACATTACCAAATATTTTCATATTTGTCTGTTTATTTGTCTGGCCTTATCTCCGGAACAGTTGAACAGAAGATAACAGAGGTTAAGAAGTAAGAAAATTCCCGAGGTCAATCATGAGATAAAACACGTTAACTGCACGCGACTCCCTTTCACCCACATAGTATATACATATATAGATATATATGGATAAAACAAAGAACATATAATTAAGATTTTCGCAATTATTGGAAAACAAAAGCATTTCGTTTGTGCCGTATGTACATAGAGTGCCCTCCAAAAGTGAGGAAATTATAATAAAACCAAATAAAATCGTGGCTTCAAGAATTATTTATTAAAATATAATCAATTTAGAATATTTCTGTCAGTAAGAGAATCATAACAAATTTTATAAATATAATTTATGTAGATTAACAATGAAATCACGTTACCAAAAGTTAGTTGAAATTGTTGAAAAAATATTTTAAGGCTTGTGTCTTTGCAAATATTTTAATCTACCAGATACTGTAATGTTTCGACCGGTATAATCGACCATGTTTCAATAATTTTATTTTTAAACAAATTCTTGTTGCGTCTCATGGAAACAGGGATCCTGCGGTCTAATTCATCCCATAAATGTTCAATGAGGTTAAGGTCGGGTGATATCGAAGGCCATTCCAGTAAATCCACTCCGTTATCTTCAAAGTATTGTTTAATTATCCTTGCTGTAGGCTTCGGATCGTTATCTTGTTGGAACTTGAAAATCCGACCTAACTCCATTGTTTCAGCAGATTGTTTTAAATTGTCACGGAGAATATTACAATAGACCTGTGCTGTCATCTTGCCTTCAATTACTTGCAGTCGGCCCACACCATCCCAAGAAAAACACCCCCAAACCATCACACTCCCACCGCCGTGTTTCACAGTGGGCTGCAAGTATTTGTCGCCGTAAGAGTTATCATTGCTTGTGCGCCATACAGTTTGCCGACGGCGATTTCCAAATAGTTCGAACTTCGATTCATCGCTAAAGACTACTCTCTTCCAAAATTCTATTGGTTTATCCGAAAACTTGCGGGCGAACTCCAACCTTCGTTTTTTATGGATCGATGTTAAGAGGTTTCTTTCTGGCAATGTGACCTCGTAAATTAGCATCATGCAGGCGTCGCCTGATAATAGTTTCAGAAACCGAGGTCCCTGCTTCCTGTAATTGATCTTTGATCTCTCGTACCACAATCTTGGGATTAATTTTACACTGCCGCACTATTTGTCGATCATCAACAGAAGTAGTAGCCCTAGGACGCCCCGACCGTGGCCTATCTGCAAGACTAGGACATTCTAAACTTTTCTTTATTATTTTTCGGACACCTTCTGGACTAACTATAAATAATTTTCCCACGGCACTAAAGTTTTAAATTTTTTCGTATTCATACACAATCTTTATTCTTTCTTCGACAGTTAATTTTCGTCTCGGAGCCATTATTAATTCAAAAATAGTCAAATCATCTTACAATGTCTTATTATAATTTAAAACCGCGAGAGTATCGGATATCATTTAAAGTTTTCTATTTCAACTGACTTTTGACGCGCTCAATTCAAGTAGTGCACACATAAACATAGATTTTGAAAGAAATCAAAATGAATTTAGGGGAATTCCCTACTGTACGTATTAGAATACTGTATCCAAACATAAATAGTAAACAGTTCATTCATAGAAACTGCGTATTTTGGAAAATATATAACATCATTGATAAGGTGAACTAATTTCAACTAACTTTTGGAGGGCACTGTAGGTATTTAATTTTTTAACAATATATTTTTGTAATAAGATAATCATCAAGATAATCATTCTGGGTTCGATTCCCACTCGGGGAAGACGGATCTTTCTATTTCCGTTTTCTTTGGTCTGGAAACTAGGCAAAGCGCGGCGTTGAGTTCTGAAACACAACACGCAATGCCTCTGAAAAGACGGAAAGCCGGGATCAAGAAAGCAGGGACTAAGCAACGGAGTGTCTTAACACTAGGTTCCTATGGTTCCTGCAGTTCCCCCTGCCTACCCTGCCATGTTCGGGATAAAGCGTGAAGTTATAATAGAATAAGTAATATTCAAAAAGTTAATTGTACCTTAAGGCTTTGCCAGCAGGTTGTTCGACTATCTGCACGTAGGGGAGCCCCGGATGGGGCGCCGGGCGCGGCATCTCTACGCCCGCGCCGTACAACGGGTCTTTGCAGATCGCCTCGACTAGACATCAAAAATACTTAGATTATTACATATTATTTTAATGATGTTCACACTAGGGTTAGAAAAAAAATTAAGTAAGTAATTTCTTTCTGAAAAATAATATGTTATATTTTTATTAAAAAAATAAGCAATAACAACATAATACATCATTTTTCAATTTTCGTCTATTTTACAAATATTGCCCATATTAGTAGGTAATGGATCAATGTCTAATGTAAACATTTCTACAAGTATTAATTTAACCAAGAACGCAACATACACTTGTGCTGTGAAGACTATAAATCGCACGTTTTTATTGGACTTTAAAGCAATTTACTTATGTATTATTATGTATGTGAATGTATGACTTATGGTAAAGTGTGATTATAAAATATGAAAAATAAAATACAATAAATATTGATTATTTTGGTTAATAATTGATTAGGAAATAAATATCCACAAAAAAAAGGGAAACATACGTAAAGTTAATACTTAAAACATTTATATATATATATATATATATATATATATATATATATATATATATATATATATATATATATATATATATATATATATATATATATATATATATATATATATATATATATATATATATATATATATATATATATATATATATATATATATATATATATATATATATATATATATATATATATATATATATATATATATATATATATATATATATATTATTCATGCAAGTACCACGTTAAGAGCAAAAAAATATATCTATGTCATTTTCTTTTTGTATATTTAGAGAGTTTGTAACGGAATGCAAATATATCAAGAATTGTATTAATACTGCGGCGGATCTGTGAGCGTCAGAAATCGGTTTCCGTCTTCGGGGAAAAACCGATATGCAGTGAAAGTGATTATCATTGTAGTGTTATTTATGGAGAAGTGGAAGTTCGATGTGTTTGTACAAGGACGAGTAAATTTTATTTAATAATTAATATTTATTTCTCCATTTTCATTACTTTTCCTTACTATAATTCAAATATCCAATATAGGTAAGATTCCTTTCTAAAATTCACTTTGACATAATTACGACCGCATCAGTCATATCAATATTACATATTTTTACATATTTTAATACGCTTTTATTACTTTCACTTGTAACTGAGTAAGTCTCCTTGCACTGAGAGACCGTGGCTTATATAGGTTGTCAGTATATTCTAGCGTGAGTGAGTATGAGTCTCGTTAGTTGGGTGGTCTGAGGTAGGCGGAATTGCAGTGACTTTAGATGCTATGGTCGTGGGTTCGAACCCCGTCCGTACCAGTGAACACGAAATATTGATTTTTAGTCTATTTTTTTTATTTGATTTTTATTGTTATTTAATTTTTATTCATTTTACAATATATTATTTTGATTTTATTTACCAATAAAAATGTAAAAAATTCAATTAAGTATATAAAAAGAAATAAAATAACAATAATGTACTACATTGAACTAAAAAATAAACATAGTTTAAAAAAACTAAAAAAACACGCTTTTTAAGTATATCAAACTAAAAAGTAAACAATATTTCTTAAAATAGTAATGATAGAAAAATATAAATATTATTTTGAAAAAGCGTGGGGCGCTTTGTGCCATATTTTTCATATATTATGCAACTGAAACTATATACCTAGTGCATATTTATAGAGATTCGAGTATGAAGGGAAAGGGAGGGAATGACCAACTCAATAGGACTGTTTGAAGAATTATTGTTTACTTTTTAGTTTCATATACTTAAAAAGCGTGTTTTTTAGTTTTTTTAAACTATGTTTATTTCTTTGACATTACTTTTACTAGACTTACCCACTTAACCCACTATATCATAACTAATTCCCAAAGTTTCCAGTTATATGTAAAACACCAAGTAACTAGTTTTTAGACTTAGACTTAAACTATATTAAATTTTAAGCTTGCAAACTTGGTTACTTTATACTAATTAGGAGTACGATTTAACGATACTTGGAAGTATATAAAAAAATGAATGTTTTTTTATACATAAGTAATTGATTTTTAGCAAGACGTATTCAATATCAATATATTGCAAATATAGTAAGCATGTGGGTTTTTGCGGTAGTTACGAGTTCAAAATCGTAGTCGGGTAAATATTAAATGTGGCTTTACACTTAGACATAATAAAGTTCGAATTTTTTTTTGTTAAAAATAAACGTCTGACTTAAAAAAAAAACGGGCACAATTGTTTTTCAACCAAAATCCAATGGGCTAACGTGTAGTTTGTTTAATCAATTATCAATTAAACTTTTCAACTTTGAACATCGGCTACCAATCCTCCTTTTTGATATCCTTACAACAGTAGTAAAAGAAAAATTGTAGGTCAAAAACTCGCCTCTGTAAGTGTGCGCAAATAAAATGCTTTAGAAAATGTAATTATAATATATAATGACCATTATTTCTTTAAATTACAACTATTTTACTGTTCTATTTATGTTTTTAAACGTTGACTCTATAAAAACCTAGCGATCGCTGCCGGCTTCGCACCAGTGCAGTGCTGGTGTTAAATATACTACATAACGTTTTCATGTACAACGTTTACTTTTTTATAACGATTACAAAAGTGCAATATATATTTGGCTGTTTAAAAGAACTCACATAAAACGTGCACGTGTTATACAGTATATACAATACTTTCGTCTTAAATCGTTCTGTCTATCAAAAAAACACATCCAAATCATTTTCTGAGTTATAAAGAACTAAGTAAATTAATCATAGGAACACACAGCGTGAAACGACTTTGTTTATACTGAGTAGTGAAAGTGATATTAATATAACCTAATATGGGATTTAAATAATATTAAAAAAAATATTGAATACGGTTTTAATATACTTACAATATATTATAAATATCTATAAACAGTGTATATAAATATTTTCTCTGTACAGATACAGGATACCTACAGCTTTCTGGGTAAGGGTAGGGAAAAGTAACCTAGTGTTTGTTACTCTTACCCAATTTTTATAAAAACATATTGATTACAACATGAAGTGAAGCGAAGCTTAACGCCGCGCCTTGTCTTTTAATGAGAGCGAAGTAAAAAAGTTCAATTCCCTTTGTGGAAGTAGAAACCGCGAATGTCGCGTTTAGTCAGTCATTTTTCTAGAATACACTAGAGGGTAGTGGATACAAGTAGTAGAAATCCGTGAGGCAGTTGAAGATTTGGAACGAAACAACGTTTAATAATAAAAAATAAATTGTAATGTACATTAAATTTATTCGTTTGTATATATTTTTAAACGTTATTTAAAGCATTTTTTTATCTTTAGTGTGGAACAACAGTTAAAAATCATAAAAATGTTATATAATTAACTGAGCTCCTATAACAAAATCACTTATAAATAATTACAAATATCAGAAATTACAAAAAAAAAATCTTTTATTCATATATAATTCTAGTGTCCCTGACACTCTGTTCCCTGCTTTGCGCCTTTGACCGAGGCACTACGTGTTGAGTGATGAACTCAACGCCGCCCTTTGCCTATTTACCAGAGCACAGAAAATGGAAATGAAAAATCCATCTTCCCCTCATGGGAATCGAACCCGCCAAAACCGCCACGTTAACAGGTAGACGCTGCGCTTTTGCGCCACGACAGTCCTCACTTTAGTTCCATGATATTACACTTAGTATGAGAAATAGAAAGTTTTTATATTAGGTTTCGTAGATAAAATATTATCAGTACTTGCTGATATGTAATAGTTATATACGGCTTATATCTAACAATTATATTTTATCTAATGATTCCAAGTGTAGTTATTTGTAAAGAAATAAATAAGACTTGTTAGTAGTTAATACGTTTGTGATAGGTGTATATGGTTAACTGGACGCATTATGTCAGTATAGATTACCTCCAAAATTTTTACAGTTTTTCCGCTTAATACGTTACTTAATGTACTTTAACTCATTTCTTTAATATGTTTTGTTTCGAGTGTGACAATCAATATTTATAAATATTTTTTTGATGTGATACGTATATATTTTTGTTGTATCTTTAAATATTTGAAATGAAGGAAAAATAAGAAGAACGTAACACATATATGTGGAAAAACTTATTTACCGAGCATAAAAAGTTATGGCTCAGAGGTCAGAGGGATTGGACAGTTTGAAAAGGCGTAGGTTCAAGTCTTGATGTGTTTTTTGATTTTTTATATATATTCATTAGAATAAAATATAAAATAATATATTTATATTTTTATTTGTGAAGCAGGATCAAATCGCGCTTTATTTAGGTTTCAATATAATAAAAAAATAAAGACAAAATATTTCTCTTATAAAAATATCATTTAAACATTTAACTTCAAATTATAAATTACGCAGACATTATGTTTAACTGGGTTTATATATATATATATATATATATATATATATATATATATATATATATATATATATATATATATATATATATATATATATATATATATATATATATATATATATATATATATATATATATATATATATAAACTGTTAATTGTTGAAAATGTCGGTGGAATAAAATAAATGGGATAAATTTCTGGTTCTTCCATTTTATTGACTTTTACAAAACTTAAGTAGTTAATTTAGACTTAGCAACACTAATTTTAACCTTCTTCAAACTAATCATAGCTAAAATACAAACTTTCCAAAACATATTTTATCACATTATAAACGTTTAAGATAGTATAATCATGATTGTTACCATAAAATATCTTTAAATTAAATATTTGGAGAAGTACATATATAATATTCTTTTATTATCTTTCCCACACAAAATTTATTATGTGAGGTAGAATCCCTTAAATAAAAACCATACCAAACTATGTGATTCGATACTCACTGACATCACTAATATTGAGGTTGGGAGGCTGCCCTTCAACGTGGTCTACAGGCAAAGCGCCCTCTGTAACATAGATTTAAATTGTCACCTCCGACTTTTGCTACTTTGCTAATAGTCCCATAGCCTTCTATATTAAAATATATATACGTAATAAAGCGTAGGTACTTTGCGAAGAGAAATAGTGTAGTTTAAGTACTAAATAAACTAATGCTGACTTTCTATAAGTGCTTTAGAAGCTCTTAAAAATTATAAGAGGAAGTGATTATAAGAATGTGATATATAAGAAAGCCCTTCTATATACATACAGCTATATGTACTAAAGTGTATATTACTAAGAGTTACGTCAGGTTTTCCCTCATTGTTTCTAAATATAGTAGAAACTCGATTATCCGGCCCTCAGTTATACGGATTAAATGAACTAAATGAAAAAGTGGCTTACGTCAAATGACAATTGCCAAATATTTGAAAAATATTAAATACTTACAAAAGTAAGTCAAAAACCGATTGATTGATTATATTCATGTGTATGTACTAGTGATGTAACGAATATTCGCATTCGCATTCGCGAATATTCGCATGTTTTACACATTCGTATTCGCGAACAATTCTGCGAATGTTTTGCGAATGTCAGAAAAGAAAATTTGACGACGATAGTACGTTATAAAAATCTAAAACAGTTTACTTTTTGTGTTCTTTAATTCAAAAAAACAGTAAGTTAACCTTGTAAACACATTATCAGTCTTCATTATATCTTATGAAACAATTTTTTTTAATGCAATCTAAACAAACAGAAATCAATTCTCTCTCCTTTCTAAAAAAGTGTTATCAGCTAATACTCAGGTTTTTGATGTTATAATCCAAAGTGCTAAATTTACAAGAATATTCGCATTCGCATTCGCGAATTTTAAAAAGTTACATTCATTACATCACTAGTAAGTATTTCGACTATCTAAATGTCTTACAACAGCAATCAGTCCGGTTAAACGAGTTTCTAATAAAAAATATAAACGCAAGAGGAAGATATAACAATTTTTTTTACAATTTATATCAGTAGTTTAAATAGTTTACTTATTAATATAAAAAGGCAAATCGTACTATGCCAAATTTAATTGACGATCCTCGGAACCATGAATGACAATTTATGTTTTTATTTATTTTTAAAATGTTGTAGACAATTCTTTTATAATATTTTGTAATTATAATTTGAAAATATTATTTCTTAAAAAATAGAGATGGGTAGGTGGTATGGTTTATAACAATGCTTGGTTTATATATCCGCAATTTAGACTACAATAAATTTGCACGTTCAAAAATTTGAAAAAAAAAAATGTAACATCAGCTGCGTTCAACGTTCAGGCGACGAAGTGTCTAACACTAGGTTCCTATGGTGCCTGCGGATCCCTCTGTCTGCCCTGCTATGTGCGGGATAAAGCGTGAAGACATAAAAAAATTAGGTACCTTTGAGTCAAACTTATTACTGTTCAGAAACATTTGAATGGTAAAAAAGAGTCTTATTCAGGATACTTGTAACATTTAAATTGTTATGTAGACCTCTTAAGAATATATTGTAATAAGGTACTGTTATTGTAAATAAATAAAAATATGTAAATATTAAGTAATTTATATTTAAAAAAAAAATTATATAGATATTTATATATATATATATATATATATATATATATATATATATATATATATATATATATATAAAAATAAAAAAAATATAGATATTTAAAAAGCAACTACTGAGTTTCTTGCTGACCTAACGGAACTGACTCTCGAACCACTGTACGGCGGTATGAGACATCGACGATGAGCGCTTGTGAAAGTGTACATGAATAAAGAATAATTTGTATTTCAATAAATTTTGTTAAAAACTACATTTTTCCTCTAGAGATTTGTTTAAAATAAAATAGTTTAAATTAAATATATAAAAAAATTCATTCTTAGAATTTGATTAACTTTATATTTACTTATTTAAGTAGTTGTTGAGTTCCGCCCCTCAACACGCAATGCCTCGAAAATGGCGGAAAGCGGGGACGGATAAAAGCAGGGACTAAGCAATGGAGTGTCTTAACACTAGGTTCGTATGGTTCCTGCAGTTCCCTCTGCCTACCCTGCCCATGTGCGGGATACAGCGTGAAGCTAAAAAAAAAAAAAATAAGTAGTTAAGTTAGATGTTTAAATAATGTTGTATCTAGTCTTTACTTAAAGTAGGTGTTATATTAATATTATTAAAATAAATACATATAATTTATTTCTAATATTCAGAAATTTATTCCACATTTCATGATATAAATGTTTTTAGGTTCACGTTTTATCCTGCTCATGAGAGGGTAGGCAGAGGGAACCGCAGAGAACCTAGTGCTGAACGGAATGTCTTAAGCATTCTGTTCCCCACTTTCCACATTTTGACGCATTACATATTAAGTGGTAGAACTTGCAAGCCGCGCTTGTGTAGTTGCCAAAGCGAAAATAATTGAAATAAAATAATCCATCCTACTCAAGTGGGAACCGAACCCACGAACCGTCGCGTTTACAGACAGACGCTGCGCTACTGCACCACGACGGTCTTTCGTAGCACATACGTTGACATAATAAGGGTCAGCAAGTATTCAAAAAACCTTTTATCGCATCTATCTATTAGTAGAAATGTAAATTTTTTTAAACAAGATCAAAGATGCAAAATTATGGTCAATCAAGAAGTATGCAAGCGTTTAGTTCCATTAAACGTTGACAATTCAACGACACGCTTGACGTTCGGAAATATTAGTTTTGATTTTCTTTGTTATATATACTCAATTTTTTTACATCATTGATATGCATATGAGCTACTATAATTTTGTTAAATAACGAACAGATTATCACAGATTTTTGAAGTTTTTGTCAAATACGTCTGTTTGTGACAAGTCGTAAATAAAATAAATATTTTTTAAATATTAATATACATATATATATATATGTAATGTCGTTATATTGACTTAATACAAGTATGTATTATAAAATTTTTTTAACAGGCATTCGAATTTAAGACGTAATATCATATTTTAACAATAAAAGTTAAGTCAAGTATTATCTAAAAAAAAATATACATAAATTAATTCACTATTTTGATATAGGTAGAATATATAGCAAGTTGTAAGACAATTCGTTAATTTAAGATATCTATTTGCCTAACGTAACAACAAAGACGACATATAAAATTTAAATAAATACATCAATTACTGAGACTTTTACGAACAGGTCCAAATTCGAGTTTACGTAGTTTTTTTTTAGCTTCACGCTTTATCCCGCATATTGGAGGGTAGGCAGAGGGAACTTCAGGAGCCATATGAACCTAGTGTTAAGACACCCCGTTGCTTAGTTCCTGCTTTCTCCGTCCCCACTTTCCGTTTTTTTGAGGCATCGAATTTGGAATCGAACCCTCAAACCGTCGTGTTTACTGGCAGACGCTTACGCCTCTGCGCCACGACCGCCCTCAATGTATTTTATTTTGGCAAATAATAATAATTTAGTCTAACACCTTAAAAATAATGAATATAAAGTATAGTTAGTACCTGCTCTAACGTCGTTGTAATAGATATTCATATTGTTTTCCTGACAATTAACATATTTTTTAAAAAGAACACTACGTATTTATTTTTAAAATAATAAATACATTAACAAGCAACATACCTAAAACACACTGAGTCGTTTCACGAATAATTAAATATATTTTATCAATATCCGTAGTCGTTATCATCAAAATATGTCGTTAGGTTACAGGTCACGATTTAAGTGCAAATTTGTAGTCTCTAAAAAAAATCTAAATATTGAAACTTTACACAACAAAATTATAAATAATTTAAGTTCAATATATAGAAAATGGACAAAAAGTAAATTTACTTAAATTTATTAATACTTGGTAGAAATATTTTTTTTTGAATAAAAGAGATCCTTAGTTAACTACGTTTCTCAAGCAAAAATGCATAGGTAATTCATAACTTGATTATATCATAGGTGCAATTGTATATTTACTGAAGCATCAAACAATTACGGTTTAGACTATAAAATAACAATTATTACTTATTTTACGTGTATACATAAGAAAAAAATCATTAAAAATCAATAAACAGATTAAATATAATTCACATAGACATGCTAGATTCCTTCTGTCACATGCTGGGGAGCAACACTAGAATGTTAAAAAGAAGCAAAACTATTTGCAGCTGACAACTAGTGATGATGTAACAAATGTAGTTTTTTTTAACATTGCGGAATACGAATATTTGCTATCGACTATTCGCTGAATGCAAATATTTAGTAATTCTTTTAAATTTGACGCTATTTACTTGAGAGAATGGTGTATTTGTATGATATTATTGTTTTTATTTTTGTTCAAGTAGACGATTATAATATTTTAAACCTAAGTAATAACTGATAAAACTTTTTTAGAAAAGATAGAGAATTTGTTTTTGTATGTCTCATAAGATAATAATTTAATTACGAGTTAAATTACTATTTTTTCTATTAAATAAATAACACAAAAAGTGATTTCGATTGTAATAACATATTATTTTCGTATTCTTTTTATCTATCTATTCTGATATGCATTATTCGCAAAACATTCGCAGAGTTTTTTGCGAATACCAATACGAATGTGTGCGAATGCGAATATTCGTTACATCACTACTGACAACTATACATGGTGGTTATGAATATTATATATATATATATATATATATATATATATATATATATATATATATATATATATATATATATATATATATATATATATATATATATATATATATATATATATATATATATATATATATATAATATATATATATATATATATATATATATATATATATATATATATATATATATATATATATATATATATATATATATAAATATATATATATATATATATATATATATATATATATATATATATATATATATATATATATATATATATATATATATATATATATATATATATATATATATATATATATATATATATATATATATATATAGCTTCACGCTGTATCCCGCACAAGGCAGGGTAGGCAGAGGGAACTGCAGGGACCGTGGGAACCTAGTGTTAAGACACTCCGTTGCTTAGCCCCTGCTTTCTCCGTCCCCACTTTCCGCCGTTTTTGAGGCATTGCGTGTTGAGTGGCGGAACTCAACGCCGCACTTTGCCTAGTTTGCCAGAGCGAAGAAAATGGAAATAGAAAAATCCATCTTCTCCGACTGGGGATCGAACCCAGTAACCGTCGCGTTTACAGGCAGACGCTTACGCCGCCACGCCACGACGGTCCTCGATATCCTATATATATATATATATATATATATATATTCAGGAGTATATTATATTTCATCAAGAGGTGCTAAGGATCCACAATAATATAGGGTGACTCTGATGCCTCGAAACCTACACTATCTAGCACATAGATGTAGGAGAGAGTGGAGAACCTCGGAGAATATTTTTTTTGATGTCTTCACGCTTTATCCCGCATATAGCAGGATAGGCAGAGGGAACTGCAAGAACCGTAGGAACCTAGTGTTAAGACACTTCGTTGCTTAGTCTCTGTTTTCTCCGTCGGAGAATATTAATATTCGAAAATATACTCATACAAATAGCATGATTTTTACATTTTTTGGTTAGACTGAATAAGTAACATAGTAATGAAACAGATAAAAAAGCCAACTAATATTTTTATTAAAAATTGTAATTACTTAGTCCAAAACAGATAAAAATAAAATTGTTAATATAATTAATAGTGGGCTTAAAATAAATATTTACGTAACATGTCAGAATTTCAATAAATTAACGTAATTATCGTCTGCCCCTATTTCCTTTATACATTTCTACCATATGCAGAAAAAAATTGTAACTGTAGGGTTTTTTTTAACTATTTACGTTATGCATATTAAGTAAATACAACTTTATTACTATAGAAAAAGTGTAAAAAATTTAATGTAGTAGGATTCAAACACACACCTATTGGAATCTGTCCAAGTGCTGTAACTATTAAACTATATGTTACTGTCAAGCTATGTTGAAATCCTCATATTAAGATTTCCCAAGATCTGGAGAACTATACTATAACCAATATTATGGATATTTTTGCTGGTGTATAAATTCAAAAGTTATAGATTGACTATAACATTTAGTATTTATAATAAAGCACCAAGGAATGTCAAATGTTCAGTGCAAAATGAAAATAATGAGAAATGCGAAGTGTAGTTAAATAATGAATAACAATAATGATTGAAGTAGATTAATATTACCCTGAGTTACTTACAAGATGGTAAAGTTGAAGAAAGTAAAAAGTAAGTAAAGGTAAAGTTTAAAAATACTTAGTCTCATGCTTCAACTTTACTGGTTATAATTAAGATTAAAATTATAGTGTTTCAGCCCTCATCATACACCATAAGTTTTCACACAGTTCTCTAACTGAAGTGAACATATTGTCATAAAATTATATGTGAAGCTTATTAAACTTTATTTAGAAGAGGTCGAACCCAAGAATGAGTATGATGGAATACACAAGTGAGAGTAAAGAGATTTAAAATTTTGTTCATCAAAGAATTATATTTCAGTACTAATTGCATATCTACTTTGAAACTTTGAAATACTATAGAAGTTTGAGATATAAATAAGAATTAAAAATAAGATCAAATTTTTATATTTATTATTGGTGTTATCAGATTCTTTACTGATTGTGTAGCCAAACTGGCTAGAGTTCTTAAATTAAATAGCCTATTTATCATATTTGACCTTAAATGAAGTCTATATGTATGTTCATATGATGATCTTAATTATCCGTACTTTACAGATGATATTATATCATATTAATATTAATACCTTTTTTTTGGATACATTTATCTTGTTTGAAAAAAATTTATCATGTATGTCAATTTCATATTTAGTTGTTTAAGTATATTAAAAAAAATATTTTTTTTTGTTAACAAATTTGATGTTACATGATATTATATCATTATAATATATTGAAACCTAAAGAAATATATATAACTTTTTAGAAAAGATATTTTATGAATAGTAATGCTTGTGAAAAAATTCAAATTAAATATAATAGGATACTAATAGAAAGCAGGAATTATTATTTGTACACAGCAATGGAGAAGCTTAATATATATTAAAAGCAACAGTTATCATGCACCTACATTACAACTATATTTATATACATAAAAATAAAAATTACACAAATCATTAATATGTATAGTATATCAACCAACAGCTATATCATTAATAATGTTATTGTTTATGTAAATGTATGAAGTATTTATTAGACTATTATTTATATTTTTATCTCTCTGAAAGGATTCTTTGGTTCAATTTGAGGTTATGGTAATGATAAAATAACTTTATTGTTAAGATTAAATATTCCTGCTTACAATATTTTCATAAATCTAAAAGCGTGTGTTAAGTGCATAATATTTGAAGTATATTTAAAAGAATACTACTGTCTAATTTTAATATAGTAGAAGTAATAACATTAATAATTTATACTAACTAAACGTATAAGCTACGTCCTATAGTCGCGTTGCGGCCAGATTTAGTAGTATTTATAGAACAACACACTTGTAGCTGACTAACAGACTGAGAAGGAAGCTATTATTTACAGCGGCAAACGATAAACGTACTAATGAAAAGAACTCGCAACAAGTGTAACAGAAATTGCAAAGTAATACAGATAATGTGTCAACTACGTGCAAAGTGCCAGACGAAGGTGTCAAACTGTCCAAACTCGTCACTAAATGGAACAATTCATGCAGTGCACACGGTTTACCTCCGCCGTTGTCCATCGCTCTACAGCGTGTCCCGTTCAGACAGCCGACAGTGACTGTTCCGACGCACACATTTATTTTATCATATCACTGGTATATCATAGCACTAAGCAGAT
Organism: Dione vanillae; assembly: GCA_037178615.1. Classification (NCBI taxonomy): domain Eukaryota; kingdom Metazoa; phylum Arthropoda; class Insecta; order Lepidoptera; family Nymphalidae; genus Dione; species Dione vanillae. Next base: position 370,783 of record JAZFAU010000036.1, on the reverse strand, counting down.
TTAGTCCTGGAAGCGAACTTTGCACTTAACCTCACCGATTACGACGTTAACAATATAAACACGCACGGCTGCTCGCAACGTAAACTAAACACGTACCTCTTCGAGCATGATCCTATAATAACTGTCTCTTCGCTCGTCCAAGGAACTAGTTATCAAGGTCTCGTCTCGATCGCAGCATGCACGCTTCCAAGAATTTAAAAACAGGTTATCGCGAACGGCGACTGTAAGAGCACTTTTGTAGCACTAAATAATATTGATAAGACAATGTTAAACGTAACTGAGTAGTAACAACTCGGAGACGGCCACCAGAACTTCTGAAGTTAACTTTGGAAAAGTCAACGTCGTTGCAATACGCGTGTGTATGCAGTAAGAGCGTACGTCACACTAGCAATGATTCGCCTCGATTGGCCGCGACGCGTCACGTGGCACAGACATGTTGCGGACTGCGCATGCGCTGTGAATTTAAACTTTTAAACTACGACTGAATAGGGTAGTAAAATAAAATGTTTAATACTTATTTAATTATTAAATTTTCGTATATATTATACAAACGCACTTACTACACTACTAACGCATTTTTTAAAGTCAATTGAATAACAGTGAAATTTACATGAAGTACATATAAGATCCTATAATCAATTTTAGTATATTACATAAATACTTTTTACAGGTTACAGGCTACAGCTAATTCATATACATTTATTTTTAGTATAACATTTTTATGAAACAGCTTAAACATAAGCATCTACATTATTTACATAAACTTTATCTATTTTAATGAATAACCAAATTGTTTTTTTTGAGTTCAATTTATTACTTATGATTTATATTTATGTAGGTCATTAATACAAGTATTAAAAAAATAAGTTATTCATAGTAAAAAATTACTCATTTTCGACTATCATTGTTTGAAAAAATATATTTTACAATAAATATATTTTAACATTTTGTTTTATTACAGTTAAAATATTATTACTACGTATTACTCAGTTATATGTATAAATAAATAAATTAACAGTTGACATATTTGTAAATGTATTATTAATACAGAGAGGATAACTGCCAATGTTTCAGTAATATGAAAAGTATGACTCAGAAGGCTTTATAGGATGATCCCAATTTTCGGAGCGTGGGTGTTACATTTTCAGTAGATTCGAATGAGTCATAAGGTATTATTTGTTCCAAAAAAAATCTATATTAATCTAATCATAAACATACAGTGATTATTATCTACAATATTTGATTATAGCTCAGGTATCCAAAGTTAGCTAAAAAAAAATAAAATAAAGATTCATGACAAGTAGTTTTTATGAATTTTGAGAAGATCCTAAAACGTTTTTTAAAACTTTTCTATGACCAACCAAGTAAAGAAAACATAAAAAAAAAGAAGCGGGATTTAAATCAGCTTAGTAGTCAAGTGGTCTAAATTATTATATGTTTTCTTTAAATATAGTATAGATGGAAAAACGTTCTCGGTTCCAATAAAATCTGTTACTAAGCAGCAATCAGCGACGAAGCCATACATAAGGTGAAATAATAATATATTGTGATGAATAAAACGCAAGATCCAACGAATTCCTTACCACGATCACTCTGCCAGAGTCTTCGTAGACTCTGCAAGAGTGTACAAACTAAAAGAAGTTTATATATTTTTCTATCTTTATTTTTTCTATCTTTAGTGTGAGTTTTAACACTTTAAATATCATAAAAAATCCACTTATATTTGGATTTGATTTGTGCTACTCAATTAAATTCAATTTAATAGTACTTAATTTAATTTAATTCTTTACGTATTTAGTTGTGTTACATTTACACAACCTTTTTTACTAGAATTTTAGAATTTAAATAAAAGATTTGATATAGTGAAAAATAGTATACTGTTGGGTTTTTCTTTACATTATTAAAATATATGTTCTTTAAATTTATAATGTATATATTATTTGCGGAAGCGTTTTAACTGGGCACACTTAGAGAAGCGATTTATTGACCTAGAACTTTAATTTTAAAGAAGAAAAAAAGGCCAAACTGTGAAAAATATAGCCGATGTTCGTCATTCGTCATTACTTCAACAGTTTAATTGATAATTGATTAAACAATTAATACAATACACGTTAGCCAATTGGATTAGCTTGAAAAACATTCAAGTGCGATTTTTGCCAGTCCCAAAAATTATGTATTTTAACAAATAAGAATTCTAGCTTTACCAAACCTAAATAGTGTTAAGATAATAAAAGAAATTTAAAATTGGGAAGTATGTATGTTAAGTAGAGACGGTAGACACAAAATGGATGTTTAAAGACGTATTGCTGCCGGTAGAATGAACGGTGCCTGCGTTGTTGAGACGGCAGAGCGTTAGCGTCGCTGCACGTTTAGCCGTACACAGTGCAGTTCTGGTGCCGATATATGATAGTGAAACGTGGGCATTACAGAAAAAGAATGAAAGAAAGATGAACGCTGTGGAGATGTGATCTCTTCGAAGGTTATGTGGAGTCAGCCTAGCTGACCACATCCGCCAAAGATACACAGGATGGTACGTACCAGCGAGAATGTCACAAGGAGAGTAAAGAAGAACGTGGTCAGATAGTTTGGGCACGTCTAAAGAATGAGTGACGAAAGAATGAATGATAATAGGTTAATGACAGTGGACGAGTAAAACCCACTGAGCGGAGCAGTTCTTTCTATAGGATTTGTATTTAAATTTATTATAATTATATCTTAAATCCGTCGTGGCGCAGAGGCGCAACGTCTGCCTGTAACGCAGCTAACGCGATGGTTTCTGGGTTCGATCCCCAGTCGGGGAAGATGGATTTTTCTATTTCCATTTTCTTCGCTCTGGCAACTAAGGCAAAGCGCGGCGTTGAGTTCCGCCACTCAACACGCAATGCCTCGAAAACGGCGGAAAGTGGGGACGGAGTAAGCAGGGACTAAGTAACGGAGTGTCTTAACACTAGGTTCATATGGTTCCTGCAGTTCCCTCTGCCTACCCTACCATGTGCGGGATAAAGCGTGAAGCTAAAAAAAAAAAAAAAAAAATATCTTAAATTGTCTGATTTCAAAACTGATATTAGCTCAATGTATGATGTTACTTACTTAGATATGTATGTTGCATAGTTATAAACGAAATGAAAGTTTATTCTAATTTTGCCTTAAAGATCTGACTGCATTGTAAAATGTCTGAATGAAGTCAATCTATTAAATTCATAATATTTATTTGTATTTATTAGAAAGGAGGATCTTCATGTTACTTTTTTATAAATAGTTACCTAAGGCTACCTACTAAGTAACGTATCCATTATGAAACTTTACTTGAGTATGTATGTAATGTTATATAAGAAGTAAAATAATAATACTACAATATAATCAGTAATAATGTTATGGCGACACAAGTTTGTTAACTATAAGTCATTCATTTCTTGGATATTGCAATGATATCTTGAAAAATACTATATATACATATTTTACTACATGTACCTAAGAATAGAATAATCTCGTTATTCTCTTGGCTGTATATTCGACTATTATTGCGTTTACTTAAGTTAAAGTGCAACATTTTCCTGTTAGCAATAGAATATACATACATCGTAATTAGAAAGTTTGCTGTGAGTCACAGCCAGTCGACAGCAGACGGCAGTCGGCAGACGGCAGCGCGGCGCGGCGTCGCGGCGTGTTATGCCACTTTGCGTGTGGCGCCAAACTACAGGTTCGATTTGAACAACCCTTGCTTATTATTAAGCCACCCTATTTAAATTGCGTACTCACATACATATATGCGTAGGAACAAATGATTGTGAGTTTCTTGACCTGCCTCAAATGTTTGCCTACCCTTAGTTGGGTTAGTAGAATTTCGATACATTTTCCAATCGATATACTGTATTATGTCGGCAATTCGATTTTTGTTAGCCATTGATTCATAGAAATTGCTATTATCCCTTACTTATATATATATATATTTTATATTAAATTAAGACATGTAAAGAAAATAAAGTTGTGTAACTCGATATTAGTTTTAGCTATTTAAAAAATAAACAGAGATACATAAAGCGTAAAATTAACAAAGCACAGTACTAAATATGATTACTTTATTAATAGTAATAAATTTCTTAATGTATAAGGATAACACATTATAGCAGGCGACAGCAAAGCCCGTAAGGCGTAAAGCACACCTTCCAGCCGCGACGCCGCCGCCGGCGCCGGCCGCGCGTCGCCGCTCCCTATCCCCTTATAGCATTAAATTATTCCTGATGCTATCAAATCAACCCTCGTCACCATACTTTGCATTATATTTAGTTACTTAATTAATATTTCAAAAATTAGGCCAAGGTGCTATGTGTTTACACGTGGATTGAAACGTGGGATGGTAATAAAATAATTATATATAATTATAATTTTAAGACCAAAAAATACCTGCTTGGTGGTGGTTAGAAAAGGTAACTCATAAAATTTTGTACTAAAATACATAACCTCTCTTGATTTTTTGTGAATGAAAGTTCTCATAAAAAACCTACACAAAAGCCTTTCTCCATATTAGATCCAGCTCCTGATTGGACACTTGTGATGGACACGTATGAGAAACAGTATAGAATCCCGGAGGATATTTGTGTTTCGTCATCCAGACCGGATATTTTTCTATATTCTCGAAGCCTAAAACGCGTAGTACTGGTAGAACTTACAGTTCCGTGGAAAACAAATATACCAAAAAGTCACCACCTTAAACTCAATAAGTATTTCGATCTTACAAACGCACTGACCAGGAATAGGTTTAGAGTTAGCTAGTAGTAGTAGATTTTAAATATTTTTTTTCATTCATGCAACAAATAAAAAACTCCATTAAATGAAAACAGTAAATAAAACTGAAAACAAAAAAAAAACAATTAATTTAAAAAATCAAAAAAAGTTATATCCCATTATTATCCCATTACGAGACTAGGCTTAAAAATTGTATTTTGGGGACTAATATTTTTGAGATTTTTTTCAGAAATATCGAAGGATACAAACAGTTTTAAAAATCAGGTTTTAACGTTGAAATTAAAAAAAAAATCAATTCTACTATTAATATTTTTTTGCGTAATTTTTTCAAAAAGTTTGTCAAAAACCAAGAATTTTGAAAAAAAAATCCAAATTGGACCATTTTTCGCCAAGTAATGGCAATTTGAAAAAATAAACTCCCGAAATTGGCCAAAATTCATATCTTCTTATTGGTTGAGTAGAAATTTGAAAAAAATCACAGAAACCTATTTCAAGGGGTTGAAAAAAATACCCAAGTTTCAGCGAAATCCGAGATGCAAAGTTCATCGGTAGGATGAGTTGGCATGGAATGCCCCATATATAATATACACATATATATATATATATATATATATATATATATATATATATATATATATATATATATATATATATATATATATATATATATATATATTTATACCTCTACCTGAAATCTAAATTTAGAAATAAACACCTATTTATATTCTATAGTCCTGGTGCATGGCGGTCATGTAAAAAGAAAATATATTTTTTAAAATTGGAATCTAATGATCTAGTGTCACTAATGTCAGTATCATCAGATACATCACCACGAGTAACGTGTAACTATTTGTAATTTTGAATTATTTTTGTCTCAATTATTGTATATTAACGTTTTGAAACACTTTTAAATACGGTAAGAATACTTTAAATAATATAATTGCTGTGAAATATACTTTGATTGAGGACCATTGTGGCTCAGAAATGTACCATTGACGCATAAACGCGACTATTTGTGGGTTCAATTCCCACTCGGGGAAGATGGATTTTTTTACTTCTATTTTCTTCGCCCTGGTACTAGGCAAAACGTGGCGTTGAGTTCCGCCACTCAACACACAATGCCCTGAAATGTCGGAAAGCGGGGAGTGTCTTAATACTACATTCCTACGGTTACTGCGTTTCCCTCTGCCTGCCCTACTATGTAAGGGATAAAGCGTAAAGACATTAAAAAAAACTTAGTTCATTTTCTTTCTATACTTGACGCAAGAGAGGGATTGTTGAAGTCACTCTATTTTATTATATATTATATTATATGAGTATAATTTACTTATTTTGTATATACTTATATATATTTCTCAATTTTAATTATTTTTAATAGTTATGGCAATAATGTGATCTGTTGTTACATTCTTTCGTTTAGTTTCTTTAGTGCATTACTTTGTTCAGAACAAGTCTATATATTCACTGGTGTGAAATCCAATCATTACAATATTTACTCTTATCCACCTCCTTTAGGAGCCAAGCTTCTACTTAGGTACATCAGCTTTCTGTGACGATTGTAGTTTGTGTGTATATATATATATATATATATATATATATATATATATATATATATATATATATATATATATATATATATATATATATATATATATATATATATATATATATATATATATATATATATATATATATATATATATATATATATATATATATATATATATATATATATATATATATATATATATATATATATATATATATATATATATATATATATATATATATATATATAATATAGAATATTTTTATTTATATAAAATAACCTTCGTTTGGCACTAAGTAGTTTTGTAATGTCAGGCTAATAAACTGCCCTAATTAACAGCTATGCTTAGTTAAAAAATGGCTTAAATGGCTTACCTTTACTAATCGTATTTCTATTCCTATTAGGTCTATCTTGCAGTATATACGCCGTGTCTTGTAGCAGGAACAGTATGCCGGAGGGGCGGAAGATGCTGCAAAGTTCACCGGCGAGCGCGGGTGCTGGTGACATCTCGGAGCGAGAGCTGTCGAGGGAGCGGTACAACCTGCTTACTCCGCCTACGTGAGAATTAAATATTGTTTTATATATACATATACATATACATATACATATACATACACATACACATACACATACACATACACATACACATACACATACACATACACATACACATACACATACACATACACATACACATACACATACATATACATATAGTTGTTTTATAAAATATGTATATAGTTATAAATCTTTTTATTTTTTCATTTCTAATAAGAAATTGGTGTATCTTCAAGTCTTTGCTTGAATGAATGAATGAGAAATTATTTTTTTTTATGTCTTCAAGCTTTATCCCGCATGGTGGGGTGCAGTAACTATGAGAACCTAGTGGTAAGACACTCCGTGGCTTAGTCATCAGTAGAAATAGAAAATCATCATCTTTCCCGAGTGGGAATTGAACCCACAAACCTTCGCATCTACAGGTAGACGCTACGCCTGTGCACCACGACGGTCTTCAGAATGAATTAAGAAATTATATTTTTGCAACTTTATCATCGAACTATCCAACGGAAAAAGATAGCAGATCTTTTTTCACTAAGATTGATGAGATTATATTCATATAAAAAATACATGAAAAAAATAACATCTTATGTTTCATTATATTTATTGTTAGTTACTTTTACAGGCAGACGTTACGCCTCGTAATTTTCCTTAGTCTTTAAGTTATTGGGAGATGCTTATTAAGTTCAATCATTTTTGTAATATGTATAGCATTTCTTTACTTCGTCTTCAAAGTATATTATATCCGTTATACGTACAAATTCAGTAAATCACACAAACAATACAAACGAACTGACCAGGAATAGGTTTAGAGCGAGCTTATATGCGGTTGAAGTACGAGCGAGAGGTATAACAGCGAAATCTACAGTTTATTAAAAGATCTCGGCCTGTCTAGAACTATCACAAATTAATTTCTAGAACGCACTTCGAAGGCGGCTTTGGTAGAATCATTCAAAATTTGGTTAGGTAGTGGGAGGAGCTCGGACAGTGAAGGTGAGCGTTAATGCATTTTAAAGGGGCCCTTTAAACCTACACTTGGGTCGCAAGTCCCAAGCGCTGCTCGGAGCTCCTCTTCCTACAACACGATGGGCCCGGCACCCGCACGGTGAATCCATGGAAAGCTAAGTTGTTTCTTCTCATAGGCGTGTATAAATATTTAACAATAAAAAAAGACACGAAAATGTTTTAAAAAATTATGGTTTCATTTACTGTTTTTGTTTAGATCGTCCTTGCATCCGTTATTCTAGTAACTTGTTACATTAAAAAAGAATTAGCGCGTTTTATGTCATGTTATGGTTACAAGTATACTGACAGAGTTTCTTTGCCGTCTCATCAAGTGCCTCTTTGACATTGAATCCTGCTGTATCTTAAAATTGATTTAAATCTATTTGCGCCTTCTACTCGGCGAATAAGTGAATTAGTAGTTTTTCTTTTTCTTTCAATTAAGTTTTTTCGGCTGCACTATAACGACTATCTAAATCTCCCTACGTCTTCGTTAGCAAGTCACGCTAACTTAACCATTGCTTAAATTAGCTTTAGCTCTAAGTTTCCTTCACAAATTAGTTTGTTTACTAATTAAATATTATTTCATGTAAATATTGTCTTTTGTACGGTTAATCCTGCACATAGCAGAGTAGGCAGATGGAACTGCAGGAACCGCAGGGACTTAGTGTCGTCTTATAAGGGGTTTTCCATTATTAAACTTTATTACTAATAGATAAAAATTGAGATCAGATGAAACGGAGTTTAGTTAATAATATTTTGCTTTCCTTACTTTCCACTCGACTTAAGACATCAGAGCGAGGAAATAAATCACTTCCTTTGGGAAATCAAACCCACATTCGCCGCGTTTGCAGTCAGGTACTTTGCGCCACGATGGTGTAATACGTAAATATTACGTTTAATATATCTATATATTTTTTTTCAACTGGCAACATTAAGTAGGAAAAAATAAAAAGAATTAAATTCTAAGCTTATATCTTTAAATCTAAGATTAATTCAAAATAGGAAATAAGCATTTCGAAATACACTTCTATATGTTTTTACGCAACATTTTACTTATTTAAAAAACATTATTAATACATATTTATTACTTACAGATATTTTTGTTCTTTAATTATTTTTTTTGAAAACCTCACATACCTTAAAACAATGTATGAAACGAAAAAAGCACGAAACTCTTGGGAAAACCAAAGTTTACTAAGTATTATTAATATAACACGACATATCGATAACACAGCCGTAGAGTGTTGAGCACTGGACGAATACTATTATAAGTAGTATTATTTTTCCTCGTCATCCGTATAGATGTGGATTGTTTGCTACGTACGGACCACGTCATGGGAAACCGGCAGAGTCATTAAAGATGATATAAGCGTTGTATATATAAGGCAAATTATTAAAAAAATATCGAAAGACAAGTGCCTATGTGTGAGAATTAAACTAATAGAAGGAAAAAAGCACGTTTTATTTGTCTTATACGTACTTGTGTTTAAATATTTATTAATTGATAAGCGCGTAGTTAGATTTTTTTTTAGTTTTGGTTTATGTTTATGTTAATTGAAATAATGTACCTACTTATTACTCTTATATTATTGTTAATATATAAATGTATAACACAGTAAAAGAGATAGCACGATTTAATGCGCCATTTAAACGCCATATTTGTAGTATTTCAAAATAATTTGATTTGTATTAAGGCGTCTTAAAACACCTGTCTATACCTACCTTTTGAATTACTTAGTTTACTTATTAATGATTAATTGATGAAAATACAATGCCTGTGTTGCAGGCTCCCTTACACCGACCTGTTGGCCCTCATGGCTCTGGATATACCGATTCTATCAAATGTCAGTCTGTGGCTGCAATTTATAGAATCGTTGTATGATTTGACTCTGAGCTCCATTCTGTAGTTCTGAATTAGGTAGTAAGGGGCCCCTTAGATCCTCAATTAAAACTCTTATCGACTGAGCGTTTTACGCAGCTTCTTCCATCCGCTGGATCCTATTGGAATTACCGAATCTGTAGAGTTAGCAATATACTCAGCGAATGGATTCACGGATTATATATAGAACTATCCGAAGCTGTTCGAAAGAGGTTTTAAATCTACCTCAGGGGAGATTTGAAATTTTAAATAAGCTTAGGAAGCTTATAAACGTATATAAAAGCTGCCCGACGATATGACTTCTACTCGACTGACGAAAATTGTGGGAAGCTGTTAAATATGTAGAGGGAAGTGAAACGTGGCTTTCGCTGCTCCGTGGTAAGTCCTGCGACACTGGTTGCTACTGATTCGTTTGCAATATCCATTTACATAGATACTTCGAACTTTAAATCATCCAAGTGAGCTTCAGAAGCCTATTCAGGCGCTGCTTTGAGCGCGCAGCTACTCACCCGCACCCCTTTATCGTTTAGTCGTGGGATCACACCCCGTGCCCACGGTAAAAGTAAGCTCAAACGCCAACGTAGCGTCCTACTAGGCCCCGATAACCCCATTACAGTTACCAATACCCCAAACGTTGGCCGAAAGCACAAAACATATACACGACACTCGTACCGCCGTCGACGGAAACGATGACGTAGTCCAGTATATTTGACAGACCACGCTGGCGTGGCCGGGTTCAGCGGTAGGGTGTGTTAGGTTCCCTTAAATTAGTCCTAAGTGTCTCCGGTTGAGGCTGATTTTTTAAGAACAGATTACATCCCTCAGCCCATTCCTCGGTTGCCGATGGTTTCTCTTAAGCAGACAAAATAGTGTTTGCAACTTCTCAGGGACAGAGAATCCTCTACTCTCTCCAATCAGTGTCGCTGTCAATGAGCTAGAGCTAACAGTATTAATGTCACAACGCAAAAATAAAAGTAAATTTGCTTTTATCTATTATCTTGTACATTGATTACTTATTATTTTAATTTTAGACTGATACTAAATTATTATCAATACAAATACATACATATAAATCCCCATAATTAAAAATCATATTATAGAATCATAACGTATATTTAAGTAAGTATATATTATTTTCAAGCATATATTTTAATTTAATGAACCGCCCTTCCTATACAACTCTAACATCCAAAGGTTGCCTAAAAGATATTTTTAAGCGATAAGGTCGCCTTGTTGTACTTCTTTTATTTTATTATTTTTTCAATTGTTATGTTATCTTATTATGCTACATGTCATACGTAAGGATTATGGGATACTATTAAGTATCAAAACATATGTCGTTAACAAATTAATATCTGCCTACAACCTCCATGTACGCCTAATTGTTGATTAATAAATATTATAATATGTGTACACTCAGACGCAGTCAAAGGTCACATTTGAAGAAGCAACAGTTTTCTACTCCGGTAAACAAATTCACAGCGAGAGTTTCGCCATCTTCCAACTTGACTCGCATACGCACTTGCTTGGACGAGTTGACACAGACACCGGCTAGACCTGTGAAAATTGGCCCAAAAGCCGTTTCGATGGAAGATTTGACACCAAGCAAGAGGGTGAAAAGGGAAATGTAAGCCATATTTTGTATTGTGAGGTAGTATAATAGGCATATGTTTGTAAGTATAAGTTTTAATTTCTTACTTCGTACATGTTTGAGGAAAGATTTTGTTGTTTCCCAAAACGTAGCAAATTATAAGTCTAAAGTTTTCTTTGCGTATTGTCTTGTGTGCACAGCAAGCACAAGCTCCCGCCACTGCACGGCGAGGAGCAGCAGGCGGCGGCGCGCATCGGCGTGTTCATGCTGGTGGCGGCGTGGCGCCGCAAGCGCGACGAGGTGCGCTGCGTCCGCAAGACGCTGGAGGGGCAGGTAGAATTGTAGAATCGTGTTGAGTGGCGAAACTTAACGCCACGCTTTGCCTAGTTTCCAGAACGAAGGAAATTGAAATAGAAAAAACCATCTTTCCCGAGTTGGATTCGAACCTCACGTTTACAGATCAAAAATACAAGCGACTTAAAATTTTCATAAACATTAGTTACATAATATAGATTACAAACTTAAGTTCTCTACCTTTGCATCTACTGCGCCGTGATGACCTCGTTATGAATTTATACTTGTGTATATCTATCTATATACATTATTGTATAAAATACACAATATAATTTTGCTACAGCACTTGTTTAAGATCCAAGTAAGTGTTATTTACTGAGATATATAATTTTTTGTACCAAATGAACACTAGGTGAGTTCTTCTGAGCGTCTTCGAATCCAAGTGTCGGCCCTGAAATCTTTACTGGACTCTGACAACGCCAAAGTGCGTCTCGCTATGAAAGAGCTGGAGAGACTCAAGCAGTTGCTGCGGGACAAGGAGATGGAGAAGACCGTGCTAGAGAGGGTGACTAATAATAAACAATAAATCTATGTAGTAACTAAAGTCAAGAGTCAAAGTCAAACAATTTTATTTAAAACAAAAAGAGGACCGTCGTGGCGCAGAGGCGCAACGTCTGCCTGTAACGCGACGGTTTCTGGGTTCGATCCCCAGTCGGAGAAGATGGATTTTTCTATTTCCATTTTCATCGCTTTGGCAAACTAGGCAAAGCGCGGCGTTGAGTTCCGCCACTCAACACGCAATGCCTCGAAAACGGCGGAAAGCGGGGACGGAGAAAGCAGGGACTGAACAACGGAGTGTCTTAACACTAGGTTCCCACGGTCCCTGCAGTTCCCTCTACCTACCCTACCATGTGCAGGATAAAGCGTGAAGCTAAAAAAAAAACGAAGTACATGCTGCGTTTTTTTAACGTCAAATAACTTTTAGTATACAAATAAGTTAAAAGTTGAAATCGTTACTTTTGTTTCTTATGTCTGTTACTTTTAGTAAATATATGTAGGTACTTACTTTATACAGTACTTTATATCGTATGTAAGCATTTAATATGAAGGCGAGATTTAAATAAAATGTTACGATTATTATCAATTTTTCTCATACAAGCAATCGGTTTAAAGGAAAAATATGCTTTGGAACAAGATATATGTGCTGCTGAGGATCGCGTGTCCGAGACTAGTATTGGTTAGTTGACATTGTATATTGTAGTAATGTTTATACTATGGAAATAAATACAATCATTTTTCAGATTTTGCAAATGTTTCATAAATGACACAAGAATTATTTAAAAATATCTTTAAAGAGGACCGTCGTGTAGCTCTGCTCCAACGGTTTGTGGGTTCTCTAGGGGGATGGATTATTTTAGTTCCATTTTTCTTAATTCTGACAAGACAAGCGCAGCGTTGGGTTCCGCCATCCAACACGTAAAACTTCGAAAAGTGAAAAGTGGGGGACTGAATGTCTTAGCACTAGGTTCTCTTGGTTCCTGCAGTTCGCGCGGCCTATCCTCCTAAATGCGGGATAAAGCTTGAAAAATAATTTTAATTCTTATACTTGATTAGTTGCTCTTACTCTTAAAAGTATACAATCTTAATTTGACAGTGGTCTTTAATATGTGGGACAAAGGATAAGTTTTAAATTTTTGTTACATATTAGAACGGAAGCTAACTATATTGTTTACTAGAAGCTTGTTTTACTGGAGTGTGCGGTCTGCGGTCGGACAGAAGATTGTAAAACACTGTAACGCTTACTTAAGACTAGTACTTAGTACCCAGCCATGGATGAGGCGTGTTTTTTTTTTCAATATAATTGTTAATATGTAAAATTTTGACATATGTCAACATAAATATACAACGTAACTTCGTATGTTGATGAAATATTTAATCTGGAAACGCCATAATTAAGAAGAGAAAAGCAGATGAAAAAATATTTAATAATGATCTGTCTTTAAAACGAGTAAATGCCGTGCAGGCTGGCGGAACTGCCGCAACGAGCTGGAGTGCGTGCGCGGCGCGCTGGCGGGCGAGCGCGGGGCGCTCGCGGCGCTGCGGCGGCGCTGCGACGACGCCGAGATCAAGGTTCGATTACTGAACAAACGCCATGATGGACTTCTTGCTATTTAGGAAGAATAAATCCACTATTCTGTACTTTCACTTATTATAGTAGTAGTGTAGTATTATCAGTGAATTTAATGTTGACATTTTTTTTAAGTGTTTAATCCATTGAGGATAGAAAAATTACTTAAAGAAAAAGTCCGTCGTGGCGCAGAGATGCAACATCTGCCTGTAACGCGACGGTTTCTAGGTTCGATTCCCACTCAGGGAAAATGGATTTTACTATTTCCTTCCGTTTAGCTCTTGTCACTAGGCAAAGTGCGGTGTTAAGTTCCGCCACTCAACACGCAATGCCTCCAAAAAGGCGGAAAGCGAGGACAAAACGTGAAGCTAAAAAAAAAAGAAAAAGTCAGTGGTCAGAGCGCTTGTACGGTTCGCAAGAGGGCGCGGGTTCAAATCCCGCTGCGTTAAAATTTTTATATATTTTCTTTAAGTATTTTTTCATTGAATCTTTTCAAAGAGTCTGTGTGTGTAACAACACAGATAGCGTCTCTGGAGGAGGAGAGCGCGCAGAGAGCGAGTGCGCTGGAGACCGCGCGCCGCGACTTTGACGACGAGCGGCGCCGCGCGGATGAGTTAGTTGTATTTACTTTGTATTATATAAAAAAATCATTGTAAAATGCCATAGATACTTGAAGTAATTACTAATAAGGTGTTTGTGTGTTGTGGGTTTTGATCATCGGGTTGATCTCTACACGATGACTAACGCTTTTAGCTCAAGTTTTATAGAAAATACCTATATTTAAAAAAAGTTTATTTACTTATAACAAAAAGTGCGAAGTTGGGTTATTTCATCTGCATAGTTCAATCTAAATGAGTAGCAGTCATCGCGGCAAGTGCAATGAAATTCACGTTCAACGTTTAAAAAATTCAAACAACGAGGGAGTTAGCGATATTGTTAGCAACGGCTGGAACACGCGTTCCGTAGCCCAGTTCAACGATTAGAGACTGCTAGGTTCCCTCAGATAAATCGTGTCTGGATTGCTTAGAATAGGTAACATCCCCCATCTCGTAAATCACAAGCCAACGTTCGAGTTCCTTAACTATTGGTAGTGGTAACTAGAAAACAAGGAACAAACTACGCTCCAAACATAACAAAGCACCAACTGCGACAGAGAGCGCGCACAGCTAAGCGTGCAGGCGGCGCGCAGCGCACAGCTGGCGCGGGAGCTGGGAGCGCGCGCGGACGAGCTCGCCGCCGAGCTGGAAGTTGCGCGCCGACGCTGGCTCCCTCCGCCGCTGTGCAGGCTGGCGGGCGCGGCGCGGGCGATGCTGCGGCCCGGCGCGCTGTCGGCCGCCGCGCTGTGGGCGCTGGCGCCGGCGAGACATGGCTGCTGAGTTGGCTGCTTAGTGTTGTGAAGTTAAAACGTGTCTTGTGTTTTTGTGCTGACTGCTGTCTGTTTAGTGTTGCGAAGTTAGGCCGGCTCTTGTGTTTTTGGATTTAGTTTTGTGTTTTTGCCTACAAAGGGGGTACGGATAAGGATGAAGACGTTTTGGATTTAGAGGGGGGTAATATGTATATGTAAAAAGTCAAGGCTATAGTATATCCTTACGATGATCGTTAGTACTAAAAAGTATTTAAAATAGATGGTAGTTAAAAAGACAAAAGGCCGATGCAATTATAGGTACTATTTCGATATATTTTGTATGCAAAAGCTTTATATGCAATTGGTCTAGTCAGCTAAAATAAGTGTTTAATGTAACTACTATTCTAATTTTAAGCCACGAGAGAAATTTATTTCTAAACAAAATTTATAAGGGGGCAATGGCCATGTTCAACCTGTAAAGTGGACATAGATCCAAAAATGTTGGGAAACACTGCTCCAGTTTGTTTGAAATATAGTGTTAACAAAGTTACTATAATATTTAATAATAATAATGGCCGATAATCACGATAGAAACTCGATCAATTAAGACATTTTGTCAAATATTTGTTATTTTTTAAATTGCCAATCATGTTGACATCAGTATTTAAGCAGTTGGTTTTTTCTTAGAAATTTATTATTTAATATTTAAATATTTATAATAAAATTAGAAGTTCATAAATAATGTAAGATATCTCTTTATGTAATTGTGTTTGAATAAACATTATGCAACGAATGTAAGTTAAGACTTGAGACGTGTGATGAAATCTGCAAATAGGTAAGTATTTAGCGGGAAAATGAATCATATACATAGATCTGTTTCAGTTAAATGCATTTTTTCATCATTATTAATATAAGACGTGTACAGCATTGATTAAATGTTAATGATGCTTTAATTATATTGATAATTTTTTAATTGATATGTAGAATTGTCTTAATAATAGCAACGGCCATTACAAAACCAAGACGTGGTTAGATATATAAATATTGTATGCAGTTACAATTGTTCAATATGAACAAACAGACAGTAGAAGATCGATTAGAGTTTAGTATGGAATGGAATGCACCGACACAAGTAATGTCACGTGCCGAGTAAATCCAAAATGGAGGAAATGCACGTAAAGGGGTGGAACTAAATTTCTTTGTATTTCTAAGTTTTTGTAGATGAGATTTTTAAGTAAGGCTAAATAAGTTTTTCGATGTGACTAAAGTGATAACGAGGCGTGACGTCACTCGTGGTGCTGCTAAGTACAGTTAGATGACAATTATACACTTGTTTTCATAGATGTTGTACTGCGTCCGACGAGACGGTTGGTAAGTATGTGTTTTTGTGTAATTCCTTAGTTTTATACGTCACGTTATACTTATATAGTTTATACTTTACGCGGAGTGCGACTGTGGGCGGCTCTTTTGTAAGCGGGTTTGTTAACTTGATAAGTGTTTAATTCATGTTGTAGGTTTTAAAATAATAAATTTATATATATTTCTATTTGTTTGTTTTCTTTTCTATAGAATGTCCGTAGTAATGTCAAGGATAGGTACTTGAATAAAACACATTGTTGTTATATTCTCTTTAATCTGTCAGTCTTACAATAATTCTATTCAACAAACTACTGTAATATGTCAACAACTGGGATGGTACTCGACCAGCCCTGGCGGGAACTGAACCTGACGTATGCGACCTACTTGATGAAGACCGCCTTAGACTTAAAATACCTTTCTTTTTAACAGTAATGTACGTTATTTGGAGATATTTAGAGTAAATTTATTTAACTTATGTGGTTAAATCTCGTTTTTTTTTGTTTGCGTCTTGATCTTGATATTGCTATTAATGCGATTTGTGCGCAGAATTTAATAATTATATTCATTTATTGTTATTTTCTAATGCATTATTTGGAAAGCCTACGAAATTAAAATAACGACGCAATAAAGTACTGGGGATTGCTTGCATTAAATCTCTTTGGCCCTAATATTAAACATTTGTCTACCTTTAGCCTAAAAATATCAATCTCAATCGACCAGAATGACTCTTACATAGTGTATTTTAAATAATTTACAAATAAAAAATAAAGCATTTACACAGATAATATATACAGATAATATAATATAAGACATAATGTAATATGTTTGTTTACGTATAAGTAGGCTCAAAACTTCGCTCGCCAATGTCTATAACTATTAGAAATTAATAAATAAATTACAAAACATGTCAGATCAAAATTTACTTATTTATTAGCTTTTTCTATTTAAAATAATATACTACTAGTTTAATATTGCTGGATTTAATGTAAAATAATTTACAAATTACAAGCATTCATAATTTCAAGTAAATAGTCACTGTATAGTTCCGAACTGCGATAAAACCCAGGTTTTACATACAATAATTCTCAACATAACCTAAAGTAGTGAAATTATATAATTTTTTTTAAATTCTAACATCCGTCTGTTGATGGAATTAACTATTATATATTAATACTTAAGCTACTGAAACTGAAAAATATCTTAATCGAGGCTTTCACGGTAACATGAGATACTCTACTCTATTTCGAAGCCTTTATTTCTACACTATTTTGCGAATTTAATGACTAGCTAATCGTGAACACGTTTCATTTAGTGACTTTTCTCTCTATATTACGTATCACCTAAGTCTCTCTAATGAACATTACTTTGAATATGCATATAATTGTATTGTCCCTTGGAAAGTTACTAGGATTTATTACTTTATTAAACAAAAGTATAACATCTGAAGCAGAGTCATTACGTCTAATTGTCACCTAACATTGCCTCATCCGGTGTGGTGCGGGAAACAAAAATACGAAAAAGAGAATAGTCTATATTAAAATAAGATAAATACCTCAATAACTTGAACTAGTAGCAGAAAACGGGGATTTTACTGAGTAGTTATATTATGTTACTTATTACGAGTATGAGTCTGAGTATTACCGAAAGGGAATCGCTAGAGTAGAATTTGAAAATATCATTTTCAATACAACACACATTTTATAGACAATACGAGTATCTTGGTCTTCTTCTTTTTCTGGAGGAGTCTTAAATGTAAATAATTTTAAGCCAATATGTAACTATGTTGACGACAAGGCTTCACTTACAAATAAAATATCTAATATATTGAAATTCATTATAGAAAATTGAAATTAGTTTCAATTTTACCAACGTTTCAACTTCTACAGAACAATTTTTCATAATAATATTCAATATGCTAGACAATAGAGTTTTTCATAGATATTGCACTTTTGTATTTAGACTATGAATATTATATATGTAGAGTTAGATATATTAAGAACACTTCGCATATTGTTTGTTTACAACAAAATAAATGGCGCATTTTGTAAATAAATTATTATTTAAAATAAATAAAAGAAAATATTCATAATGTAAATTATGACTAATAATTTCTAGTAAGTAAATATTATTTGTATTGCAATACGATTTAAAAAAAAGGAATGTAAATTTCTGCTTTCACAAAGCATAAATACTTCGTCACTGTTTAAATGATTATACTTATTTAAAGTAAGTAAAAGCAAAAATATACGTACATATACATGCTCATATATAACTTATTTTCTTTATGAGATTTTCTTAAATTAACTATTTTAGGCCCATATGATTTATATTTAAAAATGTACAAGTGTATCAGATTCACTCTCTCTTCTAACTGAAATGACCAGAATCGAATTGCTACGTTAAAAACTAAAAAGTACTATATTTCAGCTAATATAGGAAATAAACCTCGCACTAAAATATTTAAAGCCTGAAATCTCTAACAATATTAAAACGTATTGCTAATATCGCCCTCATATACTTGTATATTATCAAGAGATCAACACTTTAGTGTTAAATTTCTTATAAGTACGTCGTTGTGGAGATAGTTTTTAATAAGGTGGTATTTAAACATAAAGCGAGAATATTGTTTATTAGAAGCGATGAGAGTCGCTCAGACGAAGTGAAGTTATTTGATATAAAGTCATTATTTTTGTTTGGAATAGCGTAGTAACTACTAATATTCACATGAGAAGGACGACGTACTTAATTTTTGGATTCGTCAATATTTCATAATAAATTACCGTTATATTAATTGAACTATATCGTCTTCACGTGGGGAGCTCGTCTCAAAGGTCTATATCATGCCGAACCCCTCGCCGCCCTCGTTGATGGCCCACAGCAGCGCGCGCACCAGCTGCTCGTAGCTGTCGTAGTCGGGCAGGCACAGCTGGTTGAAGCAGGTGTGCGCGGTGGGCAGCGCGCCGAAGGTGGGCGCCGCCGTGACCTGGAAGCGCGGCCGCAGCTCGCGGAAGCCGCCGGCCGGCAGCTGCGAGCAGCCCGTCGTGAACTGCAGCAGGCGCGCGCGCTCCTCCGCGCTGAGGCTGCCCACGGCCGCCCACAGCCACGCCACGCGGCGCTGCCACGCGCGGCCCGCGCCGCCCACCAGCGCGTGCGCGCGCCAGTCCGCCACGCACAGCTCGTCGGTGCCGCACAGCAGCAGCTCGAGCTCGTTCTCGTCGAAGGCGGCCAGCAGGCGGTCGGGCACCAGCAGCGCCAGGCCGCGCAGGAAGGCGTCGGTCTCGGCGCGCCAGCGCGCGGCCAGGCGCCACTGCGCCAGCGCGTCCAGGTACTGCAGCTTGGCGGCGTCGCGCACGCGCAGCGCCGAGCCGCCCGGCACCAGCTCCTGCGTGCGCACGAGGCGGCCGGCGCGGTCGTACACGTCGTCGCAGAAGTAGATCCCGGGCACGGCGTCGCCCGCGTCCAGGTCCGTCTCCAGGATGTACTTGATCTTGGACAGGTACAGCTCGGGGTCGTCCTGCTCGAAGTGCTGCAACCGATGCGACGTGATGCTACTTAATAAGTTCTTTGATTTTCGCGATTTTTATACATTTTAAATAAAACAATTTAACCGGATTTATCGCGTATATTATCATTTTTTAGTGAAACCCGACGTTTCGAACACTTTGCAGTAGTCCGTGGTCACGGGTAGACTGAGGTGGCATTCGTCTGTCATTTGATACAATTATTATATCAAACTACCGCCAACGGTTCCTGAGTTGCCTCGCGTACTGCCCTGGATTCCTGCAGAATGAGCTGACTGTATCCTGCCCTCTGGTGTGGTGTGTTTGGGATTTTAAAATTTTTATAAGTGGATCCCAAGTGGTAGAAAGCTTCCAACCGTCTTCTCTATTGAAATTAGGATGTTTTTGTATTTCAATAGCCTCGCGGATCATTCTAGGAATATATTTATTTTCCCTAGCGAGTATATGAGGTTTATCAAACCTTATGTAATTGTTAGGCTTGTTCAAGGAGTGCTCACACACAGCTGACTTTAATACACGCCCATTCTTGATATCTGAGATGTGCTCTTTCACCCTAACACCGATGCTTCTCTTTGTTTGACCAATGTAAGATAAGCCACAGTCACAATCAAGTTTGTATACACCTGCACACTGCAAGGGAATATTACATTTAACTGGTCTCAAGAATTGGCTCACTTTTTTGTTAGGCTTAAAAATAGTTTTAATTGAAGCTCTTCTTAAGATGTTGCCGATCCTGTCTGTAACTCCCTTTACATATGGTAGGAGTGCTGGCTGTCTCTGTGGGTGGCTTGGTGGTCTTCTTACAACGCTGGCGGGGCACTGGCAGCTTGTTCTGATGAAGGGCATCAATTCTTGAGACCAGTTAAATGTAATATTCCCTTGCAGTGTGCAGGTGTATACAAACTTGATTGTGACTGTGGCTTATCTTACATTGGTCAAACAAAGAGAAGCATCGGTGTTAGGGTGAAAGAGCACATCTCAGATATCAAGAATGGGCGTGTATTAAAGTCAGCTGTGTGTGAGCACTCCTTGAACAAGCCTAACCATTACATCAGGTTTGATAAACCTCATATACTCGCTAGGGAAAATAAATATATTCCTAGAATGATCCGCGAGGCTATTGAAATACAAAAACATCCTAATTTCAATAGAGAAGACGGTTGGAAGCTTTCTACCACTTGGGATCCACTTATAAAAATTTTAAAATCCCAAACACACCACACCAGAGGGCAGGATACAGTCAGCTCATTCTGCAGGAATCCAGGGCAGTACGCGAGGCAACTCAGGAACCGTTGGCGGTAGTTTGATATAATAATTGTATCAAATGACAGACGAATGCCACCTCAGTCTACCCGTGACCACGGACTACTGCAAAGTGTTCGAAACGTCGGGTTTCACTAAAAAATGATAATATACGCGATAAATCCGGTTAAATTGTTTTATTTAAAATGTATAAAAATCGCGAAAATCAAAGAACTTATTATGTGAACCAGTACGGACTGGAAAACGCAAATAAAATACGTCGATTAGAGTATCTAAACAAAAAACGTGCTAGATATTTAACATCTATAAATTTCTTAAAAAGGTGCCGGGACAATAATCTTATTCCAGTATGTGTGGAAATCGCGCCGAAAAAAGACATCAAATTTAGTAAAAAGATACTCAATCAGGCAAGTAAAAAATTATTATGTCAACTCATTAAAGAACACCGTTACGATTTGAATTGTTTCGACAAAAAAATAAAAGATTTAAGTAATGATATCGGGTCGTGTTTTTCAAAGACAGATTTCCATCTATGTGTAGATTTTACTAATAAACTTACTCAAAATAAATATAATCAATATAAAAATAAACAAATTCGAAAATACGAAAAACTCGAATCAAAAATTAAAAAATGGCAACACCGTAACGTCTACACTGGCAACAAAAACGTCTGTTGTCAATCTGTCAAAACAAAATATCGATGATTCAACTATTGAGATCTTAAGTAAAGAATTTAATTTTGCGCCGGCGCCGGTAAAAATACCCTTTGAGGAAATAATAACGAACGTTGAGGATTGTTTACATAAAAACCAGATTTTGAAGGAAGATTAAGAGGCTATTCGTCAGGATATATCTGCCATATTACGCCGTAGTAAACCACCTAAATCTAATTTTTCTCGTGATGAATCTCGTGCTCTTAAGAAATTACGGCAAAACGAAGAAATTACAATCCTCAAAGCCGATAAAGGTAACGCGACGGTTATACTAGACACGGACGAGTACAATAATAAAATGTCACTTTTGCTATCGGATGAAAAAACTTATAAAATTGTTAACAAAGACCCTACAACAAAAATACTTAAAAAAACATCCGAATTAATATCTAAATACGCGAAAAAATTAAATCTTGACGTTAAATCTCTCGTGCCTAGCTGTGTAAAACCTCCAAAGTTGTATGGGTTACCAAAAATACACAAAAAAGATGTACCTTTTCGTCCAATTGTTAGCCAAATCGATACGCCGACGTATAAACTGGCTCAACACATCGCGAAAGTACTTTCTCCACTGCGTGGCCACTCAACATCTTTTGTTAGGGATTCTTACCATTTTGTTAGCGGACTGAAAGACCTTAAGTTAGCTAATAATGAAACCATGGTCAGTTTTGATGTCGAGTCTCTGTTTACTAGTATACCCATTAAGGACTGCATCAGAATTGTCAAGAGAAAGCTAGAAGAATACAATATGCCTATAGAATATCTTGAACTTTTAGAACACTGTCTTACATCTGGTTACCTAGTGTTCAATCAAGTATTTTATTTACAAGTAGATGGCATTGCTATGGGTTCCCCTGTGTCTCCAGTAATAGCAGACATATACATGGAGGATTTTGAGGAGATAGCTCTTAACACTGCACCTTGTCTACCTAGAATATATAAGCGGTACGTAGATGATACTTTTACCATTTTACCTACGGACAATATTAATATATTCTTAAACCATCTTAATTCTATTAATGACAATATTAAATTTACAATAGAATTAGAGGCAAATAATTCTTTGGCTTTCCTTGATGTTTTAGTTATAAAAAATCCCAATGGCACAGTAGGCCACACAGTGTATAGGAAACCCACTCACACTAACAGATATCTCAATGGTGAATCTCACCATCACCCTACACAGTTATCTACCGTTGGCAAATCTTTGTTTCAGAGAGCCCACCACCTCTGCGACGCTGAACACCTAGGGGAGGAGCTTCGACTGGTGAAAGATGCCCTTCATCAGAACAAGCTGCCAGTGCCCCGCCAGCGTTGTAAGAAGACCACCAAGCCACCCACAGTAGAGAGACAGCCAGCACTCCTACCATATGTAAAGGGAGTTACAGACAGGATCGGCAACATCTTAAGAATAGCTTCAATTAAAACTATTTTTAAGCCTAACAAAAAAGTGAGCCAATTCTTGAGACCAGTTAAATGTAATATTCCCTTGCAGTGTGCAGGTGTATACAAACTTGATTGTGACTGTGGCTTATCTTACATTGGTCAAACAAAGAGAAGCATCGGTGTTAGGGTGAAAGAGCACATCTCAGATATCAAGAATGGGCGTGTATTAAAGTCAGCTGTGTGTGAGCACTCCTTGAACAAGCCTAACCATTACATCAGGTTTGATAAACCTCATATACTCGCTAGGGAAAATAAATATATTCCTAGAATGATCCGCGAGGCTATTGAAATACAAAAACATCCTAATTTCAATAGAGAAGACGGTTGGAAGCTTTCTACCACTTGGGATCCACTTATAAAAATTTTAAAATCCCAAACACACCACACCAGAGGGCAGGATACAGTCAGCTCATTCTGCAGGAATCCAGGGCAGTACGCGAGGCAACTCAGGAACCGTTGGCGGTAGTTTGATATAATAATTGTATCAAATGACAGACGAATGCCACCTCAGTCTACCCGTGACCACGGACTACTGCAAAGTGTTCGAAACGTCGGGTTTCACTAAAAAATGATAATATACGCGATAAATCCGGTTAAATTGTTTTATTTAAAATGTATAAAAATCGCGAAAATCAAAGAACTTATTATGTGAACCAGTACGGACTGGAAAACGCAAATAAAATACGTCGATTAGAGTATCTAAAAACAAAACGTGCTAGATATTTAACATCTATAAATTTCTTAAAAAGGTGCCGGGACAATAATCTTATTCCAGTATGTGTGGAAATCGCGCCGAAAAAAGACATCAAATTTAGTAAAAAGATACTCAATCAGGCAAGTAAAAAATTATTATGTCAACTCATTAAAGAACACCGTTACGATTTGAATTGTTTCGACAAACAAATAAAAGCCTTAAGCAATGATATCGGGTCGTGTTTTTCAAAGACAGATTTCCATCTATGTGTTGATTTTACTAATAAACGTGCTCAAAATAAATATAATCAATATAAAAATAAACAAATTCGAAAATACGAAAAACTCGAATCAAAAATAAAATTAAAAAATGGCAACACCGTAACGTCTACACTGGCAACAAAAACGTCTGTTGTCAATCTGTCAAAACAAAATATCGATGATTCAACTATTGAGATCTTAAGTAAAGGTTTTAATTTTGCGCCGGCGCCGGTAAAAATACCTTTTGAGGAAATAATAACGAACGTTGAGGATTGTTTACATAAAAACCAGATTTTGAAGGAAGATTCAGAGGCTATTCGTCAGGATATATCTGCCATATTACGCCGTAGTAAACCACCTAAATCTAATCTTTCTCGTGATGAATCTCGTGCTCTTAAGAAATTACGGCAAAACGAAGAAATTACAATCCTCAAAGCCGATAAAGGTAACGCGACGGTTATACTAGACACGGACGAGTACAATAATAAAATGTCACTTTTGCTATCGGATGAAAAAACTTATAAAATTGTTAACAAAGACCCTACAACAAAAATACTTAAAAAAACATCCGAATTAATATCTAAATACGCGAAAAAATTAAATCTTGACGTTAAATCTCTCGTGCCTAGCTGTGTAAAACCTCCAAAGTTGTATGGGTTACCAAAAATACACAAAAAAGATGTACCTTTTCGTCCAATTGTTAGCCAAATCGATACGCCGACGTATAAACTGGCTCAACACATCGCGAAAGTACTTTCTCCACTGCGTGGCCACTCAACATCTTTTGTTAGGGATTCTTACCATTTTGTTAGCGGACTGAAAGACCTTAAGTTAGCTAATAATGAAACCATGGTCAGTTTTGATGTCGAGTCTCTGTTTACTAGTATACCCATTAAGGACTGCATCAGAATTGTCAAGAGAAAGCTAGAAGAATACAATATGCCTATAGAATATCTTGAACTTTTAGAACACTGTCTTACATCTGGTTACCTAGTGTTCAATCAAGTATTTTATTTACAAGTAGATGGCATTGCTATGGGTTCCCCTGTGTCTCCAGTAATAGCAGACATATACATGGAGGATTTTGAGGAGATAGCTCTTAACACTGCACCTTGTCTACCTAGAATATATAAGCGGTACGTAGATGATACTTTTACCATTTTACCTACGGACAACATTAATATATTCTTAAACCATCTTAATTCTATTAATGACAATATTAAATTTACAATAGAATTAGAGGCAAATAATTCTTTGGCTTTCCTTGATGTTTTAGTTATAAAAAATCCCAATGGCACAGTAGGCCACACAGTGTATAGGAAACCCACTCACACTAACAGATATCTCAATGGTGAATCTCACCATCACCCTACACAGTTATCTACCGTTGGCAAATCTTTGTTTCAGAGAGCCCACCACCTCTGCGACGCTGAACACCTAGGGGAGGAGCTTCGACTGGTGAAAGATGCCCTTCATCAGAACAAGCTGCCAGTGCCACGCCAGCGTTGTAAGAAGACCACCAAGCCACCCACAGTAGAGAGACAGCCAGCACTCCTACCATATGTAAAGGGAGTTACAGACAGGATCGGCAACATCTTAAGAAGAGGTTCAATTAAAACTATTTTAAGCCTAACAAAAAGTGAGCCAATTCTTGAGACCAGTTAAATGTAATATTCCCTTGCAGTGTGCAGGTGTATACAAACTTGATTGTGACTGTGGCTTATCTTACATTGGTCAAACAAAGAGAAGCATCGGTGTTAGGGTGAAAGAGCACATCTCAGATATCAAGAATGGGCGTGTATTAAAGTCAGCTGTGTGTGAGCACTCCTTGAACAAGCCTAACCATTACATCAGGTTTGATAAACCTCATATACTCGCTAGGGAAAATAAATATATTCCTAGAATGATCCGCGAGGCTATTGAAATACAAAAACATCCTAATTTCAATAGAGAAGACGGTTGGAAGCTTTCTACCACTTGGGATCCACTTATAAAAATTTTAAAATCCCAAACACACCACACCAGAGGGCAGGATACAGTCAGCTCATTCTGCAGGAATCCAGGGCAGTACGCGAGGCAACTCAGGAACCGTTGGCGGTAGTTTGATATAATAATTGTATCAAATGACAGACGAATGCCACCTCAGTCTACCCGTGACCACGGACTACTGCAAAGTGTTCGAAACGTCGGGTTTCACTAAAAAATGATAATATACGCGATAAATCCGGTTAAATTGTTTTATTTAAAATGTATAAAAATCGCGAAAATCAAAGAACTTATTATGTGAACCAGTACGGACTGGAAAACGCAAATAAAATACGTCGATTAGAGTATCTAAAAACAAAACGTGCTAGATATTTAACATCTATAAATTTCTTAAAAAGGTGCCGGGACAATAATCTTATTCCAGTATGTGTGGAAATCGCGCCGAAAAAAGACATCAAATTTAGTAAAAAGATACTCAATCAGGCAAGTAAAAAATTATTATGTCAACTCATTAAAGAACACCGTTACGATTTGAATTGTTTCGACAAACAAATAAAAGCCTTAAGCAATGATATCGGGTCGTGTTTTTCAAAGACAGATTTCCATCTATGTGTAGATTTTACTAATAAACGTGCTCAAAATAAATATAATCAATATAAAAATAAACAAATTCGAAAATACGAAAAACTCGAATCAAAAATAAAATTAAAAAATGGCAACACCGTAACGTCTACACTGGCAACAAAAACGTCTGTTGTCAATCTGTCAAAACAAAATATCGATGATTCAACTATTGAGATCTTAAGTAAAGGTTTTAATTTTGCGCCGGCGCCGGTAAAAATACCTTTTGAGGAAATAATAACGAACGTTGAGGATTGTTTACATAAAAACCAGATTTTGAAGGAAGATTCAGAGGCTATTCGTCAGGATATATCTGCCATATTACGCCGTAGTAAACCACCTAAATCTAATCTTTCTCGTGATGAATCTCGTGCTCTTAAGAAATTACGGCAAAACGAAGAAATTACAATCCTCAAAGCCGATAAAGGTAACGCGACGGTTATACTAGACACGGACGAGTACAATAATAAAATGTCACTTTTGCTATCGGATGAAAAAACTTATAAAATTGTTAACAAAGACCCTACAACAAAAATACTTAAAAAAACATCCGAATTAATATCTAAATACGCGAAAAAATTAAATCTTGACGTTAAATCTCTCGTGCCTAGCTGTGTAAAACCTCCAAAGTTGTATGGGTTACCAAAAATACACAAAAAAGATGTACCTTTTCGTCCAATTGTTAGCCAAATCGATACGCCGACGTATAAACTGGCTCAACACATCGCGAAAGTACTTTCTCCACTGCGTGGCCACTCAACATCTTTTGTTAGGGATTCTTACCATTTTGTTAGCGGACTGAAAGACCTTAAGTTAGCTAATAATGAAACCATGGTCAGTTTTGATGTCGAGTCTCTGTTTACTAGTATACCCATTAAGGACTGCATCAGAATTGTCAAGAGAAAGCTAGAAGAATACAATATGCCTATAGAATATCTTGAACTTTTAGAACACTGTCTTACATCTGGTTACCTAGTGTTCAATCAAGTATTTTATTTACAAGTAGATGGCATTGCTATGGGTTCCCCTGTGTCTCCAGTAATAGCAGACATATACATGGAGGATTTGAGGAGATAGCTCTTAACACTGCACCTTGTCTACCTAGAATATATAAGCGGTACGTAGATGATACTTTTACCATTTTACCTACGGACAATATTAATATATTCTTAAACCATCTTAATTCTATTAATGACAATATTAAATTTACAATAGAATTAGAGGCAAATAATTCTTTGGCTTTCCTTGATGTTTTAGTTATAAAAAATCCCAATGGCACAGTAGGCCACACAGTGTATAGGAAACCCACTCACACTAACAGATATCTCAATGGTGAATCTCACCATCACCCTACACAGTTATCTACCGTTGGCAAATCTTTGTTTCAGAGAGCCCACCACCTCTGCGACGCTGAACACCTAGGGGAGGAGCTTCGACTGGTGAAAGATGCCCTTCATCAGAACAAGCTGCCAGTGCCACGCCAGCGTTGTAAGAAGACCACCAAGCCACCCACAGTAGAGAGACAGCCAGCACTCCTACCATATGTAAAGGGAGTTACAGACAGGATCGGCAACATCTTAAGAAGAGCTTCAATTAAAACTATTTTTAAGCCTAACAAAAAAGTGAGCCAATTCTTGAGACCAGTTAAATGTAATATTGCCTTGGAGTGTGCAGGTGTATACAAACTTGATTGTGACTGTGGCTTATCTTACATTGATCAAACAAAGAGAAGCATCGGTGTTAGGGTGAAAGAGCACATCTCAGATATCAAGAATGGGCGTGTATTAAAGTCAGCTGTGTGTGAGCACTCCTTGAACAAGCCTAACCATTACATCAGGTTTGATAAACCTCATATACTCGCTAGGGAAAATAAATATATTCCTAGAATGATCCGCGAGGCTATTGAAATACAAAAACATCCTAATTTCAATAGAGAAGACGGTTGGAAGCTTTCTACCACTTGGGATCCACTTATAAAAATTTTAAAATCCCAAACACACCACACCAGAGGGCAGGATACAGTCAGCTCATTCTGCAGGAATCCAGGGCAGTACGCGAGGCAACTCAGGAACCGTTGGCGGTAGTTTGATATAATAATTGTATCAAATGACAGACGAATGCCACCTCAGTCTACCCGTGACCACGGACTACTGCAAAGTGTTCGAAACGTCGGGTTTCACTAAAAAATGATAATATACGCGATAAATCCGGTTAAATTGTTTTATTTAAAGTGATGCTACTTTTTAGCAGGCTTTTAGCAAAGCAACTAATGAGATATAATATATAGCAAGTATTTGGTTATTAACGAGGATACCTCAAGGGTCCCGCTTGGACCCTATTGTTTTGAATATTGTTTGCCCTAATTTTTTTACGATGTCGTGGTATGTTTTAAAAACTAAATTCCGTACATAATTGCTGGTGACCTCAAATTTATTAAAGCTGCAGGTACATTAAATGATTCGATTCTTCTACAAAGGAACATCGATTTTCTAGTCCAATGGTGTAATAACAATATAATGAGTATTAATATAGCCAAATGTGGACATATTAAATTTACACGAAATATTCGCCTTTTTTCTTCAACATACAAAGAAGTTGCTGCTTATAAAGATTAAAGTATTGTCGTAGATTTACCACACATAAAGGAAACAATTAAGAGAGCTTCAAAAAAATTGTAGTTCGTTATTCGTATGGCAATAAACTAGACAAAAGTATTTTATATAAGTCTTGTTAAAAGCATTTTGGAGTACTTTAGTCCTATTTTCGACATTAAAGTGTTTAATCGATGCACAAAAGAGGGAACATTCCCGGACGTTTAGACAAATAAGAGCAGCAGGTTGCTCATCTCGCCTAAAGGTAACGGAAAGCCTCTTACAGACCCGACAGTGTACCACCCCATCACTCTGTTGCCTATTTTTGGAAAAGTTTTGGTACAAATCATGCCCAGATGCGCCTTGCAAATCACCCACGGACTGTCGGACTGCCAGCATGGTGTCACTCTGGGTAAGTCAACTGAGTCTGCTGTGTAGAACCTCTAGTGACCGATTCGAGACTATTGTTTGCGTAGGATGCGATGTCGATTGGGGAGCGGGTGACAAATTACTTCTGCAATATGTCGAGACTACCCGCAAATTCTTGGGGGATAAGATATAGATTCTTAGAGTTCTGTATGTAGATACCTACGCTGCCACGATAACGTATGCACACATCCTTTCACGTTGTGCGAAGCGCACTATTGCGAACCCAGAAGCAGGCTTTGTGTCCTTGTGACCAAAGCGTACCGTTAGGTGAATTCCTTGCAATCCAGCCGGCGTACCACCGGCTGACCTCGAGATCATCTTGGCTGACAGACTAGGTAATGATCGCGTCTAGAGATGAGTTAGCGGTTGTAAAACGCAATATCTGTGATCAATTGGTCAACACCTTGCATAAAAGGTTGAAAGCTGGCTGGTTGGAAAGCCTCACAAAGAAGGAGGGAATTACATCGATTCTTCCCGGACGTGTCAGTGCAGCTCGGGGCAACTTGAATTGAACCGGACTATGAAATATTCCATTTACTGACCGGCCATGGATGCTTCCGAAAGAGGCTGTTTGAGAAGTTATGTGACGAAGGCGCATATTTTTGTGACTCGTGAACATCACCCAGTACGGAGTACTATTGCGACCTAGTATGTTCGGAGTTCGTAGTGCTAAAATACTATTAAACGTTGTCAATTTGTCATTTCTCATTTAAAAAAATTACCGAGTGAGAAAGAGACATATATCTTTACTACTCTGATACGAAAGTGTAGATTTAATTCATTTTTTAAAAAAAAGGATTTTTTAAAAAAAATATTACTTGTTTTATAATTTTATTACGTTTAAAAAGACTATGTATATGAATTTTTAAGTATTTTAGTGTTAAGTATACTATGTATGGCAAGTTTAATTAATATGTTGTGTATACCTTTATATAGATAAAGTGATTTAAGTAACGGTTAGATTTATGTAATATTTACATCTAGCCTATAATAATATGTAGGTAAGTATTTTTTTACAAAACCAAGTTTTTGAGTACCAAAAAGTTCACTTTGTCGGTCAGTGATCTGCAGGAAGAAAAAAGAGAAAACTTAAAAGAAGTGGCCCACCTTGTAGTGCACGCGCAGGCCGATGATCTGCGCCAGGAAGGACCTGGCGAGGCGCGCGCGCACCAGCTGGCGGTAGGCGCCGCCCAGCGCGCTCTCGTACAGGCACTTGCCCACCAGCTTGCCCGCGAACTCGAAGTGCTTGAGCTTGAGGTGCGGCGGCCGCTCCGGCGCCGGGTTGGGGTGCACCAGCCCCGCCGGCGAGTCCTGGCACGACGCGAACAGCCCGCCGCGCGCCGAGAACAGCTGCGCGCACAGCAGCGACACCCACTCGCGCCGCACGCCGCCCCAGTCCACGCCCGCCTCGCCCGCGAACGACACCTCCAGGCTGCGGCACCACTCCGCCGCCGCCCAGTGCCGCGTGGCGCGCACGCTGGAGCGCAGCAGCTCCGCGCGCCGCACGCGCAGCGCCAGCCGCGAGTGCGGGTGCCGCGCGTGCGCGCGCCGCAGCGCCGCGTAGAAGAACTCCGCCTTGTGCTTGAACCCGTCCTCGCCGCCGCAGTTGGCCGCCAGCAGCTGCGCGAACGCGGCCGCCAGCAGGTCGCGCTCGGCCGCCCACAGCCGCAGCGGCGGCTGCGCGCCGTCGTCCAGCGTGAGCTCGCCGCCGGGCGCGCCGCCCGCCCCCTCGGGCGCGCCGGGCCCGCCGCGCGCGCCCAGCGCCAGCCGCGTGGACGGGCACACGCGGAACGACGTGATGCGCTTGGGGATGAAGCGCAGCACGTAGTCCTTGACGAGCAGCCGCTTGGCGCTGAGGCAGCACAGCACGCGGCGCGCGCGGCCGCCGCCGTCCAGCAGGCGCGCCTCGTAGCAGGCGCCGCGGCGCGCGCCCAGCTGGCGCTGCACGGTGGCGGCGTCGCCGGGCGTCAGCACCACGCAGTCGAACTCCCCGTTGTGCAGCAGCGCGCCGCCGTAGCGCAGCGCCGCGCGGTAGGCGCCGGCCGCCGCGAAGCACAGCGACGCGCTCACGCGCTGGTTGACGGCGTCGTACTCGAAGTCGGCGCGGCAGGCGGGCTCGGCGCGCGCGTCGGCCGGGTCGAGCGGCGTCACGTCCAGCGAGAAGCCCTCCCCGCCGCGCTCGCGGTCGGGCGGCGCCGCGTTGTCGTAGCGGTCGCGCGGGTGCACCAGCAGGCGGCGCGCGCGCTGCGCCGTGCACACGAGCGCGGCGCCGGCGCGGCCGACGCGCGAGCGCCGCGCCTCCACGCGCCCCGCCACGAACCACTTGCGGAAGGGCCCGCCGGCGCCGGCCTGCCCGCCTGCACACACGCGGGACCGCGTTAGGAGGAGGAGGGGGAAGGAGATCGGGGAGAAAGTCGTTGTTCGAGAGTAGACGTGTCGCATTGATTTTTATATTTTAATATGTACATGGTTAAAGTAAAATAAATCGCATTGTTACTTAATAAGGTTTAGTTTAGAACAAACTCTTCAACGTGATTTACGACGTACCACTGGATCAAGACGTGAGCTTTGACCTTCACCTTTGAGCAAGCGATGCAAACATAGACTCTAATTCTGTACCATTGACTACTCAATATTGGCCCTTCTCATCACGAATACATAGCAAAAAGTAAAAAAAGTTGCACAACATGAATAAGTCACCGAGCGGAAATTCGCATGCCAACCTCTCGAAGTTAAACGAAGTAGCGGATCGGCAAGTTACGGTGCGCAAACGAAAGCAACCAGAGACGGACTGTGACTACAATAAGGAGCTAATTAAATTTCGAAATGAATTAACAAAAATAATCTCCGATTTTACTGACATACAAAAAGAACATATGGTGGCTATGCGAGAGGATACTTCCCAAATCAAAAACCAAATAAATGAAATTCAATCTTCAATTGACTTTCTCACTAAAGAGCATAAGAAGATAATAAATTAAGTAACAACATTAAAAAACCAAAATACACAAACTGAAAACAGGATGAAAAAAATAGAAGAAGAAATTATGTTACTAAAAGACGAATCTTTTACAACTACGACAACATCTTTAACAAAGGATGAAAATATCATTCGCGAAGTTAAAGAAAGATTTCAACGAGAAAATAATATCATTATATCAGGAATTAAAGAGTTACACTCAGAAAAGCGCGAAAATAGATATAAACATGATAAAAATTAAGTTTTGTCTATCCTCGACTCCATACAGGGGAATCTATCACCTCCAAAGTTTATTATGAGGATAGGAAAATATAAACCAAATTTAAATCGACCTATAAAAGTGTGTTTTGACTCAAACAAAATACCTAAACTATTACTACGTGAAAAATATAATATAGCTGATAAAAATATTAAGATATATTATGACAAATCTCAAAAGGAATACTTGTACTTAAAACAACTTAAGGAAGAACTACAAAAACGTCAGCAAAATGGTGAAAATAACCTAACTATTAAATACAAAAATGGACATCCTAAAATAATACCAGAGTCAAAAAACTACTAAAACCAATAAACTTGCACCAAAATAACGATTTTCCTAAAACTACAATAATAAATAAAACTTTTAACATAAGCTATGAATTCTAAACAAATGAGATCAATTACAGAAGAATAATTTCCTGCTAAGTTTTTCTACTCAAATATTCGAAGTATAGTGAAGCCTGGAAAACTAGATGAACTAAAATGTACAATAAAATCTATAAATGCTAAAGTACAGTTCATTTTATTAACTGAAACTTGGATAAAATCGGAACAAGAAGCAAATAGCATTCAACTACCAAATTATACTCACTATTTTAACTATAAACATTCTGGAACCACCCACCACCACTCCACTCCACCACCCCGGTGGAGTATCTATTTTTGTACACAACGACATGGAGCATATTTGCACTAACGAAAACTTTACCAATGGAAATAACTACTTATGGATTCATGTCAAAAAACTTAATCTCGATATTGGCATCATCTACAAACCTGGTGATACGAACATTAATC
Organism: Dione vanillae; assembly: GCA_037178615.1. Taxonomy (NCBI): domain Eukaryota; kingdom Metazoa; phylum Arthropoda; class Insecta; order Lepidoptera; family Nymphalidae; genus Dione; species Dione vanillae. The sequence continues at coordinate 336,766 of JAZFAU010000036.1, read as the reverse complement.
AATTCATCGATGATTTCGAAGAACAACTGAATCAAAAAAAACAAGCTATTGTTTTTGGTGATTTTAATTTAAACTTATTATCTAATAGTAGAGACGTTAAGAGGTATAGAACTATGCTGACAGAATGTGGCTACACTATATTGAACAACATAGACAAAAAATTTGCCACGCGTATTACAGCTTCAAGTAATACTATTTTAGATCACATAATGACAAACCTTAAGGATAAAACCTACCACCTGGCATTGACTGACTCTGCAATGTCAGATCATATGCAGATATTTCTAGGAATTAAAAAATACAAACGTGAACCACCGAAACGTCTTAAATATGAAGCTATTAATTACAATTTATTACGAGAAAATGCTGCAGTATTTCCTTTTAAATCGGACTGTCATTCTTATACTTATCTCCATGAAGCCATTAAACGAATAATAAGCAAACACACGATGATAAAATTCAAAATACAAAATCTGCCACGAGCAGACTGGATAAATAGAAACATATTGAAAGACATTGAACTAAGAAATGAAACATGGCGAAAATTTAAAATGATTCCAGATAATATTGATTTAGAAAATGATTTTAAAAAAAAGAAATATGCTGCGGCGGCGAATATAGGCAAATGTAAAAGTGAATTTTATATAGATTCTTTTGCGAAATGTAAAAAAAACCCCAAAAAAGTATGGAATCTAATACATACGTTATCCAATAACAAAATAAAACTTAACTGTGTACCCCCACAACTAATGACTAATATTGGATTAATTACTGAAGGTACAAAAATATGTGAACACTTTAATGAATTTTTTGCCACAATTGGTTCCGTCTTGGCTAATCAAATACCGTATAAGTTTCATAATAATACTATTTATACAGTAAGTAATCACAAATATAATAATAATTTGTCAACATTCACACATTGTAGTGTAAGCGAAATATCTGGAATTATTGATAATTTAAACTCAACGGTAGGTGTTGGAATAGATGGTATTAGTACAAAAGTAGTAAAATGTTTGAAGGCTTATATTGTTGATGAATTATCGGATTGCATTAATAAATGTCTAGATGAAGGTGTCTTTCCGGATACTTTAAAAATTGCAAAAGTTACTCCAATATACAAATCGGGTGAGAAATCTGACCCAGGTAATTATAGACCAATCTCAGTTTTACCTGTAATTTCTAAAATATTTGATAAAGTAATTTACAGTCGATTAGATAAATATTTGTCACAGATTGGATTTATTTTTAAACGGCAGTATGGTTTTAAAAAGGATTCAAGTACTCTATACGCAACAATAGACATAGTCACGAAAATTAAAAAAAATTTGAATGCTAAAAATGTAGGCTTGGGTATATTTATAGATTTGAAGAAAGCTTTCGATACAGTAAGTCACTCTATTCTGCTACAAAAACTTTATGGAATAGGTATCAGTGGTACAGCTCATAAATTATTAGAATCTTACTTAACGAATCGTCAACAAATAGTAAAAATCGATAAATATCAGAGTATATCTCATATATTAACTTTGGTGTACCTCAAGGATCTACACTTGGGCCCCTGTTATTTTTAATCTATATTAATAACATTAAGGAGTTATCACTTCATGGTTAACTTACACTCTACGCCGATGGCACAAATATTTTTTATTTCGGTCATTCAATGCAAAGGTTATCAATACATGCTGAAGAAAATCTTAATCTGTTACACAGATAGTTTCAATACAATCCACTAACAATAAATGTAAAAAAACACATTATATAGTATTCAAGTCTAAAAATAAAAGAATCCCAAATTTTACGCCACTTTTTATAGATAACTTGGAAATTAAGAAAACTAATACAGAAAAATATTTAGGGTTAATTTTGGATAGTAACCTTACATGGAGAGCGCATATTGATAAGATTAAATCTAAATTATCCTCCCTTCTTGGCTCGTTGCGTGGTATCTTTCGGTGTCTACCTCGTAGTGTATGCTACACTATATATTTTTCACTAGTTCAATCAAACTTGACCTACTTAATAGAAATTTGGGGTGCAGCCTCGAAAAGTAATTTAAGATGTCTGCAAATTATCCAAAACAAAATAATAAAACTTCTTTTCCATTATAAACCGTTTACAAGTACAAACAAAATATATAGCGAAACGAAGTTTTTAAATATTTCTCAATTATACCAATATAATATTTGTACTTTTATTCGCAAAATTTTGGAACATCATTTGCAAACAGAGCTATCTTTTCTGACAAATACCCAAAAAGGAAATAGACCCTTACGAAATGCAAATAATTTATATTTACCCAAGACACGAACTAATTGTGGACAGAAATGCATTACTTACGAAGGAGCACAATTATACAATAAATTACCCCGAGATATAAAAGAATGTAAAAATTTTAATAAATTTAAAACTTTGTTAAAAGAACATCTATTAAAAAAGTTAGAATCCGACCCTGTAAAATAACTTGTCGAATGTGGGTAAACTTAATATTGAGAATGTGATGATTATTGTATTACCTTCTATTTTTTCTTATTATTTTATTTATATAATTAAACCATGTTTTTTGTGTGTATAATTATGTGATAATTTTTGTGTAAAATGTTTGCTCGATAACAACGCTCACAATAGCTAAGTTAAAATAATGTGTATTCTCAGCAAGTGAAATGTAAATTTCTTTTTGAGAAACTAAAAATAAACTCTTTAACCACAAGGTCGACACGCACCTATGAGCACGTTGATGTGGTAGACGCCGGCGGCGCGCACGGTGAACTGCACGCGCGCGGTGTGCGCCTGCGCGGGGTCGCCGGACCCGAGCTCCACCACCGCCGCGATCTGACACACATCACATTCATTCAATGGCTGCTGCCTTGAACCAGTATAACAATATTTGTAGCAGTAGCCAGTCCTCACCTTCCTGGTGCCGAGCGCTATGTCTACGACGAGCTCGTCGGTGTCGCAGATGGGGTAGGGCTGTCCGTTGCGCTGGTAGCAATACACCGTGAAGCACATGGTCTCGCCCACCGCCTGTGGCTCCTCCCATCCCCACTCCACCTTTAACACAGGGTGTTTTACTATTTACTAGCTTTATATACGTAAACGGAAATTCTGAAAAGTTGTATATGACACGTTCAGTAAAAAAAATTAAAAATGCATCTACTTATATTATTATATGCAATTCGAAATTGTAGCTTTGTTATAATTTTTTTTATTTAAATAACGTGAAACGAAAGCTGCTCTATATCATACAGCCTTATACCTAAATAACAACGAACCAATGCAACATTCATAAATGTTTAACATTCATATATATCAACGTTCAGTTATATATAAAATGCAAATGCTTATAAGACCAAGTGACTCCACAGCAGAGCAACGGCAACTTTTTTATATAAAAATCATATTTTCATAATATCAGAAGCTAATTCTAAAACTGCTGCTGGTTCTAAAGAGTAAATAAAACTGAATTGAAAAATAAACTTTATAAAATCTAACATCGAATCGATTTGAACAAATAAACATATCAGCCCCTTTGCTGCTGCCTATCATAAATCATCATTTGAGTTTTTAGCAATAACCTATTTCTTTATCATATTCCTGATAGTTTCCATCGTGACGCAATAAGCCAGCGGCTGAATGTTGCAAGTAGAAAGAAATTGTCTCGACAAGCTCTCTTAGAAGTAGGCGTACCTTACAACTAGGCGGGTGCAGGTACTTCCCCGTGACGTACTGCAGCAGCGAGTGCTTGGCCTCGGGCGCCAGCGACGGCTGCGTCATCGCCGCCAGCGTCACCAGCCCGCATACTGAGATCGACACTACTAGCATGCCGCCTGGAAACGTTTATTATTGATATGTTTTTGTTATCATTTATGCTAAGTGTTTTTTGACTTTTCACGTCCAAGTCATAGTTGACTGTAAATTTAACCTACTAAAAAAATAGTGATAGGGCACCGAATTGGTTCCCTTAATAAAAGACACCTTCAAATTTCTACTAGAGGGCCGTTGTGGGGCAGAGGCATTTGTGAGTTCGATTCCCACTCGAAAGATGGATTTTTCATTTCTATTTTCTTCGCTCTGACAACTAAGGTAAGCGTGGCGTTGAGTTAAAGAGAAAAAGCAGGGACTAAGCAACAGAGTGCCTTAACACTAGGTTCCCACGGCTCCTGCTGTACCCTATGTGCGGGATAAGGCGTGAAGACATAAAAGAAATTAAAACCAACACCATACCAAAATATTACTAACCCCAAGTCCAAGCATCCTGGTGCTTACTATTCTTGACCACGGTACTCCACAGATCGGACTTGAGCGTTTGCAAGGCCTCCTTTCCCGTGGGCAGACTCTGACGCGCCGCCGACCACGCGTTGAAGTCCTTAGCCTCGATCACGTGACGCGCTGTCGAATCCTCCAGCCAGTACACATCTTCCAAGGAAGACACGTCCAGGCTAAGCAACCTGGAATTTCACGAACAAAATGGCTGGTTAAAATTGAGATTTAAGGCCTACGCAATAAATCGTGACAATTTATCCCTTCAAACCGTGTAAATAACTTGTAATATCATAATCTTATATTGATAATTTCATATTTTTTTGCTAATGGTGCTAACATATCGTAAGGTATAAAATAAACGTCATTTCACACCAAATTAAAAACTACAAAACATTTGTTATGATAATAAAATGTGAAAAGGCGGAAATTATGAGTGACCTCTTTGAGACAACGTAATAGAAAGGATCTTATGAGAATAGCCGGCGTGGTGCATGTATATTAACTATGATATTTATAAATTTACACAAGTATAACATATGTATAGATAGGAATCTATTGTAAAAAGAGGGTAGTATTAGAAGACAAAGACTATAAAAACGAAGAGTGCTACTCTGAAATAATGTTATTAGCTTATTTATGTCATTTACTACACTTACGTAGTCTTACGTAATCTCTGTCCTAATACGCTTGAAATATGTTGAGCATAAAGAAGTTGAACGCATGAATTGAAATTAAATTATTTATATATACATATATATATATATATATATATATATATATATATATATATATATATATATATATATATATATATATATATATATATATATATATATATATATATATATATATATATATATATATATATATATATATATATATATATATATATATATATATATATATATATATATATATATATATATATATAATATATATATATATATATATATATATATATATATATATATATATATATATATATATATATATATATATATATATATATATATATATATATATATATATATATATATATATATATATATATATATATATATATATATATATATATATATATATATATATATATATATATATATATATATATATATATATATATATATATATATATATATATATATATATATATATATAATTTAATTTCATAATAAGCATTGCGTGCAAAATTTATATATAGGCAACTACTGTGTATTCTATACAAAGTAGTTGCCTATATATAAATTTTATATATTTCTTTTTCATTAAAGGCAAAAATTTGATTAAAAAGTATGTATATTTATAATATAATCAACCAAGGCGATAAAAGAAAGTGTACTTTACAAGATCAAATCAAATAAAGAAGGAAGGCCCTTTGCATGATAAGTTAATGTTAGTTTTCCGCGAACATTTTTATGGTAGATTTACTTTTACGATCTCCGCGGGCGAGATGAAACGAAGATCAAATACAAAACAAATATAACGTAAATACATATATTATCGTAGGATTTTTTTAACCTTCCTGAAAAGATTTTTGTAATTTTTTTAGATAGATTCAGTCTAGAGTGTGTCTATACAACTCATAATAGAAGGTGGACGGCATCCGTGTAACAGATTAAACTATGCGTAGAACAATGTTATATATCATTATTAAACAATATTAATTTTATGTTTAAAAAAATGTTAATTAGTGGTAGTAAGTGGCTGCTGAGATGGAGATAGTCTGAAGTCTATACATGTCGTTTTGGAACCAAATTTAATATATAAATACATCTTAAAACAAAAAGTAATGTGCTTTTAATGACGTTTATTCTAAGCATAGATCGAGATTTTTGAATTATTACAAACATTTAATTATAATTAAATAAAAATCCATCCTTACTATCTGTTACTAAAACAAACCTAACATACAAATGATTTAAACGGAAAACATTACTTAATACCATAGTACTAAGTAGGTAGACAGACGTACGTCGTACAAAGACAAAGCAAAACCAGTAAGCTAAGGCTGTGAGATGCTGAACACATATGCTGCACATACATTTGGTTAAAAGAGTAGAATAGCTTGAAACTTATATATCACTTTATATTAGTTCAATAAACAACATAATTTTTCGAAAGAGCAAATAATGTGGCAATTTTTTAACCACACTAATCAAAGTAACTTTGAAATAAATTATATAAGAATGCAGCTAATGTAATATAAGTGAAATGTATTTTTTAATAACTCTCATAAAATAAATTTCACAACTTATAATGTATGAAAAAAAAAACGTCGGCAAAAAAGGCGACGACGTGAATTTTTTAACCATTCAATTATTAAAAATTTCATGGCAGATCAACAAGCGAAGTACAGCGCACTAAAAAAGTCGCTATAGGGTGATAAGCGTATAATGTTTTGGTACTAACTTCTCTATTACTATAATTTCCTACAATCATACTTATTTATTAAGTCCAATTAAATGTTTACTTTGTTAACCCTCCTTTATAGGTAAAGACTGAAGTATTCACGTAATAATTCACGTACAGTAACATCGCTCGTCTAACCAGTGTACCACGTGCATTGTTTTCACCCCGCAGCTCAGGTGGCTCGAGGCAGCTGCTAGCTACTTGTAACAATTCCTTATTCCCTCAAATCTCGGTCGAGAACGATTCGGCACCGACGCTATTTACACGCCTAAGCTTTCCTTTGAATGTTTCAGAAGAAGCCTTCTGAAACATTCAAAGGTTCGCTTCAATGAATTTTGTGTAATCACACACTCGTGTGTATGATACTTGAAATTGTACGTATATTGTTATTTATATTATTGTTTTGAACCTCACACTGTATTCTGTATATAGCAGGGATGGTAAAGGGACATATTGTTAAGACTTTCCTTTCCTTGCTTTCTACCTTTTGAGACTTTGTTATGATAAGTGGCGGAACTCAACGTCGTAGTTATTTTGTGAGAATAATTCAAAATATTTTATTAGTAAAAAGTGTATATTGATTTAAAACAACAAAATATAGATAAACTTTGTAAATTAACTTCAAAAACCGCCACAAGAAGAAATGTTTATTATTGTAAAAATATATTGTTAAAATACTTAATATAGCATAGATAATCAAAAAATATCTCTGTAAGTTTTATAAAATTTTGAAGCTTAAACTCGTGTTTTTAATCAAAAAAGACTTTAGGCTATGAGGATTATATATGATTAATAACCGCTTGTTTGTACTTTTGTACTTTATTAAAAATTATTGGGTATTATGGTTATGTTTTTTTTTAATAGATAATTAAAGACACTCGGTCTTTTATTTATAATCTGTGTTCAATGTTTATTTATAATCTTTACTGTTACACATGTCAAGTATGATTAAATTCTACTTGTCATTGTGGCGTAGATGTATATACGATATGATATGAATAGTTAGCACCTTCAAACAGCACTCGAGGGACTTATATAAAAATATAAATAAATACTTATTTACATTAAAAGTATTTAATTATAGTACTTTTTTATATTCTGCCATTTATTATAATTGTAGGCCAAAGTTCAATAGCGACTGCATAAAGTTAATGTTGAGGCGAACTATGGAAACCCAGTGTTAAAATACTCCGTTCCCTGCTTTTCGCCTTTTTTTTGAGGCATTGCCTGCTGAGTGGCGGAACTCAACCGCTCAACTCAGCTCAATATGACCGTAACTTTAAGTTAGTCATCTTTTGTAAGTAATTTTTCTTTAACCTGCAGTACCCACCCACTATTAACTGATATTTTTATTTTTAATGAATACAAAACAGAATAAGTCACGTGACTCACTCTCTTCTTCACAGTGTTACTCTTTATCCGACTACTTAATAGAAAGTTGTTATAATTTTTATATATATATTTTCATTTATATATATATATATATATATATATATATATATATATATATATATATATATATATATATATATATATATATATATATATATATATATATATATATATATATATATATATATATATATATATATATATATATATATATATATATATATATATATATATATATATATATATATATATATATATATATATATATATATATATATATATATATATATATATATATATATATATATATATATATATTTTTTTTTTTTGCTTCACGCTTTATCCCGCACATGGCAGGGTAGGCAGAGGGAACTGCAGGAACCATACGAACCTAGTGTTAAGACACTTCGTTACTTAGTCCCTGCTTACTCCGTCCCCGCTTTCCGCCGTTTTCGAGGCATTGCGTATTGAGTGGCGGAACTCAACGCCGCGCTTTGCCTTAGTTGCCAGAGCGAAGAAAATGGAAATAGAAAAATCCATCTTCCCCGACTGGGGATCGAACCCAGAAACCGTCGCGTTAGCCGCGTTACAGGCAGACGTTGCGCCTCTGCGCCACGACGGTCCTCTATTTTATATATATATTTTCATTTATTTTGTTAAAAAATATATTTTTACATGTGATAGTCGATTTTCTTTATTTATTTTTAATTATTATATAATTAATTTTGAAGTAACTTTATAAAGAAATTCCGTTCAGAAAAAAATAATAACCGACTTGATATTACATGGATCACACAACTTTTGCGGTAAAAGAACTGAGACGCGAGACTTGGTTCTTATGGACGCTTAATTTTTCAAGAATTTCCCTCGTGGTGAATGACTAATGAAGTTACAGTTGATGACTTCAAGCATCCCAACATCAAATCCTGACATGGTAACAGCGAGGCTACCTCAGGAACACCCTTCAAATAAACAAATATTTACTCATATAACATTCATTTAATTTATGTATGTCTCTCAATATCTAAGTCATTTGAGTGAGTTCTGAATATGAAAAATATCAAACATGTCGATAATACAACCTCCTCCTTATTAAAACTCGGTTAAAACTAACTTTAATCAATTTTAGACATGTTTAAAGTTGCAATATGTTTTTTAATTCAAAACGATTAAATGAATGGCACGTTCTTTGTAACTAATACTGCATTCACTACACAACGGACGTAATTCGATTTGGCGACCTGCAACGCTTTTAGCGTTGACCTTTGACTCTGACTTATGAAGATAGAAGACGAATTCAATATAAAACAAAGCCATGCCAAAATATACCGCTGGAACGGTCTCACTGTATTATTATTTATAAAACAGAATAGAACACGTAGCATTGATAATATTACAATATATATGTTAATGTTACTTAACAAAAATTTAGCGCGGCGGGATTCGAGCCCGCCCCTCGTGGAAACCATCCAAGCGCTCTAAACACTAATCTATACGTTCTTCATCATCATAAATAAACACGTATCAAGAGAGACATTGTTTTTATTAAAAATTATTTGTTTTTAAAGGGCTTGAACCCGCGCTTCTTGGCGTTATCGTTATCGTTAATTAGCTATGAGTTGTGTGGTCACTGTGTGAAACTCATATTGTGATTATATTTAAGTAGTATCAAGAATAGTATATTAAATTCAATATTGAAGAATAGTGGATCGATTAGAATAATAAAACTGAGCTAGGATATCTGAGAGTTCTATTTATTTTTCATTTTCTATAAATAATTTATTTAATTTATATAATAATTAGCTTATTGTTTCATTTTAACAATTTTAAGCATTCAAAGAAAGAAGAAGATCTTTCAAAATGAATAAAATATGTCATGATTACTCAAAAAAATGTCAAAAATTTAAAAAATAATAATCATCATAGTTTTCACCCATAGAGTGTATATATACAGAGTGGTACAAAGTCGAGTTCGGTTTCCATGACTATTTCAAAAACCAAGCTTTTACATGATTCCATCGCGATGAAAGCGAGTTGGCTTAATGAAAATGTCGCACACAATTGGCTTGTCTGACGGCCGCTACAAAAACCTATTTTTTTGACAAAAACTTATTTACGGGCAGATATTTTTCCGCCTATACCAATATAAAAAATATACTTTTTCAAAATATAGTAATAACTTTATTATAAGTTAGTAAATAGCTAAAGTGGACATTATATTATCGTGATATTATTTTTATACATATGAAGCAAAAGTGAGCAAGAAGCAGAAGAGAGGTAAGGAAATACCTCAGTTGACTTTCCAAAACACAGTTTCAAATATACTGGAGGAAGAACCCCGATGAGCATGTATGAAGAGCCTAATGACAGTTGACGAGAAAGGTATACGCAACAGCAGCATTTGACGCTCGGTTCTCTCTGACTACCCCGCTAGGGATAATGTGTGAAGCTATGTACATATATTATTTTTTATATATATATATATATATATATATATATATATATATATATATATATATATATATATATATATATATATATATATATATATATATATATATATATATATATATATATATATATATATATATATATATATATAAATATATATATAAATATAATATATATATATATATATATATATATATATATATATATATATATATATATATATATATATATATATATATATATATATATATAAATATAAATATATATATATACATATAAATATAAATATAAATATATATATATAATATAAATATATATTACAAGCGTTTTACAACAAAGCGTGACGGCTTACGTGTTACATAAGACACTTATATTTTCTGCAACGATTTAAATTATACTTATAGTTAAGTACCAATAGTAAATAAAATATAAATAAATATTTTGATGTTTTCGCGCCTTTTTATAGTACATTTATAAATCCTGAGTAAGTTAGGGCGTAGTGTTAAGCCATATCCAATCATATTACAGATTTTAAATTCAAATAATTTTATTCTAAATAAGTATACAAGATTCATTTTTTAACTTCAAAAACATTACCACCGGTTCGCTAAAATTAATACCTCAGACCTGAGAAGAACTTGCGCAAGAAACTCAGCGGGATTTTATTTAAATGGTCATATAATTTGATACGCTTGAAACAGACTGAAGCAAGCATTTCATTCTCAAGGTGTGGTGGTATTTAATAAAAATTATTAATTAGGTAACAACCCACAACACATAAACGTCTTTCCACAATTCTATTAAATTGTAATATATATACAAACTATCATCTTATGGGATTCGAACCTACAATCTCACGCAAGCATTCACTTAAGATTTGAGTCACCTGCCACACAATCATTCACGTCTGACTTAAATTAGCGTTATTGTAAATTGAGCGTTAACTTCGCTAAGCGCTCAGAGACTGGGCTGACGCGGCACAATGTTATCTATCATATCAACGTCAAGATCATTTATCTTAATGCGGCGTTTAGCAGCAATGAAAACTTGTCAGATTTATAGAAGTCACGGTCAAGGGCATAGCGTAATAAAATACATGTACATATATAGTTTATTTTTAGCTTCACGCTTTATCTCGCAAATAGCAGGGTAAGTAGAGGGAATCGCACCAATTGTGGGAACGTAGTATTAAGACACTCCATTGAGTGATAGAACTCAACGCCGCGCTTTGCCTAGTAGCCAGAGCGAAGAAAATAGAACTGAAAAATCTATCTTTGCCGAGTGGGAATTGAACCTAAAAACCGTCGCATACATGTACATGCAGACGAGACGCCTCTGCGCCACGACGGACATATGTGTATATAAAGATTAATTAAGCAAACGTTACTAAGGTTTCGATAAATCGCAAATCTGACGCTTCGATTCAAATTTACACGTATATATTATTATTCACTGATATTTTTATTTACAATCACGAGCCAAGGCCAACCCAATTACTCCACGACGTCGCACCAACTTAGTTTGCAAAACCTTAATGTAGGCCCTCCGCAATGCGCAATCTATATTTTTGAGTACAATTTATGTGTATGAATTTAGTATCAGTTTTAAGTCAGCTTTTAATGTTTCCCTAATATTCTAAAGCAGTGTATTTAAAAACAGTTTGATTTAGACACAGCATATTTATATATCAAATTAAAAATTTATATTAAATCAGTTCCACTTATTTTAATAATTAACTTCCATAGTTGGAAAGCGTATTTACTGCAATAAATAACTTATTTGTAGTTTCCTCAAAAAAGTAAGATATATTCACATTTTCAGGTCTCTGTAAAAAATGTTTTTCAGATTTGAAACAGACGCCATTCAGACTTGTATATATGCAATAATGAGTCTGTTTCACAGTCGTGAAAGGCTCTCTTAATGGAGCAGATTCACGTCGTCGACTGTTTCTTGTAAAACGTGTAATACACAGCAATTATTTTGCTTCCTTCTTTCATGTTTTGGCTTTTACAAAAATAGACATAATAGAAATAACCTAGTGACAAAAGCAGCCCTCTCTATAATTCGTATTAGTAATAAAAATATTTATCAGTGACGGTAGTTTTACATTAATTTCGGCATCAACATAAACGAAATCGATGGCAGAACCTATTTTCTTTTTAAAAAAATTACAGAATTTTGTTTCGTGCGTTATTTAAACCTACACTTTACCCTCTTTGAGCCTACACTTGCGTTGCAAGTTCCAAACGCTACTCGGAGCTCCTCTTCCTACAATACCATGGGCAACCGTACAGTGACACGGATTCACTGTACGGTTGCCCACGCTAAGCAATTTCTTCTCTTACTTATACCTAAGCAAAGACCTGTAAACGTGACGGTTCGTGAATTTGACTCTCCCTCGGGAGGATGGGCTTTTCTATTTCCATTTTCTTCGCTCTGGAAACTAGGCAAAGCTCGGTGTCGAGTTCCGCCACTCAATACGCAATGCCTCGAAAAAGGCGGAAAGCGGGGACGGAGAAAGCAGGAACTAAGCAACGGAGTGTCTTAACACTAGGTTCTTATGGTTCGTGCAGTTCCCCCCCGCCTACCCTGCCATGTGCGAGATGAAGCGTGAAAACATACAAAAGATAAACAAAATGACACACAAATTTTAGTACTTATTGTAAGCTCACTTAGAATACGCATGCTGCAGTTTATGCGTCGCCAGCCACTGCCTCAACACCAGCCTCTGCTGCAGCACGTGAGCGGCGCGTCGCAGCCGGCGCTCCTCCGACGCGGGCAGCTCCGGCAGTCTTTCCATATTCTCCGGGGAACCGCATCCGGATAATGTTGATATACCTGTGGATAATAGAAATATATAAGAAAATTAAAATTTATTTTTGTAGAACAATCTGTTTCTCAGCACTATTTTAGCCTATATTTGTCCTTCCTTTTGTGTCCTTTTAATGTCCTTCACAAGTATCAACCAAGTGAAGAACATAGTATATATTATGTGTATATATAAGGTAACTTTTTATTTTGCAACAGGTCTATTTAATTGTTATAGGTATATTGGTAGTGGAAGTGGAAGTTCATTTTCAACTATCTGCAAAAACTTTCTCACTATACAGCAAGTACTTATTGAGTGTTGCTGCTTTTTGTAATTTAATATATACTGTATCTATAATGTTTAATAATAGTAAGCTGAGGAGGTGTTTCCGTATAACTCCAGTCATAGATAGATCAATCGGGACTATGTAAACTTTATTTTGTTTTTATTATTGAAATCACAACTCACAATCATCAAGTAATGTCGCTAAGATTTTATGACGTCACTTAATAACGACAGTCAAAAAAAGTCGATCAAAAAAACACCTACGAGCAAAATGTCAAATGACAAACGTGACACGACAGTTGTCAATAAAATACAAATATGTATAAATTTCTTGTAACTCTCAAAAGTCTATGTACTTTATATCTACCTCGAAGTGATAGCTGCCGTAAGTTATACCTACAAAAAGCAATTACATTAAGACGCCAAACATGATACTTCTCCTGCCAAATTATTGTCAAACTAGATTTAGTCAAAATTTGTAACGTAATATAAATTTAAAATGTATGCTACTTTTTTATTGCGCACACATAAAGAAGAATTTTAGTTGTCTTTGAACAAGAATTTTACTTTTGCTGTCGTTTTAAAGATTTAGAAAAGGTGTATTAGTGAAAAATATAGTTGATGATAACTTGAACAGTTTGATTGATAATTGATTAAATAAATTCTACGCGTTAGCCAATTGGATTAGTTTGAAAAATAATTGTGCACGCTTTTTGTCAGTCTCAAAGATTCCGCCTTTTACCAAAAAAACCACTCTACCATTCCTTAAAAATATTAAGCTCGTAAAACGAAGCGCATGTGCGCGGGTATTAGATAATTAATATTACGTAAAATAACAGATTGTATAAACAAATTGAAAAAAAAAAACTTTTAAATAACAACATATTGATACACATAATAATAATAATGGAACATTTAAAATAAAAAAAATAATAATGTTACATAATTTTTTTAATTACTTTTATGTTTAAAGAAAGTGAACATAATGCTCATTTTTAATACATTACGTGTTACTACAGCGACTCGGCTATTATTTTTACATGCATTTGACGTGTAGTTATGTATTCAAGGACGATGGGCAGTCTAAAGTAATTATTAGTTAGTTGTTAGTTAGTATCTAGGCGACGAACGGCCTTCGTCGTTACTTGTTATTATTGTATTGTAGCCTTTCTTTAAGAACCTTAATTCGTAAACCGTGTTGGCAGTTTAATTGTCTTGTAACGATTCCTTCCTAACTTGTAAACGTGACGGTTTGTGGGTTCGATTCTCACTTGAGGAAGATAGATATTTCTATTTCCATTTTTTTGGCTGACAGCTAGGCTAAGCGCGGCGTTAAGCTCCACCAACACGCAATACCTCGAAACAGGCGGAAAGTGTCTTAACACTAGGTTCCTATGGTTCTTGCGATTTCCTCTGTCTACCCTGTCATGTGCGGGATAAAGCATGAAGCTAAAATAATTAAAATG
Organism: Dione vanillae; assembly: GCA_037178615.1. Taxonomy (NCBI): domain Eukaryota; kingdom Metazoa; phylum Arthropoda; class Insecta; order Lepidoptera; family Nymphalidae; genus Dione; species Dione vanillae. The sequence continues at coordinate 321,691 of JAZFAU010000036.1, read as the reverse complement.
GCAGTAATAGTAGTAGGTTTAATTTCTAGGTTTCATTCCTGTTAGAAACACGTTAATTTAATATGAACCTAAAAATGTTTGCAGACTTCGCAATGCCACTCCATTTTCTTAATTACACAATACAAATGAGTAAAATGAGGGTCTTCTATTGAAACAAGTAAAATCAAAGCTTAAAGTGCAAAATACCATATAAAGTCTCAAAACTTAATTGTGAAAGGCGTTCCAAGAAAATAGCACAGTGTCGTGCCTCACGCGATTCCAGCTGTGATTCCCTGTTAACTTTATTTGACCTTTCCAACTATTGATGGAAACATTCAACATTTCAGGCTTCTGTGTCCAACTTCTAAATAGAACAAGTTGGGGGCAAACAACAAACTTATTTTTAATTTAATCTAGAACTACGTTACTTACATTGTATTGTATTAAAATATTATTTATCTATATCTAAGTCATTTTATAATCGGATACACTTACAAAACTTAACGAAATATAATCTGCCACCAATATCTTTGGTTTAGAGCTTCATGGAATTCTAGACATTGTGAATGGAGTGGCGGCGAGAAACATGTACGGTATTTAGAGAATGAATGTATTTATTTCTACGAGTGGGAATCGAACTCACTATATAATTAATGGCTATAAATAGTAAATAACTATTTATAACTAACTAACCGTCGTGGCGCAGCGTTTGCCTGTAAACGCGACGGTTTGTAGGTTAAATTCCTACTTGGAGAAGATGGACTTTTTCATTTCCATATTCTTCGCTCTGGTAATTTGACAAAGCGCGTCATAGAGATCTGCCAACGGAGTGTCCGAACCTAGTGTAGGTTCACACAGTTCATGCGGTTCTCTCTACCTACTCTGCTGTGAGCGGGATAAATCGTGAAGCTAAATAGAATTATAAATAAAAACTAACTAACAAAATGTACCATATAAGTCAATTTAATTTTCTGCTATTGAAGTAAATGTAAAAACTTCAGTATAAAATATGATAATAATAATTAAAACACTCTCTATGCAGGATCACATCGCACCAGTTCTCGTGGCGTGGACAGTGATTTCTGCAGTAAGATGTCTTGCAAATGGTGACATAAGTAAAACATTTATCATTCAAAATCAGAAAATGTAAAGTATTAAAATATTAAATTTCATTTTTTTTCTTTTATTTATTCTTTTTTATTCTTATTATTTAATTAATTGAATTAATTTGTTAAATGAAATTTCTAAACTCTTGTGGCCCCTTTGATCTGGTTCGTCATTTAAATTTATTTTTTAATTAAATTTGCTACCTCATGTTTCAGTAGTATTATATTTCATATTGGCTAATTCAAATTGATAACCTCAATAAAGATGAAGTAGAAGTAGACCTCCATTATAAATAAAGTATAATAACACCCACTTGTAGTCAAGAGATTAATCGCGTATCACATAACCTTACTGATATTAGCGCTATTTTTTATATTATAAGATGTCAAACGAGCAGAAGAGCCACCTGATGTTAAGTGGACACCCCGCCAACGTCACAAGTGGATGCGTTGCCAAGCAAATACCCAGACCAATCCCCCTTTATAGGCTTCAGGAACTCTCACTCATCTGACTAAACACAGCAGCATTAATATGCTGCTGTTTCACGACAGTATTCTGTCAGAGCGTGGTAATTACCCGGTTCGACTCTGGCCCTTTTGAGCTACTGGTGTTAATAGCGCCCAGACATTTTTTTTTTAGCTTCACGCTTTTATCCCGCACATGGCAGGGTGGGCAAAGGGAACTGCAGGAACCGTGGAACCTAGTGTTAAGACACTCCGTTGCTTAGTCCCTGCTTTCTCCGTCCCCGCTCAGGCATGTTTTTGGTTTATTTAATTTTTAATATTAATATTAAGTATATAATTTAATATGATATAGCAAAATTTAGTCCCACCACTATGTTCCTACCTGTATACCCTCTATAAAGATACAAGATTTCAAAAATTACAAAAAAATTTAAAAAGAACAAAATAAGAAAAAGTAAAAAATAGATGTATTGTAAAAGTAAATTAAAAGATATATTGAATTTTTAAGTTTCAAGTCGAGCGCAAATCACTCGATTTAACATATACATATTTATATTTAACATATATTTAAATTTGAAAGGCGTCTGTAGAAAATATATGATAAATTTCTTTTGAATGCAAATACAAGCATTTGTAACGTCCGAGGTCTAGTGGACCTCGAGAGCTTGGTTCAAGTTCGAGGACCGGCCGACTCTCGATCGCAGCGCCCTGGCTTTGAGAACGAGCTTAGATAAAAGTCATATATTGTATATATGTTACAAAATTATGTCAAATTATATACAACGCCATGTGACTTTGTAGAAGTGAGTTTGCAGAGCTTATCAGTCTTTGAAATATATATTTATACGGCCTTATTCATAAAAAAGTCTTATAGAACGTTTTAAGTATACTTTAGTTAACACGCTCCTTAGGCTTATAGAACGTTCGACAAATGTTTGTAGTCATAAACGCTCTATAAGCCTTCTGTAACTAAAGTGTCACTAATTTGATTTATACGTTCACAATGTTGCCACTATACTGAAGTCGGTCGACTTGTTGCCGAAAATACCATTAAATCCACAGATGATAAGTGACAAACGCATCGATATAGTATGACCACAGATAATATTACGTACAAAAATATATTGTTGGATCTGGCTTGATATTTACCGGCTGCATTTACGTCGTTGTTATCACAAAAACACGAATGTTTATTTTATTTTAGTTTATAAACTTACTTAATTTTTAAAAAAATTAAGTCAAAAGAAGTAAAACGACAAAGAATTGAAAATGGTTTAGACGTGGACAAGTATTACCTATGTTCTGTGCACTTTCTTATGTAGAATTTATTATTAATAAACTTGTTAATAACTAAATATAGTTAATAAATATCGAACAAAATGTCAATTGTTGTATTGTTTTGTTTACGAAACTGAAATTGACACTCTTGATGACAAACGACTCGACGACGTCATATCAATGCTTATATTAGTATGAGCTATAATCAGCTGTATGAATAGGCCATCTTTGGACGTTAAAACACTCTTATAGTAGGTTTCTCGGTTCTATAACTTTATGATAGGTTTATAGAACTGATTGGCACTAAAATGCTGTTATGAATAACGTTTTTTGACAACTGTACTATATCGAGTCTTTAAGCGTGCTATAACTTTTTATGAATAAGGCCGATAGTATTTAAAATTTCAAGGTCAAGAATATGGCTAAAAAGTTATAAATAATTAGTAGTAACTTTGTAAAGTATATAATAACTTAATAATCGCTTGCTATTATAAGGACAAATTAAATAAATAAAAATTAAATAACAAAAATAATATTGTCGTTTGACTCCATTCCAGTCCATTCCATATTTTGTGAGGCATATGACCATTTTTTTTTAGCTTCACGCATTATCCCGCACATGTCAGGGTAGGCAGAGGGAACTGCAGGGACCACATGAACATAGTATTAAGACACACCGTTGCTTGATCCCTGCTTTTACCGTTCCCGCTTTCCGCCATTTTCGAGGCATTGCGTGATGAGTGGCGGAACTCAACGCCGCGTTTTGCCTAGTTTCCAGAGCGAAGAAAATGGAAATAGAAAAATCCATCTCCCCCGAGTGGAGATCGAACCCACAAACCGTCGGGTTTACAGGCAGACGCTTACGCCTCTGCTCCACGACGGTCCAGCAAAATTTCAATAAAATATTGGATAAGGTCTAATTATTCATGCAAGGTAAAGGTAGACAAGAAAGATATATTTATAAAGAAAAACTAACTCTTGAGAGTACTTATAAAAATCTTAATTTCAAAATATGAAACCAAGAATAACAAAAAATGACTATACATAGATTAAATAATATCAATCAAATATTCACAAATTAATCAAGATTTTCTTATGCAGTATAGTTTATTGCGGCTCCGGTTGAGAGCTTGCCAAATTCGGACGAAACATTTATGACCGCAGGCGAATGGAGAGTTCTCGAATTAATGGGAAATTTAAAAATGTAAAACAAACAACACGTTGAATATAAACATACCTATATATTTTACTATACTGTCAACTTCAGCTGAAAATCGTTGTATATGCTTTTATATTTTTATAGCTTCACGCTTTACCCCGCACATGGCAGGGAAGGCAGAGGGAACCGCAGGAACTATGGGAACCTAGTGTTAAGACACTCTATTCCCTACTTTTTACCTTTTTCGAGGCATTGCTGGTTGAGAGGCAAAACTCAGCGCCGCGTTTTGCCTACTTTCCAGAGCGAAGAAAATGGAAATGTTCAAATCCATTTACCCCGAGTAGGAATCGAATCCACACATCGTCGCGTTTACAGGCAAACGCTACGCCTCTGCGCCACGACGGTCCTATTTTGATAATTGGGCAACGCAGAATTTTAAATCGAAATATTATATATTTTTGTACGACTATACTCCTCCACATTCGATTTTGTTGTCATCTATATACATCTATCTATTTTTTCCACTTGAATGGACAGACTGCAAAGTTATCATGTAGCCTACGAGTGAGAAAATTCTTTAATCTCCCGAGAAAATTTTATATCAAAGTCACTATAAAACGTTCATTTCTAACATTAAAGAAATGATCGCTAAATAGATCTTACTGAATTAACTGTTGAGAGATAAGATGAGTTCTCTCATTATAACTCACGATATAACTTGGTAATGGCTTTTAATAACTTGCACTCAATTTATAGCTATTGTTATTTAACGTTTTATCCAATCAGAAGTAAAATGTGCATATATTTTAAATAATGGCACCAAAACATTCACCAATGTCGTATAACAATGAGGAAATTTAAGGCATACACAATAGAAACAGCCCCCACTCCGCTCTGACCTCAACGCTGTTATTAAGCCATTTCAAGAAAGACTTTATTCACTTTTTGTTGAAAACCTCTATTCATTTTTTCGTCGGAATCATTTGTTATATGCAGAATATAATATGAAAAAATCTATTTATGGAAATCTTTTGCTGTTCTCGTACAATAGGAGGTAATACTCGTCGCGAGTTCTTCAATAAGCGAAATTTGTGTGTTAATTTTAATGTATAATATGCGATTTTCTCCTTCTCTCTTTAATCTTTGAAGTCCAGTCAATTTAACACATCCTCACATTCAGACATGTGCAATAAAGATTACGCAATCAATGGACACTTGTTGCTGTATATAGGGCGCGGAACTGGGCCGGTGACCGACCCAGGTGGGTGCCCTGATGGATTTTGCTTGCATCGAAATCCAATGTATTAAGCCTTTAGAAACTTATCGAAGAGATATCTAGAATCTACGTATCACTTTTATATCGCGTCTGAGACATATTGAAATATAGAACAAAAAAAATCACAGATTGAACAAAATATTACCTTAGTTGGAGAAAATTACGCAAATTATCCGTGCCAGTTAAAAAGTATTTTTTTCTCCCCATCACTTCAATTCCACGCTTCGTTTACTAGAGCAGGTTGAGAGAGAGAGAAAGAGAGAGAGAGAGAAAGAGAGTCCTTGATCTCCGTCAAATCAAAGTATATTATATATAAATATTAAATTATTGATTTCTTGTTCCGCAGGTAGGAATATACAAATAATACCCAACTCCTAATGTGTGTTTTTAGTATACCCACAGCTACTGACATTCGTAGGATATAGAAAAAACGCGTCTCTCGTGTTCTTTTGTGAATTAATAAAGTAGACAAAGTAGTTTGGGGAGTGAAGCCAAAAATTAATGTACTATAAAGGGCTCTTTAGAGCCTACACTTAGGCCCTACTCGGAGTTCATTTTTCCCATATTACGAAAGGACTGGAGCCTGTGCACAATATAGTCCACGGTAATGCTTAGTGGTTAAACCTGTGTCTTATGATAAAATCTGTAATATATTCTATATGAAGGTAAAACTCAATTTTAGCACTAACTGTAATAAATAAATGTCATTATATCTCGTATCAAGAAGTAGCTACATATCTTATTCTCTCCGCCTGATTATCATGATAATTGTATTTAAAATGATAATATTCTAATTCATTCTAATAAAGAGGTAGCATATATATTTGAATGAATATTCTACCCCAATATATATTAAAAAAAACCATAATTCAATGATACAATAAGATGTAATGAGGAGTGTCTTAACACTGGGTTTCCACGGTTCCTGCGGTTCCCTCTGCATGTACTGTAAGCGGGATAAGGCGTGAAGCTACATAATATAAAAACAATAAACAAATTTAATTGAACTACTGATATTCATTTAATTCTTACAAATTCACTCTTTTTCCTGGAGATCGGGGAGCAAAGGTAATCTATTTTAATTTTAAATGCCATTTTGGTGTTAAATTTCTACGGGTTAAGATTTCTTTAAGGGATTATTAAAATATTATTTTGTAATTAATATGTATGCAAGAAAGTTGGCAAATGTTCGAGATAGTTTAAAAAATAAAATAAGGTTAAAAATATGATATTTTCATTCCTATGGTTCCTATATACAGGTCGAAGAATTTTAATGAACCTCTAGCAGCTACAGTCTTAGTAACTTAAAAAAATGTAAAAAACGTTTTAACATGAAAAGTGTAAAAAAAAAACAGATTTAGTTCTAGTAGAAAAACGTTCATAATGTGTTTAAATTGTATAGTAAAGTAATTTCGAAGTAACAGTCGGTTCTCTCGTGCAGACCGCAGGGGGCCCTGTGCACTCGCAGCGGTAGCTGTTGACTTGTTACTGGAAGGGAATGATATGATACTCAAGTACAAAATTTTGACATATATCCTTTTTATATAAAGACGATAGTTTTTGCTCTATACACGTGTATATATATATATATATATATATATATATATATATATATATATATATATATATATATATATATATATATATATATATATATATATATATATATAATATATATATATATATATATATATATATATATATATATATATATATATATATATATATATATATATATATATATATATATATATATATATATATATATATTTAGTTCTTATTTGATGATTTGAACTGTAGTAGTGTTATTAAATAATTATTTGTAAAACTGGAACGTTGTTCTGGAAATAAAGGATTTATTTATTTTATATATACACTTACAGTGTCATAGTGACGTATTGACTGACAGAGTGCAGGAAGAAGAACCGTCTCGAGGATTAATAATATCTATACACCTCACTTATGACTCGTCGTCGGTTATTGCTATAATTGCATTAACTGCAGAGATAATGCTACTTGCGACGACTCGACTCGATGACGCGACAGTACAAGGTAGTTAGGTACAAATAGGACTGTCGGTTAAATAATTTATTAAAAAAGCACATAAGCTTATAATATTTTTACTATTTATTATTTTGTTTAGTACTTTATGGAATATTGCCAGATCGGTAAACATTATTGATCGTTTGGCGTTTTAGATTAAAATAAATACTACGAATAAAATTCAAGAATATAATAATTGTGTAAAAATATATCCGTTATAGATTAAAAGCTTAAAAACTAAAAGCTCAGCGTTTTAAGCTACTTAGGTCTATAAGAATATTTTGGCAAGCATAAAAGACATATAGCACACTCCTTAATGATTCATAATCTTTTGCTATCTTATCTGTCTAAGTTAATTTTCGTAAATAAATAAAAGTATTTAAATAGTTTACACGTTTTTATGTCACAGAGTGAAATGGATTATCTAAAGTAAACTTTTATATAGCTTGACGTTTTATATCGCATATAGCAAGAAGGAACCGCAAGAACCACAACAACCTAGTGGTAGGATAACCGTAGTAACCTAGTGTTAAGACACTTCGCTCCCCGCTTTCCTCCTTTTTTCGATGCACTGCGTGTTGAGTAGCGGAACTCAACGCCGCGCTTTACCTCGTTGCTAGAGTGAAGAAAATGTAAAAAAAATCTATCTTCACCCAGTGGGAATCGAACCCACAAGCCGTTGCGTTAACAGACGCTACGCCCCTGCACCACGTTGATGCGCAAAGTAAACTTAATTTAGATTAAAATTTTAAATATATATTATAGTATTATTTCATATCAATGACTGTATGTATGTACTGGTAAGACCATCTCATTGTCCTGGACGCCTACGCGCCACTTGTAATTTAATTTGTCAGTCTCCGAGTTCGAGGTAGTGATGCTACTATGTTACATAATAAACAAATATTAAAGATAAAAGTATTTTTTAGAAAAACTTTCACGATGGAAATCTATACGTAATATATACCTAATACATTTTAAGTACATTGCGAAGAAATATTGATACAAATGTAAATTTCACGAGTTTCAAAATTAAACACACATCCATCTTAAATATAATACAATATTTTCTTAACAATCTCGCACTCCTAGCACAGTAAACAGACTGCCTTTAGTGTTGTTAAAAATAAATATTCGTAAAAATCCAACAACACATCACTATATCTCAGTAGTCCGCTCAATTATTTAACCTTACTTAAGTTGCGGGTCACAAACACTGGCCGGAATTGAAGGTGGGGCCTCGGGTTGGGTATCAACTGTATTCTATATATGTATATGTTACTATACACAATTATTCAATCATACTACACACACACACACACACAGCTTCATGCTTTATCCATCTTATAGCAAGGTAGGCAGAAGGAACTGCAGGAATCGTGGGAACTAAGTGTTAAAACACTCCGTTCCCCGCTTTCCGCTTTGCGTGTTGAGTGGCAGAGCTCAACGCCGCGCTTTTGCCAAAGCGACGAAAACGTAAATGAAAAATCATCTTCCCCAAATAGGAATCGAACCCACAAACCGTCGCGTTTACAGGCAGACGCTGAAATCATACTAGTTGTGCATTTTTTTTCTTTTTGAATTAAAGATTCAAAATCTTATTGTCATAAAATACTTTGACTTAATACGAATGTAAAATATTTTTTGTAAAAGTTAATCAATTCTAACTTCTATAAATATTTAAAGAAGACGTGTAAAGAAATTAATAACAAGGTATTAGGAGAAAGCGGTATGAAAGGTCTGTGGCTGTACAGGTAGAAAATTTCATAAATAAAAAAAATAATTTAAATTTACAACTATTGTGGCCGATTCGATATAGCTCTATTCTCTCTATATTAAAATATAGAAATTGTAATCAAAAAATTTTTGTTTAAGACTTTTTTTAGGATTTAATTTTTTTAATTTAATTTAATTTTTTTAGGACTAGTTTTGGACCTCAATCCATATTTAGTTCTTCTTACATTATAGGATACTTTTCAACACTTTAGTTCCACAGTATTTAACTTAGCTTAAATTGTTGTATAAAAAATCTTATAATGTGTAATGTCGATTAAAAATGAGTTTAAGTTTAATTAAGATCTATGAGTGCGGCAACCAACTTAACTGTTACCAACCCGCAACTACAACGGAGACACGTGTAAGTAAGACATTGAAACTATTTATTTTACCTTTAAATATTTCATATAAATATTAATATTAATACAATTGTTCAAATACCTACTATGTAATAATTCGCAAGGTTTGTGATTTTACTTCAATATGTTCTGTTCTTATATTTTGCTGTAGTTACTGTTTATATATATTTGTTGTAGACAAATTTTCTTGTAGAGTAGGTAAATAAATGAATCGAAATAATTTATCTCACTTATGAAGATTCTTTATCTTTTTCCTGTATATATTACGTACAAGTATGAAAGAAAAAGAATCTATTACAAACATTATGTATTATGTTATTATGTACTTGTATATGTATATGTTTATGCATATTTATGTATAGGTATATTTATATATTATGTATAACATAGAAATATACTGTTTTATTATTATATATATTACTTGTTTCGTAACGCACGAGAGATGGATATGTAGTAAATAAACACCAAGGATGTATATATATATATATATATATATATATATATATATATATATATATATATATATATATATATATATATATATATATATATATATATATATATATATATATATATATATATATATATATATATATATATATATATATATATATATATATATATATATATATATGTGTATTAAATTTCTATATATTATTATTATTGTATTATTAATATTATATTTATATTTATTATTACCAATATTCTTTAAATCAGTATAGAATCAATGAATAGTTTTGTCAAAAAAAACTAAGCACTAAAAAAATTTAAAAACACCCAAACGATACTATTATATATTAACAATATTACATACATTACAATTCAGAAACATTATTTATTATTCAATTTGACAGTATAACATAAAAAATCACCAAAATAGTCGTATCATAGCGCGAATGATTACATTCAAACGCATAGATTATCCCGAACAAGTCATGTTTACAATGTACAGTCGGCGCGGTAGAGTCAAGAACACGTAAACATCACGCCGCGCCCGCCAAGGCCGCGCGGAGATAATCGATATAAATAATACAATCGCACTTATCTAATCTGTCCAACAATAGAAATTACATCATTTTATATATTTAAAGAAACTTTTTAGACTTTAAATATTATTTTTTTCTGTATAAGTAAAGCTTTTATCCTGGGTTGAGCTTATTTTAGACAAAAAATATAAAAAAATGCCTAATCATTCTGAAAGTCTTCTAATATATATAGGTACATATACAAGATAGAGTTAATTTGTTCTGGAATTTTCAGTTAGCAACTAAACATACAAGTGTATGTTTGTATTGAACTCATTATATATAAAATAAACAATTGTTTAATGAAAACTAACTTTTAAAAAATCGGCATGAATCACTTGTAACAAGAACGTGTCTAATGCTACATTAAAGTAGGTATGTTAATTGCGCTTAAAATCAAACCTAAAATACAAATCGATGCCCAAAATCCTTAATTGCCATCACTCTAATGAAGTCATTTATCACATTACACAATCGCTCGTTAAAAGTGCAAATAAAACTATATCCAAAGGATAAAATACAATAAACAAAACTTAGGGAGTGCAGTGCAAAATGAAATGTAAGAACGTTGAAAGTGAATCATTGAATGCAACACGACGAGTGAGGCTCGGGCGGGCGACGAGGGGGTGAGCGGCCGCGGGGGGCACTCGGGAAGAGGGGCGTGACTTTATGTATAGAAAAGCTCGCCATGTGATTGGTTAAGAAGCGAACCAAAAGCTGCCGAGGCGGTGTCGACCGCACGTGGTATAAATATCGACGCCCGCCTCCGCGCCCGCCAGTCTACTCGCCGCTCGCAGTGTCAGCGCACACGCAGTGCGCTATCAGTTGCTACAGTGCTTACAAGTGTTTCAATATGGTGAAGTTCGAAGGAGATTTTAGTATTAATGCCATACTAATGAATCATGCGGTCTCGAAGCCGCCACCGTCACCGACCGCCTCGTCCACGGCTACGCAGTCGGAGGCCGATTTGAGTGACTCTGAACTAGACGTCACTGGAACTGAGCCCGTCGACTGCACTAAGCCCAAAGAAGATGAAGAGAAGAAGGACAAGAAACATGAAAAACCTGCGTACAGTTACAACGCTCTCATCATGATGGCAATCCGTAATAGTCCGGAGAAACGCCTCACACTTAACGGTATCTACGAGTACATCATGACTAACTTTCCGTACTACAGAGAGAACAGGCAAGGCTGGCAGAACTCAATCCGCCACAACCTGAGCCTCAACAAGTGTTTTGTGAAAGTGCCGCGTCACTACGACGATCCCGGTAAAGGAAATTACTGGATGTTAGATGCATCAGCCGAGGATGTCTTCATTGGAGGCACTACAGGAAAGTTGAGACGGCGTTCCGCCCTCAACGGTCGCTCTCGTCTGGCTTGCTTCAAGCGACCACTGTTCCCGGGCGCACCTCTGGCTGGACCGTACCCACCTGCCACATATTCTCAACTAGTCGGGCTGTACTCACAGTTATTATACCAAAGGTACGCGCCGATGCAAATGAAGACGCCACCAGTTACTCCAAGCGCAGTCCATCCCGCGTTCAGAGGAGAAATGGGTTACGGAAACATGCCATACTCCCCGGCGTTGTATGGAGAAAGGTTGCCTAGTGCCCCATTCCTGGGGCAATCTCAGCTTCTCCAAAACTCCTTGGGACAGACGTCGATGCTGTCCCAGGCGCCTTTGATGCCACCATCGCCTCCCATGATGTCACATTCACCGCCCACTTCTGGGTCATCAAGTCCCGAGCTGCCCTCGCCGTCTCACCATCCCCTCACGCCACACATCTACAAACCCATCACGGTGTTAACGAGGCAATGACTCTATGTGTAAAGAAATCTCTAAGAGGCTGACACTCGTCAGAGTGCGAACGATCTGTGATTTAGTATTAGTTCCAGTGTCTAGTAATAGTATAGTATAGCTGCAATACGTTCACCCCGTAGCATTCCTATTGTATTTATATGTAAATAGATTACAAAGTGTATATTTATTGATTAGGATTAAGAAAGTTGTATTGAATAAACAAAATATGTTCTCCTTAATATTATCTTTTATTGTCCTTCCACGTTCACTGCGAGTGCAGTTGCGTTAAGCCGCTTAGGCCTAAAACCTTAAAGCAAATATATATTCTTTTATTACTTAATTTTTCATTATTTTCTACACAATATTTTTCTCATAGAAAAAGACTTCTTTTTTTAATCTATTAATACATATAAAATTTAAATATGTCATGTTTAAATTCAATATAGAAGTTCAATGAATAAATAGTTAAGAAAATTCAACAATTGATAATTGACTTATTTATATATATTAATATAAAGATTACTGAAATATATATTTTGATTAAAAACTAAATGTTTATAAACACATAATGGTTATTTAATTACATTAATACCTACATTACAAATCTTTCTACATTACAAAAATTATGAATAAAAGAGTTCAATTACATTTACGTAAAAATTGTTTATAATGAATATACATTTAATTGAATATAACGAAATATAATATTATTAAAAAATATATACACATATATCATTAAACTTATATCTTTTTATATTCCTTTATTTAAGTATGTATAATAACAGCCGTCGCATGAATTTTAAATCTTCATAGAAATAAAGCGACGGTAACTTGTTGTATTCACGATTTTGATTTAAAAATTACAAAAACATAAAGTTAACGAAAAAAGCTTTAATGTTAAAGAGTAAGAGCTTTTGTTTATATTTATTTTGCTAACTTACTATATCTAATTATATTTATTAAAGCTATATCCTTATATTGTTGAAAGAACATAAAATAGAAAAGCTTCATATTACTTTATTAAAATTTACAAAGCTTTTTGCAAAGTCACAGAGAAAAAGATATACATAGCAAAATATAAATGATTAAGACGACTTTTAATTGGGTCAAAATTGGAGAAAAGTTTAAAGAACACACCGGTCATAATTGTATGGAAAAGTATATTGTAGGATATTCTACTAGTAACCTACATATATTTATTAGCACTATAGTTAGTTTTCTTTTACTCCTTCCACTAAAATATTTTTATATAGAATCTATTAATTCTCAATAAGAATAAATGCTTAATTAGGAAGTCTTAATTATATATTTAATTGATTTCTTTTTATTTATTAAGCGTACAACCGTAATGGCAGTACTCGTACTAAACACGAAGTGTCAAGAATTTGAATAGAAAACGGAGAGCAGTGAGCTTAAGCACTATTCTCTCTCATTTAAGTGTGTATATGCGAAATAAAACACGTAAATAAATATCTTACACAAGGGCAGATTAACATTAACATTATTCTTAACGATTATTTTCTAGTTAAAATAACGGTATTATCGTCATAGTATGAAATAATACCTCTAAGTAAGCTTCATAAAAGTCATAGTATGTTATGTAAATATTAAATGTTACAGAACAATAGAGGAGCCGTTATTTTAAGTAAAATAATCTATAAAATCATAATACTACTTACAAAATATAGTAAAGTGTATAAAAGAACAAAAGCTTTTATTATTGTGACTTGTATTTTAAAAACAAAGATTAGAAAAGGATTAAACGTTGATATCATTTAATCTTACTTATAATTTAAGAAGGACTTTTTTATTATAATCTAAGTTAATACCAAGATCTACGTAAATACTATTTACTTATACTTATATTAGCCTAGCTTTCTCTTTGTGAGTTATTTAATTTTTATAACACATAAATACTTTCGGTTAATCCAGGATATAAAGAAATAATCTCTTGTTAAGTCAATCCGTTCTCCATTTTACAGCTAAATTCTAAGTGCTGCTATGCATATTTAATAGCAGAACCCAACGTGTCTGGAAAAACAGGACGTCTTTCCAGATTCCCTGATTTAGAATTGAATCTCCAACTATCATGTTTTCACTTAGACACTGTTCCACTGCGCCGCACAAACTGACTGAGATTTATTTTATTTATATATATATACCTACAAAGTTATACATTACATTTTCTTCACAATCTTAAGCTCTTTAGCTTGTCTGACCATTGCACATTCCTAGACTTGTTTAAAAAATGTAACTTTAAAACTATAATACTAACATATCGTTATAAATTCTAAAGTTAACATTCTCTTAGTGAATTTAATCGAATCTATGACAATTATATTTATATTCACATTACATTTTTTACATTATACTTAATTAATAAGAGTTTTTACTATTTCAACAAAAACAAATAGGCTTGAGGCAGTTCGTTATACATTAATATAACAAAAAAAATGACTCCATACACAAATTACTATCACTTATTGATGTTCTCGGAGTAATTAATGTCTATACCTACATTAAATTACTACATTTTAATATTCCATCACTCAATAAAACTTTAGATAAAGAAAAAAAATTGACAGTAAAACAAAATTCAGTATTTAACTTAAAGTTTACATTGATTCGTATTACATTATCATAAGGTGTCCTTTGCTATTAATAAGTTGTGTTAAAATTCAATAGTTAACAGTTAACTACAAAGAATTCGATTCGCGACCATTGAAAAGTGCAATGTGTTAAAATTCATCCTTGCCTCATCTATCAATGCTCGGTACAAGTTACAAGAGGGAGAGATAGAGAACTATTTACACGTTATTTTCTTAGAAGTATTTACTTATATTTATATAACCTTAATATATATATATATATATATATATATATATATATATATATATATATATATATATATATATATATATATATATATATATATATATATATATATATATATATATATATATATATATATATATATATATATATATATATATATATATATATATATATATATATCCATTGTCTTACAACTTGAACCAAGCAACTACCTAACGTGGAGGCAACTCTACACAATTGTGAACAATCGCACAAATTCACGGTTCCACCTCAGATCATTAATCATCAATCATTCCCAGACGTTGTCACGCCATGGAACGGAACATGTAACCCAACCCAATACATACCGTAAACGTCTAATTCTAACGAGTCAAATGCTTAGCTTCTTTAATTTGATAACTGTATTTGTATTATAAAATAAATGACTTGTGGCACAGTGGTTGTGAGGTGATATGTAGGAAGTTCTAAGCTTGTTAGGTTTTGTTTGAAAGTACTATAGAGGAATTAATAGGATGTAGATTTTACAAAATCAAAATAATAGACTATTACTAATATTATGGTCAAGTAAAAACAAAGGATCAATCACTTGTGAAGTAAATACTAAATACTCGTTATAAGAATTATCTACAAATACTATTAAAAACGATATATTGCTTAAATATCTGTTATATAATGTAAATATACAAATTAAACCAAATATATTTTTATTTTTATATTTACCTAATAAGTTTAAAAAATGTTTATTTAATTATGCTTTACTGTACCCTATTTAAAAAGAATAGAGTAACAGGTGGAATTAATGCCAAAGACGCCTTTTTCCCAGTTATGTGAGAAATAAATGTGTAGGTGTACAAAAGCAAAATATACATTCAATAAAACCGTTTTTTGTATTATTATCTAATATTTTCTCCAAAATAACAAACAAAACAGGACAGACCTAATCTAAAGGCTCTGCTAGGCTTTGTAGTGTCAATATCCCAAGAGGCCCATCAACCAGTAGTGGGTGGCTTCTAACAATAATGTTAGGCAAGCCTGTCAGCTTTCGCGAAGGCACATGATAAATGATATTTTTATTGAACTGGTCTATCCATCAAGAGATAGATCTTTGCCATTTTAGAAATGTTACGGAAATATAACTGAGTGTTTTTTTTTGTTTAAAATATATCTTTCGTCAAACACGTGGTGTTGTAGAAATAAATATTTATTTTTTATAATATTCCATCAGTTATAAAGCAATAAGGGATGTTGCTTGCTTTCGTAAGATTTTTTTATCTTTATATATATATATATATATATATATATATATATATATATATATATATATATATATATATATATATATATATATATATATATATATATATATATATATATATATATATATATATATATATATATATATATATATATATATATATATATATATATTGTCTAGGGTACCCTACGATACATGCAGCATGAAGCTGGACAATAATATGATTAAACTTTATTAAAAAATTGAAATAAACATATTCTGGTTAGACAGTACACCCCAATATCTTATATTAAATTATTTAGGTTTACATACTTACTGGACATAAATACTGGAAGTAAATGGCATATCACAGGCAGAAACTATAAAAAATATATGTAAAAATATATGTATCATGTAATCATAGTATATATGTATTGCGTAACTTTTTATTCTCTACTTGTTTTTCGTTATATAAAGTCAAGGGGCAAGGTAAACACGAAAATGTAAGACGCTTGGTGTAAATAATTTTTTCGTAACCAAATGTATGTATGTATGTATTTATTGATTGTATGGTAATGTCGCCTTGATAGCGTTCCGCGTTGGCTCTCGTGTGGACACACCAATGTTACTTCTTGACCTTTCGATTTTAAAAAAGACGTTTAGTGACAGTTAAATAATAATTATTTATTGTTTTGTTAGTTTTACATCACTATAGTATATAACGAGGTAGACGGAGAGTTAATATACTACGTTTCTCCACTTTCCGATATTTTTAGACATTATTATTTTGTTTTTTCTTTTTTATTTTATTTATACCTTTTATTCTATTTTATATTTTGAATTATTTATTTCTAAATTCACTTGTAAGACATCACTAGCGTTAATAGTAACGGCCGTTTATACAATTTTATAAATTTAAATTTCAATTTTATAAATTTTATTTTTAAATTTTAGTGAAGTGTCACCTATGTATTTGTATTAAGTAAATTAAGTTAATAAGTCTGCCTGTAAACGCGACGGTTTGTGGATTCGATTCCAACCTGGGGAAGATGGATTTTTCTATTTCCATTTTCTTCGCTCTGGAAACTAGGCAAAGTGCGGCTTTGAGTTCTGCCACTTCAGTATGTCGCCCGACGTTAAATCGAGCGCACGTTTGTGTTCGAGACGGCTATTTAATTAACGCATCGGACATTTTTCACAACTACCCACATAAATAAAATGTTAAGATGAACACGAACGTTAGTAACAACGAGTTTTGTGATTCTAGTGGAAGTGATTTTATGGAAGACGATGATATGTTAGAGAATCAGCATAGAGATGTGACACGACGAGAGGAGGCTGAAATTATTACGGAAAATGAAAAAAGAATTTGTGAGAAGAGGATGCGTCCTAATTCAGAAGACACAGGAGAAGAAGATGAGTTTATTACGGTTGGGCGAAAGCGAATAGCAAGAAATTTTTCAAAAAAACAAAGTAGTCCTAATCCAGATGAGTGTGGAAATGAAATTTTGACGCAATTTGAAGATAAGATAGTGGTTTGTGTAACAGGTAAAGAAATGTTGCCGAAACAGTTTAAAATGGCTAAACTTTTGCGAGCAGAAAATATCGTTAATATTACTAATATACAATATAAGAGTCCGTTTAAGATACTAATTCATTTTGAAGATAAAAAAAGCGCAAAAAAGTTAATAGATTGCAAAAAAATTGTGGATCTAGGATTAAGATGTCAATTTACTAATGAGTTGAATTTTCCAAATATAAATAAAAAACACCCAAAAGCTTACAGTTGTTGGATTCATTCATAAAGGGGTGCGATTTAAAAAATATCCATTACAATATCTTATATAACGCTTATGTTAGATCTCATTTGGAATATGCTTCCACTGTTTGGAATCCGCAATATTCTAAGTATATTTTGGCAATAGAAAGCGTCCAAAACAAGTTTCTTAAAAGAATGACACACAAATTTGGGAAAATTCTGTCAAAAGTTTAAACATTATGTCACTTGAGAACCGTAGGGTATATAGGGATCAAATTTTCCTATACAAAATCATAAATAATCTTATAGACTCAATATACTTATTAAATAACATATTTTTTAAGTGTACTAATTCTTCTATACGATGTAAACATATTTTCTCTGTCCCATTATGTAAAAAAAATTATGCAAAAAATCGTTTTCTCGTAAGAGCTTGTACTAACTATAACACATGCTTAACAGTGTGATATTTTAATGACAATATTTTAACATTTTCTGGTTTTTTGAAAAAGCTCATATAGTTATTTAGATTACTTTTTTTTATGTTCACTCCATGAAACTGTTCAAAGTGGAAACTTTGTTGGCTTATGTAATTATTTTTATATGTGTAAACTACTACGTTGTGTACCTATATGCTGTTTGTTTCCCAATAAATAAATAAAAAACATATATATAAATAACCCATATATATATATATATATATATATATATATATATATATATATATATATATATATATATAATATATATATATATATATATATATATATATATATATATATATATATATATATATATATATATATATATATATATATATATATACATATATATATATATATATATATATATATATATATAATATATATATATATATATATATATATATATATATATATATATATATATATATATATATTATATATATATATATATATATATATATATATATATATATATATATATATATATATATATATATATATATATATATATATATATATATATATATATATATATATATATATATATATATATATATCCATCGTCTTACAACTTGAACCACGCAACTACCTAACGTGGAGGCAGCTCTACACAATTGTGAACAATCGCACAAATTCACGGTTCCACCTCAGATCATTAATCATCAATCATTTCCAGACGTTGTCACGCCAAGGAACGGAACATGTAACCCAATACATACCGTAAACGTCTAATTCTAACGAGTCAAATGCTTATAGCTTCTTTAATTTGATAACTGTATTTGTAAAATGTAAGATTGTAAGATGAAAATTGTAAGATGAATGACTTGTGGCACAGTGGTTGATATGTAGGAAGTTCTAAGCTTGTTAGGTTTTGTTTGAAAGTACTATAGAGAAATTAATAGGATGTAGATTTTACAAAATTAAAATAATAAACTATTATTAATATTATGGTCAAGTAAAAAACAAAGGATCAATCACTTGTGAAGTAAATAATAAATACTCGTTATAAGAATTATCTACAAATACTATTAAAAACGATATATTGCTTAAATATCTGTTATATATATATTTTTTTTTTTTAATAAATAAATATCTTTTATATAAGGTAAATATACAAATTAAACCAAATATATTTCTATTTTTATATTTACCTAATAAGTTTAAGAAATGTTTATTTAATTATGCTTTACTGTACACTATTTAAAAAGAATAGAGTAACAGGTGGACTTAATGCCAAAGATGCCTTTTTCCCAGTTATGTGAGAAAAAACGTGTAGGTGTGTGTAAGCAAATATACCTACATTAAATATTATAATTTATTGTATTATTATCTAATACTTTCTCCAAAATAACAAACAAAACAGGACAGACCTAATGTAAAGGCTCTGTTAGGCTTTGTAGTGTCAATATCCCAAGAGGCCCATCAACCAGTAGTGGGTGGCTTCTAACAATAATGTTAGGCAAGCCTGTCAGCTTTCGCGAAGGCACATGATAAATGATATTTTTATTGAACTGATCTATCCATCAAGAGATAGATCTTTGCCATTTTAGAAATGTTACGGAAATATAACTGAGTGTTTTTTTTTTGTTTAAAATATATCTTTCGTCAAACACGTGGTGTTTATATTGTCTAGGTTTCCCTGCGATATATGCATCATGAAGCCGGACAATAATATGATTAAACTTTATTAAAAAATTGAAATAAACATATTCTGGTTAGATAGTACATCCCAATATCTTATATTAAATGATTAAGGTTGACATATATACTTAGTGGACATAAGTAAATGGCATATTACAGGCAGAATCTATAAAAAATATATGTATCATGTAATCATAGTATATATGTATTGCGTAACTTTTTATTCTCTACTTGTTTTTCATGATATAAAGTCAAGGGGCAAGGTTAACACGAAAATGTAAGACGCTTGGTGTAAATAATTTTTTCGTAACCAAATGTATGTATTTATTGATTGTATGGTAATGTCGCCTTGATAGCGTTCCGCGTTGGCTCTCGTTTGGACACACCAATGTTACTTCTTGACCTTTCGATTTTAAAAAAGACGTTTAGTGACAGTTAAGTAATAATTATTTATTGTTCTGTTAGTTTTACATCACTATAGTATATAACAAGGTAGACGGAGAGTTAATATACTACGTTTCTTCACTTTCCGATATTTTTAGAGATTATTGTTTTGTTTTTTCTTTTTCATTTTATTTATACCTTTTATTCTATTTTATATTTTGAAATAATTATCTCTAAATTCACCTGAAAGACATCACTAGCGTTAATAGTAACGGCCGTTTATACAATTTATGTTTTTCTTTAATTTTAGTGAAGTCCCATTTATCTATTTGTATTAAGTAAATTAAGTTAATAAGTCTGCCTGTAAACGCGACGATTTGTGGATTCGATTCCAACTTGGGGAAGATGGATTTTTCTATTTCCATTTTCTTCGCTCTGGAAACTAGGCAAAGTGCAGCTTTGAGTTCGGCTACTCAACATGCAACGCCTTGAAAAACGGAAAAACGGCAGAGAGCAGGGACCAAAGCAACTGAGTTTCTTAACACTATGTCCGTATAGTTTCTGCAGTTCCCTCTGACTGCTCTACCATGTGCGGGATAAAGCCGTAAAGCTAAAATAAAAATCACTTATAATTATTTCCCCAATTCGGGATCAAACCCATAATCAACGCATTTTTCAAAACAAAGAAATTGTTTTCTTTTTTGTATACATTTCTCGTCTTGACGCAATATGAAAAATATATGAATGAAAACTTGTTGCCTAAGTGGGTATACTGTACTTAATAAAGTATGTTTAATTAATGATATTAATATTAACTTATTATTATACTATAATAATAATTAAATATAAAAGGGTTTTTATTATATAAAAATCATAGTGTCTTCGTCAATCATATTATAGAATATTGTAGTATAGCTGTCTTACTGAGTTTCTCAAATATTTGTTTTGGTTCTTAAAGCATATTTCCAACAACATTTAGTAAACAGGAAAATATGATTTTCCCGCTTCATTAAACGAAAATGTTTTATTAAATTAAAATTACAATCGCAATTCGAATTGAACACGAGCTACCGAATCGATTAGCAATTATCTAAACCAGAGTCCAATCATTAGAGATCGTACGTGACTTCTGACACGATGCACTGCAGTTTAATCAAAACAAACGATTTGCTTGATTGCTGCAGCCATTTGAATGCAATTAACAGTTTCGGTTAGCTTGCCGAGGACGAGTTTTTAAATTATTTTATGGCCTAATTATTGTTAATTTATCGATTGTCGTTACTTTATTGTTAGACAACATCTCTTATAACAGAATTAATATCCTACTAAGTAATACTATATGGTAGTTTTTTAGCTTTACGCTTGATCCTGCACATGGCAGGGTAGGCAGAGGAAACTGCAGGAATCATAGGAACCTATTGTTAAGACATTCCGTTGCTTTGTCCCTGCTTTCCGCCTTTTTCTAGGCATTGCGTGTTAAGTGGTGAAACTCAAAGCCGCGCTTTGCCTAGTTGCCACAGTGAAGAAAATGGTAATAGAAAAATCCATCTTCCCCGAGTGGGATTCGAACCCACAAGCCGTCGCGTTTACAGGCCGACGCTACGCTTCTGCGCCACGACGGGACTTATTTCGTTTCGTTTCTTAAATAAGTGAGATTTTCTACTTATTTTATTAAACATTTTGAGTTAAGGATAAGCTTAAAGGAATGAAAATATACTCTTTAATAAATGTATGATACAATTAAATTCGATATAAATGTACATCTTCGTAACGAAGTCTTTTCGTTTAAATCTTTTCCAGTACTTATAAAAACATCTAATCCAAAATCAACTGTGAAACGACAACTTCTCAAAAAGTTAAATAGCATTTTCCTATAGATACTAAAAGCCGAGAATATTACACGTGTAAATGTTGTATACACAACAAGTGTACGTAATGTTGTCAGGGCAGAGTAGCATCCACTTTGTTTTCAGTGAATAAATAAATATTTGAACAGATATGTATGGAGTATATATGTATATAGGTAAATACATATATATGTATTTGCTCTATTCTATAGAAATATGAGTAAATAAAAAATAGGCTTTACATACATATAGTAACAATATTGTTTAAATATATTTTATATGTCAGATGTTCCAGAGGCGAAGTGTCCATACGAACCTACTTACTCAGTTACCTTTTGTTATTATAAGTAATAGTTAATAAGAAAAGGAAGTATTCATGTACTACTAGTATTCATGATACGAAATAATGGCATATGTTATAATATATTTTTGAGGTTAATTTGTAACTTCACGCTTTATCCCGCACATGGCAGGGTAGGCAGAGGGAACTGCAGGAACCATACGAACCTAGTGTTAAGACACTCCGTTACTTAGTCCCTGCTTTCTCCGTCCCCGCTTTCCGCCTTTTTTTTGAGGCATTGCGTGTTGAGTGGCGGAACTTTGCTCAATTTTTATATTATGGGATGATACATTGAATTGAATTGAATTCAATTGATTTGAATTTTTTTTATTTTCGAATTTATTTTTTATGGTTTAATTCCACGTTGGCTTTCCTTTACAAAAAATATTCTTCGCCATTGATATCTTTTTAATTTCATTAAATTTCTATCGTAAAATGTCCTACAGTTGACATCGCATGTGGCTACGATTTTTATGAAATTTATTAAAAGTTTATTTTTCAGTTACTTCCGCGTACCGCTCAATCTCTATGGAGTCTCTTTTAAAAAATAAATGTAAATCATTTAAATAATTTAACGATTTAAATCTTTTAACCAATATCACACATACAACCTCCCCTATCCACTTAATCCTAATTTTTTAAGATTTCTTAAGTGTTAATCTTCACTAAGGATAGAAAAAATCTCCGTTCAGAAATATAAACTACGTAATAAGTTAAATAAAGCATTTAAGAACATTAGGGCTTAGTGGTCAGAACGCTTGCACAGTTTCCAAGAGGAGAGAGCGGATTCAAATCCCGCTGCATTCAATTTTTTATTTGCGATATCAGATTGTTTATCTTCGACCATGTATTCGATATTAGAAGTCAACGTTGTGCTTAGTCTTGCTAGAGCGGTGTGATAAAGGATTAGTTAGTAACAACTAAAGTAATATCATAACATAATATAAGTCACAACCCTATTCTTTGTCAAACCCTGTCTTCCGGCACCATAATTGATTAAAGTTCCTAGGAAAAACAATTTTGTTAAATATCGTTATACAAGTTCCTTTATTCTAGTATTAACATAATATAGAACTTAATTTTAATGCAATATACCTTCCTTATTCAACACTATTGAAGTTATTGATGTTATTACGTAACAGATATCAAACTAAACATTTAAAAACAATTGACGGCAACAGCAGAACATTCATATGAATACATTTGAGATATAAAAATATTTATAATAATTTTAGTGGGTGGCAAAATAGGAAGCGTACAATCTAAGAGCGCTACAGCGAAGACGCGTTCTCAAGCAAGCCATTACCGTGATGAGGATGTGTTCACTTGTGTAACAATTGTTTGCCGGCACTCCTCGGCCGCATCCTTCGATCTAGCCACGTGATGATTCTCAAACTTTACTAGAACATATAATATATATCTATGTTATATATTTTATTTCGCTTCGCTTCATACTTAGCTTAATAATCTGAGGAAACAGTGCACCAAACAATATAGCTCGCTTCGCTTCGATCTCTATCGTCGACAGCCTGTCGTAAAAGCAGGGATTACGTTAAAGCACTTCTTATTTTTTTTGTCTAATTTCATATTTGCATATGTGATGGAACACAATGTCATGCCTTATTTCAGCATGACAGAATGATTGAAATATTTTTTTAACATTTTTTTTTTTTTTTAGCTTCACGCTTTATCCCGCACATGGCAGGGTAGGCAGAGGGTACTGCAGGAACCATATGAACCTAGTGTTAAGACACTCCGTTATTTAGTCCCTGCTTACTCCGTCCCCATTCCGTCCACATTCATTGCCTAAACCGGGATCTGAACCCGCAATCGTGAGAATCTGCAATCAAACGTTACGATACGACTCTATTGAAAGTCGCAAAGTATAACCTTGAAGATACAGTATAATGAATAAAAAATAGAAGTAATAACACAGCTCATACGCTTTTTATATTAAAAATAAAATGTATGTACCAGCTGAGTAAATATTCAATTATTTAATAGACACTCAGTAAGGAGAAGCGTAATTCATGATATATATATTATCGTACACAAAAATAATATTGTTAACAAAAATCTTTAAAAAATACAATATAATATATGTATATATATATATATATATATATATATATATATATATATATATATATATATATATATATATATATATATATATATATATATATATATATATATATATATATATATATATATATATATATATATATATATATATATATATATATATATATATATATACATACATACATACATATATACAATGGCTAATTTTAATATGTTATTGAAACAAAGTGTTTAAACTATGACCCACGTGTTTGTTATCGATACTAATTAGACTAAATATGTGTGATTTTTGATTCTGTTTAAAATTTTGGTTACTTTTGTATTTGCCTTTTGGTCAAGGTTTTGTAATATATGATGGTACAGAATAAGTGTATGATACGATCGTGTAATACAAATATGATTTTTTTATATACATTTCTTAAAATTTAAATTTAAATTTAACTGAAACAAATAAGTAACATAAAAAAAGAAACTTTCTTGACAAATATGAAAGTTTAAATTAAATAAATACCAAATAAAATAGGGTATGGAGTATCTTAACACTAGTTTCCTATTTTTCCTGCAGTTTCCTCTGCCTACCCTGCCATGTGTGCGATAAAACGTTTTATCATTAGAATACTTTTAAAATTCAATTTGTAGTATTAAATATTCAATTTGTTTCAGATTGAAATGAGCATAGCCAAAATCAACTTAAGTTGTGGTCATGAAAATTCAAACATTGTGAAGAATACATTTTGGATATTGACAGTATATAAGACATAATTGATTTTAATTATGCTTTTTCCCTGCTTTGGTAAGAATCCAATTAACGTCTACCTTTGTATCCAACCAACAAGTGTTCACACAAAATCTAGAAACCGGACGGAATGAGGAGAAAATAGTGTCCTAACTTAACTCAATATTAATATAAAAGATAATATACTATTTGACTAAATATTTATGGATCTGATTTCCCTTAAAACTTTGACAGTCCCAGTCTGACACATTAAGGAATGTGACAACAGGCGCGTCAGGCCGCAGTGACGCAACCCAACAGGCTATTGTCGCAACAAACACTAACACAAACGATATAAACGTCGCGTGGGCGTCACGTACGAGGGATAATCGACCAAGGCTTAAATGGTTAATATTGTTCTGTTACACTAAAACAGTGGGCTGTTGGTAAAATATAGTATATTATATCTTCTTTAGTGATTACGCAGTTGAGTTAAGACACTCCGTTCTCCTCTTTCCGTTTCTAGGTTTAGTGTGTAGACTTTTTGGTTGGATACTAAGATAGATATTATTCTCATCAAAGCAGGGAAAAAATGTAAATCTGTAATATCATGTATATATTGTCAATATTCTTAATTTATAAGGATTTATATTCATTTATATAATTAACACTTATTGAAGTAAATTTAGAAGTTATTATAATAAGAGCAGTTGAAGATTTTCTCGCTATACAAATATTACTTCAATATGTGTTTTTTTAGCTTCACGCTTAATCCGCATATAGCAGGATAGGCAAAGGGAACTGCAGAAACTGTAGGAACCTACTCATGATTGGAATGGCTGGAATCGAACCACAAACCGTCGCGTTTACAGGCGCAGCACCTCTGCATTACGACAGTCCTCATATGTATTTGTGCCTACATATAATAAAATATTAACCTACTATTCATTATCGATACATCTAATCAATGTTGTATCTCATTTGACTTCTGCAACAAATTAATATTAACTATTTTGAAGTAAATTTTGAAAAAAATACTCATAATCTAGAATCTTATCAACGATTTATAACTTGAAAGGTTCCTCTATAATACAATAATAAGGCCGATTCGTCAAGCAATTATTATAATAAAGTCATCATGACGTCTCGAACCGTAACATAACGGCAAGTGTAGAGACACAAATATCGATTATCCTCACATGATTAAGAATTACCAAGTGTCGTTTCGTCTCCCCATACTCGCATACATGCATGGTGCATGCATGGTGCATGCATGGTGCATGTCTAAACACATCTAGCACATGTTTTTTAGTCACGGTTCCGCCGCACAATAATTGCTCGCAGTAAATCAAGGATGAGCTATGAAAGGGGTAACACTCATGACAAAAACCCTCGAGCCCTCAAAATCATATTACGAACCTTACACCACTCTACATAGAGTCTACATAGAAATTTTGTATGTATATAATTCGTGTCCTTTTATTGGTCCGTTTATTGTATAAATAATGCGGATGTTGAGTTTCTTTGTATAAATACGATTTAATAGTCAGCTTTAAATTGTCTGATTTATCCTCGCCGTGACTAATGTGGCCATGTGACGCTTGAATACCTTATTTGTGTACAAATATCCTGGGTATGTGACAGAGCTTTGTAAATAGGTGTTGATATATATAACAATATAGGTACATATGTTATGGTGTCTTAATAAGAAAATTTTACATTAAATTGTTGTATATTTTATACTTGTATCACATAAACATATTCTATCGAGCCCAGATTATAATCTGTGGAAATAATTTTGAAATAAAAAAATTTTTGATATATAAATGTTTTCACGTATAGTAGTAAAGTTATATCGTATACAATACACAGTATTGCGTATAGTAACCTTTTATAACTAATGTTACATTGATATAATATTATTTTTTCACTGGTTTCCGGGGGAGGGTAAACAGTGACCAAATATTCTGTTTCCCTCGGTCATGAATACTGAATAAGAATCCTTACGTATTAAGGGCTGCAGCACAATGTCACTTTTTAACTGTCAAATCTACCTTACAAACACAAATAGTGTATCCAGTCAGGACATCGTCTGACCTACCTTACTAGTCAAATTTATATTTTCATAAATCTTAAGTAATTTCATGAACTTCATAAACATACACACATCCTTTCAAAACAAAAAAAAAAATACTAGTAGTGTCCGTTCTCTATTTTCTTTTTCTTTCTCTTTTCTCTCTATACATGTAGTTAGGTTGGTACTACATTATTACTTACAGCGTAGTCTCAACTAACGGTCTCGCGACCGCGGCTTGCCCTCTACGCGTTTCCAAATTGTTTCATACGTCAATACAACTTGATTGGTGTTTGTATGCAAACAAGGCGTCGCTGATTTGTGCCAAATCAAACTTTGATTAGTAAATTGAAGTTGAATTTAACTATTCATTTAAAATTAGCTTCTATATGTTTTTCTTTAAACAAGGTTGTTTCGTTTTTATAATATTTTCTTTCTTTTTTTTATAGATTCACATGGCAGGGTAGGCAGAGGGAACTGCAGGAACTATACGAACCTAGTGTTAAGACACTCTGTTGTTTAGTCCCTGTTTTTTTCCGTCCCTGCTTTCCGCCTTTTTCGAGGCATTGCAAGTTGAGTGGCGGAACTCAACGCCACGCTTTGCCTAGTTGCCAAAGCGAAGAAAATGGAAATAGAAAAACCCATCTTCCTCGAGTGGGAATCGAATCCAGAAACCGTCGCGTTTACAGGCAGACGCTTACGCCTCTGCGTCACGACGGGCCTCTAATATTTTCTATTATAAAAATATGATTTTTAAAGTGCATGAATAAAAAGTTTTAACTTAATGGCCTTGTCTTGAATGGTCTATTTTTTGACAATAGAAATACACCAGTAAGAGCAGTACGTAAACCAAATTATAAAAATGTCGAATCGTAAAAATATCAAGAAACTCGATAACCAAAAATGCTGGCTGCATAGGTGCGCAGAATTTTTTATCACACTACTTATGTTTTTGTGGGGTATATTAAACATTTAATGATGTTATAGTGTTAAGAATAATGCATACAGAAAACAAAGGTAGAAACAGGTTACAGGTACAGGTTAAAGAGATTAGCCTAAAGATTTTCTCTAAAGAGACGGTAAAATAAGCAAGTTCAATAGATTCATAACATTAAAGCAAGTATATATTATATAAGCCTTTACAGGTCTAATGGTAACTTAATAATAACAGTTATATTTTTGAGATAATTAATACTTGATTATACGACATAGACATTTTTTTACAATTCTAAGTCTAATTCACCTCATCCAAACGCAGGCAATGTCTAAAACTACAACTAGTGTTACATAAAAAATCATATCTTTTTAACTAACGAAATATAATCTCTTCAATATGATAGCTTAAATTGTATTGCAAATTCAATATAAAGATTTTACTATAGAATACATAGCGGCGCGGTAAAGGCGGTAAAGGCTTCGATTGAGATATCCGACACGCCATCAAAAGTACCGCCTTCTATACACGTTTACTATCAAGCACCAATTTTTTTTACCATGAAAGCTTCATAGAGACTACTTTAGAACCTTACTGTATTGTAATAAAGATGAACTTTCATAAAAAAAGCTCTATCGTAGCTTTTTTAGCTGTATATATATTTTTGTAGAGATTCATCCGTTTAACCCTTATATCATTCTGTGAGGTATTGTGTGAAAATTTGTCAGAAAGCACTGTATGGTATAGATCGAGTCTATTACTCAGTTTTTTGTGATACATTAGGCGTCGTTGTCATCGGATAGCGCGCTAATGTGCGCTTTGTGTCCGTCGCATTGTCGTCAGAGTACGATCTGACCTTTTGAATGTTACGAGTATGTATTGAGAAAATATGCTCTTTTTTATGTTTTTGTGATGTAGCAAGATTAATTAGATTAAAACAGGTATATGGAGAACAATATATTTGATAATAACATCTTCAGAATACTTATATATTTAAATGATTTGTGTACTAGGAAACTAAAATATAAAAAAAATAAATATTAATTAGCTTCACACCTTATCCTGCCTATAGCAGGGTAGGCAGAGGGAACCGCAGGAACTTTGAGAACTCACCGTTAAGAGAACTGTGAGAACTCACAGTTAACAGGATTTGAATAATATAATCTCCTCTGACTATCCGACTCGTTGTACTCTACACGTAATATCTCAATTTTTATTACAAATTGATTTTTTCTTTATTCATCATTCACGTATGTACTCGTATGTTTGTGGTAGATAGATAATAAGTTATAAGTGTAAGATTGACCCTTTACTTCCCTTTAGCTATTTATCTAATACTGTTTGCTAAGGCATGTGGCTATGTATATACATAACTGTTATCGACATCTATGCGAAGTATTCAATTCTTATGAGGCTACACCTTTAATTAACTGACTTTGTACCTGTAAATTTATTTACGGCTCAAAACGCTTAAACAACTGGTATTGGTCTTTTATTAAAAAAAGGAGGGCCGTCGCGGCGCAGAGGCGTAGTATCTGCCGGCAAATGCGACGGCTTGTGTGTTCAATCCCCATTACCAATTTCTTCACTCTGGCAAACGCGGCGTTAAGTCCGCCGCTCAACACTCAATACCTCAAAAAATGTAGAAAGCAAAGAACAGAGAGTCACCACAACACAAGGTTCCCATCCTGCACTTCCCTATACTTACTATTTTATACGCGGTATAAAGCGTGAAGATATAACAATAAGCTCCTACCACATATTACACCCTTAAATATAAAGCTCACATATAAGGTAACGTGTATATAGACTCGAACCAACGTCGCTAAAATAATCACAAGCATTATTTAATAGCAACTTAGCGTAATCTAATAAAAGGCAACCCCTTGCCGTCTCGCGCACTTCATACCGTAATACCTCTCGACGCGCCCACTAAACCGGAAAACGCAAATTAACAACAAAAGAGTAACACATCTGCAGCCTCCGATCGGAGATCATGGACCAAATGATTCTGCATCTTATGCTCAAGTTATAAAGATTAGCGCAATTCATATTATGATATAAGATATTAATAAATGTAAAGTCAGTCGTGCGGACGAACTTGAGTTGAATGTCTCGGCCGCGCTCTATACGCATTATTGGGAACATGCATCTCCTTCTATGGACTTTTTGCATGTGAATCGGTTTAATGAGAAAATATTAAATAATTAATATATTACAATTGCTTTTGTTCTGTATTAAGAATTAAAAGGTTTTTAAAGGGTGTCTTAAATCTAAAACTTAATAATAATACGTTTGTATGTATGTATGTATGTATACAATAAAAAAGAATAGAGTGATAATACTCAAAAAGATAATTCAGATTGCTGGGAAACTAAGCAACGGAGTGTCTTAATACTAAGTTCTTATGGTTCCTGCGGTTCCCTCTGCCTACCCTGCCACGTGCAGGATAAAACGTGAAGACATAAAAAAAATGAAGTTGTATGTAAAATAATTAGCTAATTTTTTAAAATATGTTTTAAACGAACTGATAAATATTTTAGAGCCAAGACTCATTCACGAAAGCTCACTTCATTACATTCTGGAACATTTAACCCCAGCACCATATGCCAGTGCGATTATCACGCACTATTTAACATCTTACAAAGGAGCTGATTTAAAGGATTTTATGAAAAACTTAAATATAACACCACTTAATGCTCTTTAAAATTTTTTAAATGAAAATGGCTTTCTTAAGCCTATTTTGTTAACATTTCTTTGTTGAAAGTCTTCTTTACAAGCTTTTAAATTGAGTGTTGGTTAAATACGCACCGATGAGTATGTAACGGGTTAAGCTTTAAGCTTTTTTATTTCATTTTCCAGCTTTCGCAATGTTAGGAGATATAATCTAATTGTAAGCTACTGAGTTCTCTATTACATCACATTTTGTCATATTTTTTTTTCTACATATAAGTATGATATTAAAAAGTTATCAGGTAAAATGAAACTAGTCCACACAACTTACCTAAAGTAAATTAAATATTTTCTTTAAATATTTTCTTTATCTGTAAATATAGATAAGCACTTTAAAAATAATAAAAACTCCAAAAAAATATATATAATCCTCTATAATGTTTTTTGAATTTTTAATACATCCAGTTGCAAAATTTTTGGAATTCATATCATATACAGTCATATTTTCAATAAAAATATATAATCAAAGGACTGACTTTGAAAGGACTTTGCTTAATTTAAATTCGATCTTTGTATACATAATATCGGTCGGAATGGGAAACCGCGTAACTTTAAACTTGTACAAGTGCATATAGTAAGTATGTGCAATATATGTATATATGTATATGTAACGTATCTACATATAGTTGTACTTGTTTGTAACCGATTTGTTACAACGTTTAAATTAGTAATGTACCTCGACCTCATTTAAGATATATTAAGTTTAGTAAAGTCATATATTTTTAAAGGTTATTTATTAAAAACTTCATAGAGTTAAATAACTATTAACTACAACTATACGAATATATAATAATTATGTACATAGAACAGTGGTGATCGTCATTTAAAACAAGATATCAATACTTTACCAAGCCATATCAATTTTATTCAATTTTATGTGAACCAAGCCAGTTACATTCAATTTTACTGTTACATTCAGACGCTTCCGTTAGATTTGTTTACAATTTACATCGAAAAATATATGGACAGTCATTAACCTCGTCTCAATTGCAACCAAAAAAGCAGTCAACGTAACATTTAATAGGTTCAGAACTTTCAAAACGTATCTGCCGGTGCCTGATCTATCTCAAACATTATCGGAATGATGACGGCCGTTGTTTGTATATCGATTAATTAATAAATCGGGCTCCGGATCGACTCGAGATGCATCAGAACACGCCGCCTCTCTAATTGAGTCATGCCGCCACAAAAGATATTAGAAAACAATTTTATAATTTTTACCAACTCGCCACAGACAATCGAATTTAAATCTTATATCTCAAGCAAAAAAGCTGTACACGTTTGGATCGAGTCCCAAAACCAGCTTGCTTAGAAAAAAAAAGATAACGCCGAACACTAAATGCCGAGCATTTTACCTGTCATATTATTAAAAAATAAATAGTCTATGGACGTATGGGAATCTATACGTTTTTGATTAATGGAGGCAAAACTCGATTATCTTGTTGGCGATACAGAATTGTGATTGATAGTTTCTTTTTGCGAAACTCTATATCGCCCGCATAACCGCTAATAGGCGTGTTGGGCAACGTGTTCGTTACTTTTTGCTTAGAAACATCTTTTATCTGTTATATAAAATATTTTTTATCTATTTCACCCGTTCCCACCTGTTGCAGTTTCTCACAGATTCGCAAATGCGTAAACTTGTAAAGCATCGGCTTGTTTGACATTTTAAACCTAAGTAAGGTGATATGGATCTTTCGCAACCTTTTTGATAATAGACAGTGATTTGCGCTTTGTTCCTCTTTCCAGTGCATCGCGTACAAATGGCATTATTTCATACTACATAAGTCACTTTAGAGTAAAAAATAAAAAATCATATATGACGTAAAGCAGCTTTGTATTTTCGGCATAAAATATGTATGGGAGCTTACATTAAAAGCCCATTTTTCTATATTTCTTTACATTTATAAGGTGATACTATTGGTATATATATATATATATATATATATATATATATATATATATATATATATATATATATATATATATATATATATATATATATATATATTTATATATATATATATATATATATATATATATATATATATATATATATATATATATATATATATATATATATATATATATATATATATATATATATATATATATATATATATATATATATATATATATATATATATATATATATATATATATATATATATATATATTTATTTATTTATTTTTTTTAAATTTGTTCTCAATAATTTTTTTAAGAGATACCGATGCTTCCTGTTATTTATTTACCAAATGTAGGTTTACTATGACTTTTGAAGTTTTTCAGTACTTTTAAAAATTTATAATTAAATCTTTTGCATAATTATAGATAGAAATAATGAAGTATTTATAAACTAATTGATCAATTCGTGTATTGCGAATATATAATAGTCTCGAGATCAGGTAAAAGACGGAAAAACACCCATCTTGACACTTGTTATATGTGATGAAATTTAAAATTAAAAATATATGTGTATAAATTACATATATAGCGAAATACTACGAACCCCTAATTGAATGTAAACACTAATCATACACACTGAACTCAAAAACAATAAAACAATAAGTCCTCCAGTCGTCAGACACTCAAAACAAATGTAAGCTAATACACACATTTCCAAATGTAAAGAGGCTTTGTACCATTCGGCGTCAAATTACGCCGCGCGGTTAAAATTTCGCGCTTGAAGGTGCTAAGTAAGTCTTTGAAATTATTTTTATGAATGTAGGTTAATTTATTTATTTATTCATTTACTTTATTTATCATACTTTAATTCACAAGTAGATTAAAGCAGCGTAGCAATATATATCAAAATTTATCACTAAAAGCTATATCTCACAGGCAAATTGGAGAGTAGAGCGATGCAAAAAGTTACATATATATTTACATACACAAAATTCTGAATAAATAAATAAATAAAGTTCCCTTATTTCTTGCTTTCTTGAAAGTTGCATTATGAAATTGAAAATCTAACTTTAATGAACTCCAACTAATTTGAAAATTAGGAATCGTTATATAATAATAATTATTATTAAATTATTCAATTTTCAGTTATATACATATAATAGAAAAATTGTTCGATTCCCACTCGGTGAAGATGGATTTTTCTATTTCCATTTTCATCGCTCTCGAAACTAGGCAAAGCGCGGCGTTGAGTTCTTATATTTCCTGAAGTTCCCTCTGCCTACCCTGTCATGTGTGGGATAAAGCGTGAAGCTAAAAAAATAAATATAAAAATTAATAAAATGATGTAAATGTAAATATATAAACAAATACAATAATTTAGACCTGTCTTGATGCCATCCGTATTTGTTGCTTTCACAACCAACGCCTAAACTAAATAAAGCTCGAAAAGACATCAATTAATTTACCAAGTTAAAACAAATGTAAGCTAATACATACATACATATCTTTAAAAAGCTCTGAAAAGCTCTTTGTTGTTAACAGCGTCGGGTTTCGCGGGGTTAAGATTTCGCGCGAGTAGGTGTCAAGTAGGTAACTCTATACGCCACTTTTGCTCTCGCAGGTCACTTAATAAGGCACAGTACAATGTCCCGTTTTAATTATGTTTATTTATGTTATATTATTAGTAATATTATAGTTATGATTTAGCCTTAACCAAGAAAGCTAAATATGTATACAATGAAACAGTATTTGTAGTACAACACAGTACAGTACGGTCCATTACAGTGCAATAGAGTTCAGTACAGTATTAGTCGTGAGTTCGAATCTTATTAGTGTATATAAATAATGTTTATTTATTTTAGTAATATAATTTCTTTTTATTACCGTCTTATGTGCTGAAGACATGGATGAAGGAATTGTCATGTAGTTCACTTAAGTTTCAAAAAACTGAAAATATTTTGTGAATTTTGAATTCTCAAATATGACACAGTAAAAAACTTTTTTTTTTGTTGCTATTTCCATTTATTTGTGAATAAAATTTTATTTAATTTCCTTTTGACAAAAAATAAAATGAGGACCGTCGTAGTGCAGCGGCGTAGAGTTTGCCTGTAAATGTGGCTTTTGGATTCGAATCTTACTCAGAAAGGAGGATTTTATTTCCATTTTGTCTGGGAACTAGGCAAGCGCGGCATTGATTTGTGTCACTCAACACGCAAAATATCAAAAGGCGGATTTTATATAATTTATTTTTTTAGCTTTTGTTTGGCGCACACATTAGTTATCTATCAATGTTGGTTGGCAATGACTTCAAAAATAAATAAATTTTACTTTCTACTTCTTTACAATTTCTTCATATTTGTTCTCTTTAACATAGGGCTTCTCGAATAGTTATTCCTATACCAATATTATGACAGCTTTTATTTTACTTATGATCTTGTACAAAATAGAAAATTAAGTTAAAAAAAATGATTTTCTGTTTTATATGTATTAAATTAATTATATATAAAGTTTATATGAGATCACATCGCAAATGTGACAAAAATGAAAATCCAATTATAATTGTGTATAGATATCACTATAATAGCGCTTATGTACAACAAATCTTTTTTTAAATTTCCGAAATCGCAATCGGCAAGTGTGTTCTTATTATGTTTTTTGTAAGAGATCGCGTACGAACCTATAAATCGTTAAGGTTTTCTTCGATTTCTTGAGATTTCATCATTGGTCCTGTCATAGTGAAAATCCGACCAAAGAAATTTTCGAGTCAAAAACAAGTTAAAAAATATTAATAAAATCAGTTTAAAGTGACTGATTTCTCAGTCACTTTAAACTGAGTAATATAAAAAAATAGAGATGCAACATAAAACCTTTTCAAAGTCGATTAACAATATGCATACATTAATATGCTATTTTAGATTAATTTTTAATTCATATTTTTCTAAATTTAGACCACTTTCTTTACGATTTCACGGTCTAATACAGTATAATAATTACATGGATGTACTGATAAGTCGACAAACCGATATACTGATAGGAAAACTAAATTAAACGAACTTAAGCAATCGTTTGACATCTCGCTTGGTTTATCTGCAAAATAAACAAAGACAGTCCATTAAGATCAGTGCATTGTTTTACAATTAGGCTCCGATTGCTGAGATAGTGGTCTTACAGCACTTTCGGATGTAGCATCGAATTGTTACGCTCATGATACATATA
Source organism: Dione vanillae (assembly GCA_037178615.1). Lineage (NCBI taxonomy): Eukaryota > Metazoa > Arthropoda > Insecta > Lepidoptera > Nymphalidae > Dione > Dione vanillae. The sequence goes on along the minus strand of JAZFAU010000036.1, from coordinate 285,236 downwards.
TATATATATATATATATATATATATATATATATATATATATATATATATATATATATATATATATATATATATATATATATATATATATATATATATATATATATATATATATATATATATATATATATATATATATATATATATATATATATATATATATATATATATATATATATATATATATATATATATATATATATATATATATATATATATATATATATATATATATATATATATATATATATATATATATATGTATATATATATATATATATATATATATATATATATATATATATATATATATATATATATATATATATATATATATATATATATATATATATATATATATATATATATATATATATATATATATATATATAAAATCTGTAACTACTTATTTGTTATCTGTTTGTTTTTTGTTTATCAGAGTAGGTAATATGAAAAAAAATGTCCTAGTCTAAATTAGATTATATATTTTTTTTTTTTAGCTTCACGCTTTATCCCGCACATGGCAGGGTAGACAGGGAACTGCAGGGACCGTGGAAACCTAGTGTTAAGACACTCCGTTGCTTAGTCCCTGCTTTCTCCGTCCCCACTTTCCGCCTTTTTGGAGGCTTTGCGTGTTGAGTGGCGGAACTCAACGCCGCGCTTTGCCTAGTTTGCCAGAGCGAAGAAAATGGAAATAGAAAATCCATCTTCTCCGACTGGGGATCGAACCCAGAAACCGTCGTGTTACAGGCAGACGTTGCGCCTCTGCGCCACGACGGATTATATTTACAATATATGAAAATTGAAAAAAAGTAAGAGACTCATTATTTATTTTCTGCAACGCTACACTATTTTATGTGTAACTAAAGCGATAAGTAATATAAGTCGCTTACTATAGAGAGATAATAAAGCCTACACCAGAATAACTAAAAACGTATAATGAAACCCAACTTTTTAAATATTTACAATATCTTACCATTGAGGACCGTCGTGGCGCAGAGGCGCAACGTCTGCCTGTAACGCGACGGTTACTGGGTTCGATCCCCAGTCGGAGAAGATGGATTTTTCTATTTCCATTTTCTTCGCTCTGGCATCTAAGGCAAAGCGCGGCGTTGAGTTCCGCCACTCAACACGCAATGCCTCGAAAACGGCGGAAAGTGGGGACGGAGTAAGCAGGGACTAAGTAACGGAGTGTCTGGACACTAGGTTCTTATGGTTCCTGCAGTTCCCTCTGCCTACCCTGCCATGTGCGGGATAAAGCGTGAAGCTAAAAAAAAAAAAAAAAAAAAAAAAAAAAAAAAAATCTTACCATTTTGTATAAAGAAAATAAATAAAAAATTCCAAGAAATAGAATTTACTGTCATAATTCTAACAGTCAGTAGTAAGCAAATTGAGGAACATAGAATCTGTATTTAAAGTAGGTGTAGTCCACACTCACATATATCACTCTCCGCAGCTTGTTATTATTATATAAATATATATACATACATCAAAATTTTGTTATAAAAAAATACTATGTTGTTTCTATTGAAAATTTATTATATATTTTAAAAAAAATATTACTTCATATTTTAGTCAAGTCAAGAATAAACAATAAACAAATTTTAATTTGTTTTGTTTGCGGTATTTGTTTGCATTGTGTATGTCTGAACACTCTTTATTCCTAAAAACTTAAAATACGCACGAAATGTTGAATAAGGAGTAATATTCCAAATAAAATAAGCGCATAAGCAGGATCGCTTTAAGTTACTTAAATGTTTACAAATCTCTAACATAAAGAAACTTATTAAAATTCCATATTTGTTTTGAAACCAACCAAAGGCACGCTTAATCTAAGCCATTTCAAGATGATTAGCGCAAGTATCCAAAAAGCTCTCGAGTTCCACAAACAAAGGGTAAAAAAGCTTAAAAAAAGAGCCTTAAAAATCCTGTCTAATCTTTGTTAGGTCTGCGACAGGTAACCATTTCAACGATAACCAAATACAATAACTGACGATTATCTTTCGCTAATCTCGGATCTGTGGCGACGACTCTATTACGACGAGATAGAGTTTGGAATGGCGCACGGTACACTGTGAAGGGATCGCACGGTCAACGAAATGTTTCTAATAATTAGTTATCATCGATCATCGGAGCTTGGCCACATTAATAAAGATATTAAATGCCTTCGATATATAATTTAAAATCAAATATCAACCTTAATTTTGTAATATAGAGTCGATATTTAATTATTTTGGGCGAGCCAGGGCGGCGCGATCAAAGGCAGCGGCGTCTTGATCGTAAGCGGCAAAACCAATTGTGTGACAGATGGTGCGGGGTCGAGACGGGATGAGGACAAAATGAAAAAGACATCAAAATGTTTAGGCATTTTTTGGTATAGATAATGTGTGGTGACACTAACGCGGTGTGACGCTCGTGTGGCGCGCCGCACAGACACGCCCGTTCGAGCAGACTGGCCGCTTTGAGCTGAAAATTGCATAAACGTGTATATTTTTTAGATCGTATCAGCGAATTAAGATATAAGATAGAAAGATATTATATAAAGACTTCGTATCTTATTCAATTTTTTTTTCCATAAAGAATATTACAGTAACTGTCGCAAATGTTGACCCATTTTGTACTCGTATTTTTGTTTTACAAAGGAAGTCTAAGCATTTATATCTATTCCAAGAGTCTTACTAGCCAAACTTAAGTTACTTTACAAAATAAAGTTTTTTAATTATTTAAACAATTATTAAACAAATTTCTTACAGCATCCACCAACGACTAAACTCTCCTTCTCTCTTTCACGCAGATTACCTATTCCAGAATCTATTTGCATAACAGCAACAGAATCCTTAAGTTTTTATATAATCGTAATCCAATTATTATAGCTTTATCACGCATGTAGATAAAAAAAAAACAGAAGGAATATTGTAGTGAACAATGATAAAAAACTCTTTCATCACTTTCAGATGAAATTCAAGACATTGGGCTTTAAGTTAACCATTGTCTTGTCAATGAGGTTAGATGAAAAATCCACTGTCCCAACTAAAGGTTTCACCTAAAACTATCACGACAATATTCACACTCATCATCCATATCTTTATGCATATTTTATAAAATATTAGTTTTCGTGTACCATAGTGGCGCGGAGGCGTAGCGTCTGCCTATAAAAGCGATGGTTTGTGAGTTCGATTCCCACTCGGTGAAGATGGATTTTTTCATTTCTATTTTCTTCACTCTGGCAACTAAGCTAGCGTGGAATAGAGTGTCACTAGGGTCCCACTCTTGGTTCTCTTTGCCTGCCATGTGCAGGATAAAGCATGTTTGTAAATGTTAGCAAAATTGAATATTAATGTACATATTAATATTCAATTTTGCTAACATTTACAAACTTGCTCAAATAAGTTATACTTAACTAACATATTTAACTGGAATACATTATAGAACTTTTCCTAATATTACAACTTCCCATTCAATAAATCTGTATGGGCCGGGCCCGTACGTTGTACAAAAGGACATACACACAGTTGTTTGTTTAACAGACGCTCACGATACTATGCTGACAGACTGCGGAGATCGATTGCTCAGACGGCAATAGTTGACGTTGCGATGCAGTTGTTACTAACATTTTTATATATATATATATATATATATATATATATACATATATATATATATATATATATATATATATATATATATATATATATATATATATATATATATATATATATATATATATATAAGATTTGTCTTTGTCAGTAGAAACGCAGAAGTTTTAACAAAATATTGTTAAATCTCCTCAAACTGAAAATGAGGCACATTGTAATTTTTTACTTGTGTTATTACATTTCTCTTTTCAATAAAAGATAAAGTAAGTAAATTATTAAAAAAACACCATAATAAAGCCATATAATGAGAAAAATTTTAATGTTTATCTGTAATACGAAGAGATTAAAATATATATATCCTTTATATGTATTATTGTGTTAACTGGAGTACATGGACGGTTCACAAGAAGTGAAGTTTACACCTTTTCCAAACATTTAACCTGAAATACGTCAATGGTTCAATATACAAAACTTAAGTGATTATTATTTTTTAGCATCACGCTTTATCCCGCTTATAGTAGAGTAGGCAGGGGGAGTCGTGGTAAACAAAGACACTCGGCTTACGGCTTTTTTGAAGTTGTAATACTATTCATTCAATCTAAGCCTAATTTACAGCAATCTTTATTAATCGACTGTATAACAAAGAAACGGTTGTCAGCATCTGTCGCGGCCTCTCAAAGACTGATCCGTCAGTTTTGACGTCGTTTGATAATTACCGACTATATATAATAACAGATTTATTGAAGTAGCGCCCAATGTAATGAGGCTCTTACTGAATCCTACAACTGCTCTGGAGGTAAATATTGCAAGGGAAACAGACAACAGGTCTGATAGAACCTCCACTATTCAATACACAATATGTTGAAATCTGATGGAAATTGAAGAGTTCGTTTTTCAGCTAGTTTATAGTTGAGTTTTGTCAGATGTTTTTTATCTGTTACGTGGATGTGACGGATATACACATGGGGTAAAGTTGCTAAATAAAATATAAAAAATAACTATATATATATCTTTGAAAAAGTCGAGAATAAAGAAACATTAGATAATCTGTGATAGACCTGAAAAAAAATTAAGCTACAGTATGTTACCCAAAAGTCCAAAATTTTTATGTATTAAAATGTACCGTCTCTCATTGTGCAGTGTGATATCACCCGTAAAGTGCTATATTAGTTGGTCCAAGCTTAGGAAATTAATTATTGTCGTTTCTCCACTTAAGTAAGACAAAATCAAGCTTAAAATTCTGTCACTAACCAGTTAAGGCGAACTTACAACCATCCTTACTATCAAGGTGATACTATTATGACAAAGCGAAGAAACTCCAATCTGGACACAGTAGGAGGCGAGTTAGGGGTGAATAGCAATATGCATTCGTTTTGGGTTAAAAGTGTAGAAAACGCGAATGCTCTTATAGAAAATTGGGGGTGGAACATAGACCACAGCTGCAAAAGATAGAGAGAGGTACGTGGAAATGTTAAGAAAGGCTTTGCTAAATTAGCAAATAGACGTAGTGTGTAAACGTGAAAGCTTGTCGGTGTTCGGAGTGAGAATTACTCACTCGGAGAAAATTTCTCCATTTCCATTTTCTTCGCTCTGGCAAGTAAAGCGCGGCGTTAAGTTAAGCGCTACTCAATACGCAATGCCTGGAAAAAGGCAGAAAACAGGGAACGGGAACAGGAGTGTCTTAACACTAGGTCCCCATTGTTCCTGCGGTTTCCTCTGCCTACCCTGCTATGCTGCGGATTAAAGCGCGTTATGAAAATTTCGAACTTTTGAAAGGCTTATATTATAAACATTATTAGCAATTACCATATTTCTTAGAATTTGTTTCACAAACTAAGTTTCCTTTTAATCCTAAATAATACATTTAGTTTTTATAGTTACAAATATTTTACAACACGGCATAAGCCATAACAATCAAAAGAAACAAAACGTTATCGTAATAAGTTAATTTAGGCGGCGGAAGCGTGGGCGTGCGCTTCATTGTAAAGTAGCCTTAATTATAATTACTAGTGGTGACCCCTTCGCCTCGTGACCCTTACTACCTACTGATAATTTTAATTGAACTATCTGAGACTATGAGTTCGGTTCTCGTCGGAAATAAAAATCTATCATAATATATGATAAACACATATACCTACTACACTAATACTATATGTATATTAGAGTTCTGTAGGTATATTTTCTAATTTTTATTAATGCAGCGTAATTTGTTTCCTAAAGCGCAGAATGATACAATTATTTTTACGACAATAATTATTAGATTTTTAACATTGTTAACAATAGGTCCACCTAATCTGCTAACTGAATATTTATTAAAATGTCTCTATTATTTATTAATTTAAAATATTATTGGCACAAAGTTTCTCCTCAGTCACATACAGTGTATATTTTAGTCTGCCATGCTTAATAAGAGAAATAGCTTGAAATAGGGAAATAACTAAAAAAATCAAATTCAATCATTACGCTGTAACAATAAGGTGCTATGAAGCGACAATACAAAAATTTTTAGATATTAAAAACTAAAGCTACATTTCTATTAATTTTATCTATAATTACATGAACAAAGACCCAAATATTAATATAAACATAATATAATTCTGTCCATCTGTGGGTGAGAATGATCGATTGTGAGCGCTCGTGCCCGGCCAACGATATGTGCCCTTACCCTAGGGTGTGCATGATATTGTTTAGATGTACTTGTACAGTGTACTGTGTCAATCGCTTATATATAACTGCATAGCTATTTTACTTTTGAAGTACCTAGATATGTGGAGATATAGTATTTAATTGAAAACTTGTTGATTAGTAAAACATATGAGGTGATGAGATAGACGGAGTGATCACCTGACGGAGGATACCTGCTACAATAATAAATTATTCCCTAAAATGAACTAAAAAACAAAAAAAATAACAATTACACCACGATAACTCACACACACACCTTATTTATGCCTTATATATACAATATACATATACAACGTACATACACACATAAATATAATAGAGTTATAACATTTTAAAAATCACTTTAAATTTCAAAGTAGTAAAGATATCGCCGCCATAAAATTATAACGATGATCACGATCAGTTGTGACAGTCGTAAAAATAATTCCACTCCCTCATAAAATTAGGTGCACCCCATAAAATTTTAAATGACTACAACGGACACACAAAAAGCTCGCGATCGGGGAAACTGATACGGCAAGATGAGTGATAGCTGTGACGTATCTTTATTAGATCACCTTACACCTACCTTCTTTAATTCAGTTTGACGCCATTGTACTACTTGTTATTAATATTGTTATTATTGTAGAGTTCCTAACGGCCTTTTAATGTTATTGGCTTATTAAGTGGCTTCTATTTAAATTGCTCGTAGTAATATGGTTGGAACTTTTTATAATTAACGTGTTAAGTTTTTATATGATGTATAAATTTGACTTGAGGTCTTAACGACTGCAAGTGAGACAATTAAACGTTAATTTTTCACATACGTTGTACGTTTTATCCTATTGCTATTATATTAGAAGGGTAGTCACAGAGATTGAAGCGCCAAACGCTGCGGTCTCTGTGCATCTCTTTCTCCAGGTCCACTGTCATTAACCTCTTGATATATACTCTTCGATGCTGAAGGAAGGTCACGTTAACAGCATGATCTTTCCCCCCTAATCCCGTGATCTCTCTTGACGCTCAGTTTAGCTTCAAATATATTTTTCCATTCTTTCATCAATCATTCTATCCACGTACCCAAAACATTTTTTTTTTGAAACACTTAATACTCCCACGCAAGCAGGAAAGTATTAATAGGTTACACTGGGTCTGACACTACGTTATCACGTAGAGTCAGACACTCCATATACAGCTTTCTGTCTAAATTTAAGACAGTGGAGGAAATCAACGTCGGACACCCTACCATACGTCTTACTTATATAGTTATTTGTTACCACAAACTATTATAAAAAGTTGCGAAAGTATGATATTCCAACACGGCAACAAATAAATTGACTGGGATGGTGGCTGACGCTCTAAGTAGGATTGCCAGCTAGCTTGTCTGGACTTTTCCCGAAAACTAATACAAATATTCACCTAGATGGATCAAATTTGAACGTTTCAACGATCATAACTTTACGTTGTTTACACACGCAGCACTAACAAAAACCATACTCGTCAGTAACCCAATACTATGCTAATATATTTAAAGAAGAGTTGAACCCAGGTCAGTTCAATAAACAATAAAAAACATTGAGGGAGATAAATAACAAACTTAACTGAGTTGCAGATTGCTGCGCAGGCGACGCGTGCCGGCGCGGCCCTCCGCCTCTGACAGTTGCTCGGAACACTTTCTATATGTTAATTTATATATGCAAGTTTATATTGTTATAGTTTCATTATAATATATATTAATAATATATCATTTTATTTAAAGAATATGTTGATGTTGATAGCATTTTAATCATAGATTACAATTATTTGATATTTTAATCATATTTTTTTATACTCACATACGCAGCAGCAGCAGGAAAAGCAGGAAAAACAATATTTTTTTATGGGAAGGACAAGGCAAACGAGCGGTGGGGTCACCTGATGGTAAGTGATCACCGACACCCACGGCCCTGAGTAACAGCAGAGCAAGAACAAGAGCGCTGCCGGCCTTATATCCTTATTTCTTTTCCTGCTAATTTTCTAAAAAAAACGTTAAAAGATTCCTTAGGACGACTAAAAAACTTAGGTTCGTTTTTCACTTAAAAAATAAGCACATCTAGAAAATGGTACAAAAAATATTTACATAATTATGAATAAGTTTTTATTATTTACATAAACATTTGATAAGTGTATCGCACACCACGCTATAGCTGTGACCCACTATACTCTAGATAAAGTTTATAAAGTGTTTATAGTACAATGAGTTTCTCAGTCTAATGCGGCGTTAAGTTCCTACATACAACTACACGTCACTAAAAGGAAAGAAAGCGGAGAAAGAGTGTCCTATCACTCTCTACTTCTGTAAATACGGGAACTAATTTTAACCCTTTGTAAATATTTAAAACCTAACAAGTCCCTAAAATGTTGACAATGTCGTTCTGCGTCCAAGTATCAATTGGGTCGAGATTATCCAATCAAGGATGCTTTCTCCGCAGCTGTTGACCCCTCGCGCTTCTTGCATATGGAATTCATGTTGCACATTAAGTATTTTGTTCTAAAGCAGATTGAGAATGTGCAATTAGTTCATATCTCGTTTTTTTTTAGTTTCATACTGTATTCCGCATGTAAAGGTGGTGCAACGATTATTCCACGATTCAAAAGTGTTTGCATAGTTTTACCAAAGATTTTCAAAGGTATATTACGATAAAGATAATTATGAATTTGTATAGCAGAGTGGACAAAGGGGGCTAGTTGTTAAAATAAAATCTACGCAGATATTGTATTTTGGGAGGCAAAATAAATTTAAAATAGGAAAAATCTCATTTAATTTACAAGTTGTGTACGTACACTTGGTCCTTGGATTAAGTCCCCATGGATACTGTAAAATGACGAAATAGAAAGTTCAAACTAGCAATTCAATTATAAAATTATTTGCTTAACAATTGCCATTATATTTATAATTTGCACAAGTGTAAGGATGTAAGTCTTGATTATGACATTTTCTGTATTATCGTCTTCGTTTTTCAATAAATACGTTTATATTTCTTTGTGAAGCAACAACCCTCCTTGGAAGTCTTATTGAAGGTGTTCTCTTACAATTAATTACATTTTGAACATCTGTTGGAATCTGTTTTTTAGATAAATCATTTACATTTTGAGACATTGAAGCGCAGTCGCAGTGATACTTTGAATGGACTTTGTGAGTGTGTGGGATAGATGAGTCATTATTCTCAGTTGTTTTCTGTGGAACTTTACTTAATTTACTCGTGGAAATCGTTTTCGTTGAAAGATTTGGTATTTCTTTTACTTCGACACGAGCGGACATAATCATTTCCGGCACCATTTCAGCTTCTTTTAAGTCTAGTTTTGATATGTTCTGATGACCATCTATATTATTAATGGTTGGATCAGTGGCATTATTTATATTATCATTTATACATTCTGTGTCTTTTTGAAGTACTTCTGTTTCGCATCCCGGTTTTTCTAAAACAGGCAGTTGTGGAGCAAAACTTACTGATGTATCGTTAACACCTACATTTGTAATCATCTCATCTACTTGTATATTTAAACCTGGTAGTATACACTGGATTGGAGTTGACACTCCACACCCTACATCATTCACTGGCCATGTCATGGTACTATTGTCAGAGTATCTTACAATATTATCTTTGAAAGAATAAATCCCCTTATTATCTAGTACGTTATTTTGGGCTTGTACAAAGGGTTCATAATGTTTTTCAACTTGATATTTAAAATTTTGTTCTCTATCATTGAAATGATGTTCTTCCAAGCAAATTTCCATGCATGGATTCCAATGTACGCTTTGGATTGACGTTCGGTTAGTAGGTACGTAAGATGTTGTAATAGGACTTACGTGATATATAGTTTTGTTGACTGAATTAATATTTTCACCAATATCAGTATATCTTCTAAAACATCTTGTTTTATTTCTTTTCATAACCATCCTGGCCATGGCACTGTGTAAGGCCAAACTTTCTTCATCTTCTGAACTGAGAAGAAGTGGTTTAGAATAAACAATATAGCTTTCTTCGTTATTTATAGTTCTCGTTTTTCCTTTATATTTTCCATTATTGGTTCGATTTGATTTCGTTTGTTTGTGAGTCATTATTAAAATAATATTTATTACATTTTTGAGTTTTTAATACTTTTTTTGACAACGCTTTTATTTTTGACATATTTATAGTCCAATAATAGAGGAAAGAACATTTAGAATATGCAAACAGGATAAATAAAGAATAATAAGAATTGAAAAAACATACATTTTAAAAATACTGCTAAATTAAAAAAAAATGTACACTTACACTTCATTACAATGATTATACCATATATATTATCGTATGTGGTAAAAATTATGTCATCAATTTTTGTATAATTTTTTGTGGTGTCCTAGATCACATAATTTTCTCTGTTTGCAACACCTTTAAATTAAATAACAATATGATACGTAGGTTTACTTATTAGTTTTAATTAAATTTTATAATTTTAATTATAGAAATATATATAAAATCGCCGCACGCATTATTATGAATATTACTTTTATGTTTACTTCAGTTGTAAAAAGTAAACATTTCATTCACTACTTTCACATTTTGACAAACATCATCGTAAAGGATGCAAACAGCTGACACACCGGAAGCACCTAGTTGATCGCGAACCACTTCAATTCATAATCTCGTGCCAACATTGAATTGAGTAATATATTTCCTTACAAAGTTATATTTACAGTTACCTCAGCTAAAACACACTTCAAATAATACTGAAGTGACATTTCTAGAGACGCATTCATAAAGTGGTGATGACATCTCGGCTAGTATATTTTGATCTTTTGTTCTTGCTGGCTGTCGTACAGTGTGGATATAGAAGGGGAGTTCAGGATTGGATAGATAGGTGGGTGACGATCCAAGACGGCAGATGGATACAATTGTAGAAGTCAAAGATCAGAGGAAGTGGGCGCAGCTGGACGGCGCGTGCGATGATTACGACGCTACGATTCACTAATTGTGCGTTTGTCATCTTAAGATGACAATTAACCTTTTAGTGCATTTGATGTACTAAATAACTATATTGTATACTGATTGGTAAAAAGTAAGTAAATCTTGTGATTCATATGAATATTCTCTAGAATTATTTATGTATGTAATTGAATAATTGAACAGATTAAAGTCAAAGACTAGAAAAATATATTAAAATATTTAGAAAATCAAAGGCTTTCACGCTAATCCTTTGTTTCCAGTTGACGGTAGCTTTTTGTGGAACTGACAGTACTGACATTATTTATGTAACTTAATAAAAATAATGTCAATTTTATCTAACTGAGCATACAACGGACTATTCAATTTAAATAATTTACCTTAATCAAATAAAATGGCAAGACGATCTTTATTGATATTTAACAAGTAGTATTCAATGAGACAGCATATAAATATATCGGCGACAAAATAACTTAAACGTCGTAAAGCACAAATTAACGCGCGGTGGGTCACAATTAATGTGGCGGTCATACATTGTAAATATTTTATAACCTATAAAACATGAGAATGCTTATCTTGATGGGCTTCTATCATACGGCGATGTGTTTGTACGCTTTTATGGTTATATTGAAGCTTTATTGTAATCATAAGTTATTGTTAAGAATACATATATATTTATATGTTATGTTTTATTTAAAAAATAGAAATAGCATAGATGTTATTTTAGTATTACATGACAGATTAAAAATTCTTTCATAAGAAAGATTTGTAAAAGATAAAAATTTACACAGCCAAAATTTTTAATTTACTTACAAAAAAAGGAATAATATTTCGTATACAACAAACAAAAAGTTTTTATTACATATGTTTGAAAAACTATAAAATGAAGAAGTTGCGTAAATAAATATTATGAAACAGTGGGAAACCTGCGCGGGCGCACTGCCATTAAAAATGTTATGGCCGCGATCAATTCACAAATGTCGCCGTGCTTTTATGTGGCTTTAATTTTTGACATTTATCGCTCTGAAAGCCAAATACTAACTATATATGAAAGTAAAAAGGATAAATACATTTTATATTATTTTCAAGTCACTCCTAGATGCCACAGACTAACAAATATCTAAAGATGCACAATACTTAAATTATATCATGTTAAGATACTTAAATTAAGTATTTTTCTCCATCTCTGTCGTTTACTTGTTGAGTAATATGTACATAAGTACACTCCTCTCTATTATTATATGTATAAACATATAATAATACAGAGGTATGTAAGTACTAAAGTCACGGCTTATAACGTTATTTTATTAGAATCGATACGTTTTTCTTTGTTAGCAATCGTATAAAATTTTCATGTATCGGTAAGTGTCCAATAGAAGCGGGTTCAAATCCTGCAAAGCTTCCTAAAATTATTAAAATTACCTTTAGAGTGAAATCACAATTTGAAAATAATAAAAATATGGGAAAAGTCTTACACATAAATATTATAGTCTTACTCATATATTGAGGCAATAATTTCTTTTAATAGACAAGCACACGTCTGCAAAATGTAGAGCTCTATGGTCGATACTCGTATTTCGATTTTAACGATCTCCATACAAACCAATACTACTCTATTACGCTGTGAATATAAGATAACTAAATCGTAAAGCCGCGTAAATCAATTAAACACTGCGTCGTTAATATAACAGGTGGGCACGTCGTTAACAAGTGGTCGCTTTATAGAGTGCTCTTACACCAACCAACTACACGGTACTGTAAATCAAAGAAATACACGCATGTGATAAGTTCTTTGTAAGTTTTATAATTAATATAACTAATTAAATTTAATCATGTTATAAATATAATGAATTTATAAGAATTATTATAAAATAATCTATGAAATTGCCAAATTAAAATAATTTTTGTCTCCAATATATTACGCTACTCCACTAGTAATGTTTGAAAACTAGGCCAGAAAAAATCTAAAACTTTTTTTCTTATCTTAGATTTTTTCAGCTTACCTCACAACTAAGATTTTTTTGAGTTTGATTTATAATTTCTTGTAATTATTTGTAGGATTTGTATAATAATATGTGTCTACTTATTGCGTAGCCGTGTTATGGTGTCACAACCATTTTTAGATACGTTATACGTCTAAATTTTATACTTGCATTAATTATGGCCTAAATTTTAAATAATTAGGCAATTCCGATAGGTTTCTCTAAGGAAGCTATATATGTTAAAATAACTACCAATGATTTTTTCAGTTAATTGAAAATATTGACAGACAATCCATATTTTTGAATGACACGTACCTTACAGCTGCAGCAATTGTTTTAGCATAGGGTTAGAATAAATGAAGATAACTTTATATGTAAAACTAAAAAAAAACAATAGCATTGTGACAGAATAATCGATTAAGAATGATTTGTTATCAATTCCGTTTATAATTGACAAAAGGTGACACACTCTGTCACTCTACACCTTCTTTCTCGAATTCAAGTGAAAAGCAGAATATATAGTGTCATGACACTAAGTTCTCTCCAACTAATCCACTATATATGAAATAGAGTTTTACACTTTATTGCCAAACGAGAAAAAAAACTCTACTCTACTTATAAATGAACAAACGGCAGACTTTCAACGTCAAGGGTGAAATTGACCTGATAAAATCACACCTAACGATTACTAGTGTATTTATTTGTATAATAAAGATAGTAGGCCCTTAAATATAATAATATAAAGCCTATATTTCTGTCTGTTCGTAACTCGCACTCACAGTATAATAGGCGTCCCGCAGAGAGGCGCTCAATTCTTTGTGCCTACGGTTAATTTCATTCCGACTCGCCCTCCAAGTGTTTCCCATTTAATATTGCATGCGTTGAGTGTTACTTTGTAATTTTGTTATGTATGAGCCAATAATATATGTATTTTTTAGTTCATTTGATATAATTTTTCTTTGTTTGATTTAATTTTTGGGACTTTAAGTCCCGAATTAAATATCTAATAGAATCAGGCTTTACTTCGCGGAAGTCCATCCTAACTAAGAAAGGAATTTATATGTATGTACTAAAAAATATTTATTTGTATCGGTTTGTCGTTTCGTATTTTTTATTATTTCTACTACTTGACTTACGTGTTGACTCAACACCCCACGCTTGGATAAATTAGAAATCTGAAAATAGAAAAATATTAAGAATTATAATAAGTTTTCAACAAGAACCGTTTCGAAGCGTCCGTTTCTAGCGAAAGCTAGTGTGACTTTTATTGAAATGGTTGAATTAAAACATTATCTATTTCACGGTGCCCGCCGCACTCCGCCCTCTGCAAGAAAAAATCTCTCATTAAGGCAGGTGTACCGCGGCATGCTCTGTATTAACATGTTACCATATTAATGTTTTATTTTGGCAATCGTAGACTGGGATACTATTTTATGACAGTCCAATATACAAGCGAGAAACGGGAAAGAAGTAAAATATTTTGTAATTTTAATAAAAAATCTAATTTAGTGAATATTTTTAAAACTTTTGACTTATCGACTTATAAATTGTACAGATAAAAAACATTATTTTGTTTCATTGCTACATTATAAAATTTATTATCTTGAATCTCTAAAGCGACGATATATGTACATATATATGCATATATGTACATATTTAACCCAGAAAAGAAAACCTAGTAAGTTTATTTTTAGGAAGTTAAATAAATTCTAATATTAATAGAATTTAAAAAATCGTAAACGTATGAAATAAACCTGAAAGTAGATTACAGCATTGAGCTCAAAACGCCATTCACTTACAATCTGTCCAACTACAGAGGCTCGACCCGACACAAGCGACGGGGGTCCGTCAGACCGCGCTCATCAATTACATATAACTGCTTGGTGCCTTCGCCGGTGTCATAGCAGACGTCAACAGGTGCCTTACATAGATCTAATTTAATTTTAGAGTCTTAACAAAAACGTGAAATCATAATTTCTTGTAGATAATTATAGAAATGATATGATTTACACATACATATATTTGTATAAGCTCAGAGCAAAGCTTAGAAATAATGTATTTAAGTGTTTTTCAGTTTCCATAAAGCAAGATTTGATATTTAGGCAACAGTAATAACGAAAATATTAACGTCAATACAATTTTATGACGCATCCTCCATCTCTGACTTAAATTAAAGAATTTCCATGTTCTATTATACTTAAATATCGTATATACTTTATACAAATGATACCAATTATATTAATATGTCATTAGTTTCAACGTTTTCGCATTTCGATGTGATTTATGTGTCGGCATGGAAAAGAACCGACCGGCCATAGATCGTGATTAGCTCACAGCTTGATCGCATTCTTGACAACAAATTGAGACGTCGGTAATTATTTACATCGCCGCCGTCCACGGGTTAAGTGGAGCTTTTCATACGCTGAATGTTTAAGAATTACAAAGCTTTTGAAATTAAAAATTTAATATAGCGGCATGTGATCCGTTTTGATGGATGCCTTCTAAAGATATATACAGCTTTCTATAAATATTTTACAGTTTTACATAGTAATTTTTGTGTAAGTTTATTTTGCAAGATAAAATGTCAATTTATGCAAGTGGACATACATGATAATTTTTGGAGAAAAACGGCGAATTATGGCACTAAATTCTCTCTACCTAGGGATCTGTTTCTATCCTTTATGCGACATAGAGAGTAAAGTTAAAATAAATTATAACATACTTATGATTATATTGAGTTTTATTTAAAAATTAGACCCAAATAATGAAATGATCATTACCGAGAGTCACATTTTTTTTATTTTACAAGTATCTGCTCACAAGCAGTCTTATTTTTGAAACAATGTTATCCTTAAACCTAATCTTATTAGTAGGTACATGTGAAAGGCATCGTTGCATAGAGAATCAACTACAACTCAATGATCCAATATTACAAGAGTAGAGAGAATAATTCAAACACATTATTTTCTAAACTATAAACTATAATACTTATTTATGGCCATTATTTATATACTAGTATTGGTTTATAACAAAACAAATGAGATTTCACAATTATTAACACACATAAGCGTAGTAAATGATTCAAAGCCGTACAGTAATCTCATATTAAACGAGCCACAGACTCATGCGTATCGTGCGATTTATTTGTACATCTCTATGAATATTAAGTTATTATTAATAGCAACACCTATATAACAGTGGAATTGGCAGGTTTTTTACACGGAGCTTTTAGATACAAAAAGCATAGTAAAGTTTCGTTCTCTGTTAAAGAAACAGCTTGTCTTGCTTTGTTATGAGCTTATTTTAACAATCAAAGTATATATGTGTATATGTACGTTTATTATAAATCAGTAATATTTTTTTAGCTTCACGCTTTATCCCACACATAGCAGGGTAGGCATGTGGAGCCTAGTGTTAAGACACTCCGTTGCTTAGGACCTGCCTACTCCGTCCCCGCCTGCAACTTTTCGAGGAATTGCGTTTTGCTTGGTGGAACTCAACGCCGTGCTTTGACTAGCTTTCCAGAGCGAAGAAAATGGAAATCCAATCCATCTTCCGCGAGGGGGAAGCGAACCCACAAACCGTGCGTTTACAGGTAGACGCTACGACGCTGCAGCACGTCTGTCCTCATCAGTAATGCAATGTCAAAAAAGTGTCCAATGGAGAAAGGTGACGTTTTGAATACTAAAACCAGCAATAAATAGATCTAATAATTAAAGAAAACGTATAAAAACTTTCGCACAGAGGAATTTGAAATCGCGTCTCTTGGGATCCCTCCAAACACTGATTTCAAAATCATTTGCTAAGTATTATTTATTAATTTAAAACATCTAATATAAACCAACTTAACTAAAAAATCATATATATATATATAATATATATATATATATATATATATATATATATATATATATATATATATATATATATATATATATATATATATATATATATATATATATATATATATATATATATATATATATATATATATATATATATATATATATATATATATATATATATATATATGTATGAAGCTAGAAGCTCTACACATCGTAGAGCTTCAAGCAATTTGTAATTTGTAATATTTTACAAAATCTAATTCCATGGTTTTGTATTGAATTTAGCTAACTTTACTTTAATTAATTAATTTATTTACTTTTTTTTAATTTCACTTAAACGTATCGTAATTTATAAAATCCACTCATTTTTTTGTACTTAATGTCATTTATCAACAAAATCGTAAAGACACAAGGAATATAAAGCTCCACAAAGGTGATTGTAAAACTCTTTTGGAAGCTCATAAATAAGGCAATAAATAATATTTTACAATTGTTTACATTTCACTCCGTCGTAAACAAAGCCAAAGCTCAAATGTGTCAAAGTGAGCTTTTTTTTGAAACAAGGAGCTGCTCTGTGGCCAGAGGAAGGAAATGTCATCAAGTTTGAGAGTTGATGATAATGATTTTAAATTTTGCTATTTTTTTAGATTTTTTTCTTTTTTATCAAAAATATAAATTTTCCCTGTATATATATTTACAGTGTCGCTTATGCAATCATTTTACTACGGCAATTAAAAAAATGCACATAGCACGACTTCATAATACGTTGTTAACTAAACTGATTAATACATACAAACATAAACACAGTGACTAAACTAATCAATGTCAGCTTGACTTACTGGAGAATATATAAATCATTAGCATTAATATACTAAAATTAAAAATTCCAATAAAACGTAAAACAACGCTCCGTCTCCTAGACTACAAAACTCTACCTAACTTCTACTACACTTGACACATGCCAATATAATGCTAGCCCAAGTTTTACGGCCGTCATATTTCACTGCAGTTACGCCTCTGAATGGTCAGAGGAAAGAAAGAGAGTCTACAATGGACCGCTTAATTTGTTTTGGTTGTACGGAATTAGTTTATTGTTCGTCGATTGTTGTTTTGATTTCTACTTGTGTTGGACCGCGGGGGTCGGAATTAGAAATTTGAAGCAACTGTTTCGAACAAAGTGTTTTTGTCTTATTTCTCACAATCCTAGATGAATGCTCGATGGATCGTGTGCTCTGTTTGTCTCCATTGAAAATAGCACGTACAGTGATATATTATTTTGTATTTATGTAAAATAGCATTTTAGCTTATGAAAAAATAAAATAAATAATAAATATGACTTTAAAAGTTAAAAATGCATTGCGTGAGTACACCACAATATCTACATACATATATAGAACTCTGAGGTGCCTAAAATACGTTAACAATATCACGTTAACAAAAACCATGGACATAAAGCTATTATTATATTAAAATTTTCTATATATGTATTTCTTACTATAAAAATCAATAAAAGAATACATTCTAAAACAAGGCTGCGTCTTGTACTATAAACTATAAAGATATTTTTTAACAATATAAGCGTTAGATAATACTCAATGTGATTTACTGTAGAAATCAATTCGAATTTACGACTTGACAGGACGTTAAAAATTTAATGGTACCTACTACCCGTGGAATAAGTGACCGCTTATCTTTATAGCATTGTGCGGATAAAGTTTTTAACAATCGACCCTTAGACTACATCTCAACTACACGCCACTTCACCTTTGATTGTTCATTTAAAATGTGCTTAAAACTAAGTTATTTAACTTTATAGCAATTAAGAGTATATACTACTTAGATAAACTTTAGTTATAAAGTCAAAATTAAAAAATTAAGTATCGTAAATTATCTCATAGTAAAATGTTTATGGCCTTAAATACCACATATAGTAACCTTTGAAGAATAAAGTGACATTAGGCTAAATTGACAGTTTAGGTTAAATTGATTTTGATATAACCGTCAGCTGTTGTAAAATAAATTTGAATATTTCATACATTTTTAATCTATTTGCAAAACATTATTAGTGTTACTTAAATCACAATCACAATAGTAAATTTGCGACATATTTTTTATCTGTTTCTTCTAACAATCCATAGACATTACATGCTATTGAGAGCCACTGTGCGGACAATGTGGCAGATCCATTGTATAAGTAAAGCAAGTTACTGCCAAATACAGGCTGTTTTAAATAAGTTTAATAAGATGTTTTTAAGTTTAATACAAAATGTTTAAGCGTTTGATTTGAATCTATGACCATCGTTACAGTTATTGATTTCTGCGCCGCAGTGTATTTACCTTAATAAAAGCACATATTGTGTTCAATTAATAATAAACAATACACCAACAAGGTTGAAATGAATCACACTTGATTTATTGCCTGCTGTTTGACAGTAATGGCGCAGTCGAGTTATACATTGTAATTAGTAATATATATAAGGAACTAAAAAAATAACATATTTGTAAAATACTTGGTAACTAAACATCCATCATCAATCAATATACCTATATAAATTTTTACTTGCCAAGGCAAGGCAAATTATATAAAACATTATGACAAATACTATACACATCAAGTAAGCATAATTTTATTTGTTGTTGAGAAGAAACGAGATAAAATTATTAAAAAAATATTTTATCATTTATAAGTGACATATTGGTGACATTTAAAACCCTAAGACCATAATTTCCGTACGTCCACGACTACATATTAAATGTCATTTATCATAAGCCCTTGTCTATTTTCTACTAACCAATTCTCATTTATTTCATAGATACGTTACAAACACTCTATATAAGGCAAATAATAAAACATTCGAAGGCTGCGACCGCGCAGTAGCTCCCACTGCGAGATGGATCACAACTTTACAGTTACAAAACTGCACAAAACAAACCAGCGGGGTTTAAAACAATATAACTGATGCCAAAGTAGAGACCACTCAGCGCCGCGCCCTCGCTGTTGCAGTGTTCATGGAAACGGAGAATATGCCTAGAAAATTATAATTATTGTTTCTAAAATCGTGCAAGACTATTGCGTATTACGAATGGTGGACATTCTTAACACATAGACTTGCCTTGTTGTGTAATTAAGTCTTATTTAGGTTCAAATCTCTTGTCTCATTGTTTATAGTAAGGATTTGAAATTGAAAACTAGAGAAACTAGCGCGTTAAGGTAATAATAGTACCATATATCATAAAGATAATCAGATATTGATTACTGATTTATTACTTCTTTTTGTGTACAAAAATGGAGAATGTTGGGACTCATTGATTTTTGTTTTTTTTAAAAAATTTAAAACTAAAATTGACCAATAAAAGCTTTACTAAATATGTAAGTTGGTCATAACTACGTCTCCTTGTCGTTGACTCTGATTGATGGATTGTGACAGATATGTATGTCCATACGTACATACATACATACATCACATGTAATGGTGTATGTAACCTCTTAATTGATATTAGTTTGCTAATAAAGCACGCGCGTGTCAGCGTTATCCAATTAGTGAATGTCTAAGATATTTCTTACTACTGACAACTTGCCTTGATTTTCTGAAGAAGGATAATGAATAAAAATATTTTGTTACAATATAAATAAACAAATAGTTAAATAGAAGATATATCTTATATACCATGTACATATATATATATATATATATATATATATATATATATATATATATATATATATATATATATATATATATATATATATATATATATATATATATATATATATATATATGTATATATATATATATATATATATATATATATATATATATATATATATATATATATATATATATATATATATATATACATATATATATATATATATATATATATATATACATAAAATGCCTAAGTATATGCTGAGTATTGTTCATATTTATTTAGTACGAACTAATACACTTTGTTGTTATATTGTTTCATTTTCAAAGACTGCGTTGCGGAGAGCTTTGACAGCCATCAATGCTATTTCTCGTCTATTTATCTGTATTTAACACACGTTCAGATATATACACATACACACACACCTACATACGTGTGGTGGTGTAGAAGACCCCATAGCACTCAGGCTCCATAATTAAAATGTATATAATTGCTTATTAATTCTATATTACAACTACTGGTGACTTAAAAACTTACAGTTAATAGCTGAAATGTTAAGAATTATTTCCTCGAAGGAATTATTAGCAACATTCACAATACAGTCTTTATCTGATGTTTTTTTATAATCTATTTTGATTTATCTCACAGTACCTCAATCGTTACCTCGTAATTTTAATTATTGTACAGATTGTAAAGTAATTAAGCATACATTGAATTTTACATAGATAAAATATCATGATTATAAGTGATGGCTTGTCAGACAAATACCAGTCGTTTTCTCGGAATTGTAATCAAACGCGTTTCTGAATCGCCTTTGACTCTTCGATAGCAATGGGAAAACGAGAAAAAATTATCACAATTTTAAATAAACTGTACTAAATAAATTCAAATTCAATTCTTTTTATAATTTAAAAATATATAAAACGTAATACTTATGTACGTTTATTATTAATCGAGTAATTTATGACTATATCTACATAAAATACATTTTTTATAATCTGTGTGTCGTAGTAACATCGTAATGTCTGTATACTCTATAATGTGTTGTCGTAAATATTAAAGAAAAAAAAACAATGACATTGACAGGAAGAGTGATGGTACTCTCACATTTTACATTCGATTTGTCCAGTCATTGTCGTAAAGGGCGGGACGAATGTGCTATAAAACAATAAACCACCCAGCGCTCTACAGTGCAATAAATTTAAACTCAAATTACTAATTTATAACTAATATTGTTATATATTTGTAACAATTTAAAATACGTATAAATTTATTTTTTATACATCTTTAGTAAATTAAGAATTTGTTTAGATTTCTAGTAGCGTCTGCCTGTAAACATGACGGTTTGTGGGTTCGATTCCGACTATCCTTCCTATCCTGCCGTTCTCTCTGCCTACTTTGCGATGTGCGGGATGAAGTGTGAAGACAAAAAAGTGTTGCTTTAATTTTGTTAACACTTAGACATTAAACTATTTCATTTTTTCATTTAAACATAGTTAAAATCACAAACACATGGCCTGTACACTTTTAAAATTATATTACATGTTCTCATCATAAATATTTATCATATTAATATATGGTATATATCTAGTATTAGTTTTAATCATAAATAAGTATTATTTTTTCTTTACAATAGTTTTTTTTATTAGAAATACGTTACTTAGAACTTAGGCTATGGCGAAAATTAAATTATGCAGTTATAATTGTATTATTTACGATTGTTTGTAATAATATGTGCATAGCTGATTGGACACGTTGATTTATTGGACTGCAATCCAAACGGGGCATATACGGCGTATTACTTAATTGCGACGTTTGACAGCTGCTTGTCATGTCAAGTAATATCCTGGCACAGACTATAGATGCAAAAATCGTGCGTCAAATAAATCTGTCAATACTAAAGTATTATAATTCTACAAGTAAGTTATTGTCTCTGGTTTTATATGAATCTGTTACATGTTCCTTATAATAATATTGAAACATACGAGTATAAGTATTTTTACTTCGTGTGACAAATAAACAAATATAAATTTGCATCCAATAAAATTATATTAATTAACTGTTATTGGATAAAACTTAACACACACTTTATTTTTTTGAATGTTTAAGGTTTTGACATGAAATAAAGTGTTCTGCTTTCCTTTTAGCTTATATTACAGGAAAATACCCATTAGTAAATTTTTTTACATTTAATCGCGTAGTGCCATAAATCCCCCTGTAAAAATGATCGTTTTGGGTTCGATTCCAACTCAAAGGGAATAAAGCATTTTCATTTGATCGTTCCAGTAAGGAACATGCCGTTAAGTTGCCTATCAACCCGTAATCTCGAATATTGAACAAAAATGGAGAATTTTAACACAAAGTTTCCTTTATTTATTCCATGCTACTTACCCGCTTAGCCAATTGTCCTCAATTGGCTAAGCGCATTAACATTTTAAAAAAATACTAAAATATCTAAGAAATATCCCAAAAAATATTTCCCTTGTAAATTCCTACTAAATTTATATTAAAAATTTGTAAATTAAATAGCTTATTTATACCTACACTTCAACTAAGAAACGCATGACAGGTTTCTTCACTCAACCCTAAATGTCTCCAGAAAGCGGGAAATGAAATGTTTTAACACTAGGTTTACTTTCACTATTCGGGATAATCTTGCTTTATGCGGGAAATACCTATTTTATCTAAAATAATAAATAATCAAAGAGCATTTCAAAGGCCAAAAAGTATTTAAATAAAGCTGCCTATCTATAAAATATATACAAAACGTTATTAATGGCCAATCCCATAATAATATCGTAAACAATATATTATATTAAAACCTAAATCCAATGTCAACGTTGACAGTTTTCTCATTCACGTAAAATTTATAAAAGAAGTCAACAACTCTCACTTCGCTTGTTTCGTTAAAGAGTTCAATAATTTTACACGAAAGCACGGACAGTTTAAAATTACATATTAATAATTAAGTACGTTAAAGTATTAAATATCGTCGGCAGCTTTGAGATAAAAATCTTAGTGGGTGACTAATGAAGCGATAATGATCTAAGATCCTCTCTAAAGACTCCAACAAGTAACGCGTATGATGCATGGACGCTGATAAATCTATTACGGGATGACATCTTCGGGACAGAGGCATTATTTTAATGTTATTATTCAAATTATTATAATCTCGCCATCTATATTTATAGCTTCAATAATCCTTTTTGATACGCCGCTTAAGGATTTTAAAGTGCAACGTACAGGTGACGTTCGGGAAGCTGCGTTTGTATTGATATATGTTGAAGGTACGTGCGTTGGGAATATGGGTTCGATTCTCAATTGTGACAATTACTTTAGATAATAATATAAGAAATAAAATAGATGAAAAAAAGTAAGTATGTTATATGTTCTTTATATAGGCACGTAATATAGGTATTAAATCAGCATAACCTTATCGAGATACCACCGTAATAAAGATAGGTGGAGTATATTGTGTTACTTTTTTATTAGAAGTTAAAGGTAAATTTTACTCATTTTAATACAACTTAACTAAGATAGCTATCTACAGTTTACGTTTTATATATGTCGGCGCTAGGCCAGGGTTTCGTTGTGCAGAGTCCATTTTTCAGAATAAAATAACAGAGTGGTAGCAATTGGTTTATTCTCGTACAATAGTTATTAGAGAAGAGATTCACAATACATAAATCAGTCCTTTTATTTATTTTACAGCTGACATTTCTGTCCAATATTCAAAATTAACATCATAAAGAACTTAACATTGCAAATAGGTTTTATTGATTTAAATAATTAAACATTAATTTCAATACTAAATACTTTCTAACAATAAAATCATAAAATGTATATTGATTTGCGCCCATATATACAATATGAATTTTTGATTGAGAATCAAAATTTTAAGATTAAATTAATTTGATCTTTTTTACCCACGTGCGTATGTAATATTTAAAATACGAAATATAAGTTCTGATTTATTGTTAACGTATTCTTTATCAACTGAATTATTTTATTTCTGGACTATGAATAATACCTAACTAATAAGATATAATAAAACCTAACTAATTTCCTTCTACTTATACAAGCTTATTTATTTTAAATTTCTTCCAGTGTACGTTGCACCTACAAAGGTGTAAATGTATTGTAAAATACGCGGGGATATATCGGAGACAATTTATTTAGATACTTCTCCTCAATATTCCGCGTCGAGTTTGAACTTACGACCCATAATATACGGTTTAAATTAACTCAGCTCCACTACTACCTATATTAAGGGAACAGTGGGATTTTAAGATCTACATTACAGGTTTAGGCTCGACTTTGGATCGGTGGGTGAGAATCTTACAGCGTTACAACACGTATGAATAGCGCAAGTCCTGATTGCAAATCGTATAAATATAACGTGGTGCTCAACTAAATTACTTGTCACGGTGCGATGTTTATTTTTAAACAGCTTTTTTTTAAGTTTACGATAAACTCCGCAGTTGTAGGTCGCGTGCAGTTAATTTAGTTTGTGGTTGGATTTCGTACCTAATGTCCTTGTTTGAACAAAGACATATTGTCGTTGGATTTTATCTTTTTGTTTTACGTATTTTCGATTAGTTTTATGATTTATTATTAAATTTATTGTCTTTGATATTTGGTTTATTAAGTATGTTGAGGCAAACGGATATCAAACCCTATAACCCTATATATACACGTATTTTCCTTTTACTCTATAGATATATCTTTTTTATAGTTTCAGTTAAAGGTTTGAATTTTTCTATATTTCAAGGTTATATATCAAACTATATGTATAGAGTTCAGCAGCTTCCAGTACCTACTATATAATCTACTAATATATAATCTACCGCATATATATCGTTCTACATTTAGAGCTAAATATTATTATCTCGAAGGCTTTCGGGAGGAAGTCGCAACTCGAGCCCGGTTTTCCGCAGAGGATCAATCGCGCCGCGGTCACGCCTCCTACTCTACTTCACCCTTTGTGATAGTTATTTGTTTTCGTTATGATTCAAATCGAGAAATAATTTAGATTTCGATGATTGAGAACTAGTTTTTGTTTTTAAATATGCTGGTTAAAGTGAATGTTACTAAGGAAATCACTTTTTGGTATAAAATAAAAAAAAATTAAAACTAATACTACATATATTAAGAAAATATTTATTTATGTAAATAAAATGATATATAAAAAACACTTTGTGGAAGAGAAGAAACAGAGAACATAGAAATTTAACGCCTTTCTTACAATATACAGGATCTTAAAGAACTTTAACTAATTTTGCGCGATGGTTTTTATAACAACATTATTTATTTACCTCAATATACGTACTTGTACACACGTAGGTACATTAAAACACCTCATTTCACATAATTGGTCCTTATATACCCCTTGCTCTTACAACGCACTGTCAAAACGTTTCCTTCGGCGGCATTTTCCCTTTGGCAAAAACTGAATGCGTCTTTATTAGAGCTCGACCCGCCCGACCCGCCAGTGTCGGATTGCGTGCACCTCGAATTCCCACCTCCTACACCGCGCCTTACGTCAGGGGTACCCAAATAACCGTGTTACTAATTGATATGAAGACTAGTTTCATGAATTTGTCAGAATATTATAAATATTTTAGGTTTTATATGATTTTTAATGTTGAATATTTCCATGTATTTAGTCTAAATATTGTAAAAGATTTACCTTGGGTGATTTTTTACGTTTATTTTCCATTTTTTGGCGGTACATTGATAACAATAGCATAATAAGTTATATATTTTTAGCTTATACCTACCTTATTTAGACATTATTCCAAACAATATTATAAAAGGGGGTAGTTGTAGATGATGGAGACTATAAAAGCGTTGAATTTATGTCAATCGTGGCGGTTGCACGTAGGCAACTGCCCGTACTAGAAGGGAACTATTAAAAAATGTTTAGGTATATGTTATGTGATTAGGTGTGGATTGGTAGCAAAAAATTATAATACGATATATAACAATATTAATTAGTAATATGTATATATAACCATAGAAGTTGTAGAACACGAGTATTTACTAGTCATAGAACTTAAATGTTAAAACTAGAGACCTTTTAAGTGAATGCTTGTACTTATTACCAAATGTATAACTTAAAACAAAAAATCGTCGTGGTGCTGAAGCGTAGCGTCTCTACCAACTACTAAACGCGACGGTTTGTGGATTTGATTCCCCCTCGGGAAAGATGGATTTTTCTACTTTCATTTCCTTCGCTCTGGATCTAGACTTGACTAGGCATAGCGCGGTGTTGAGTTCCGCCACTTAACTGCTATATGCTATGTGCGGGATGAAGCGTGAAGACAAAAAAAATAAATAAAAAACTAAATAAATAATTTAAAAAATCTCTCTCCAAAATCTTTTAAAAAGCGTCCGTCGCGTCGCCGCAGTCGTGGGGTCGGTAAGGTCCCCTGCTCCAAGTAGACACCTGATATGCACTATTATGTCCATTATTTGGGCAACACTAATTGTACGTCGGTGTGTTTGTGTATTTTCGCTTAACGAACAAACGTATGAGGAATGCGAGCTTTTGTACATGTGAAAGCTTTATTTATATTTATTTTAGTGCGGACGGAATGAAGTGTGAAAATTAAATAATTTTTATATGTATAACTATATTAATAAAATAAATTGTCTTAGAAACAATAACTGGCTATTTTATTTTCTCTTCCCGGATGTGCTACAAAGCGCCAATGTTGCTAGATACATTTAAAAAACGTTTCCTTCATAATGTCGAATCTTGTCTTAAATAATTAAATGAAGAGAAAAAATATTGTAATCGTCTAATTCTCTAGTTAAGTACTTGGCAAAATGCAAAAAGATAAATAGTAAAAATATTATTATTTAAATTTCAAATGAAATATCATAATATAACATTGAGGATCGTCGTGGCGCAGAGGCGTAGCGTTTAACTGTAAAACGCGTCGGTTTGTCAGTTGGAACTTCGACTGCTACTCGGGGAGGATGGATTTTTCTACTTCCATTTTCTTTGCTCTGGTAACTAGGCAGATCGCGGCGTTGAGTTCCGCCACTCAACAATGCCTTGCAATGCCTCGAAGAGGTGGAGAGCGGGGACGGCGAAAGCAGAGATTAAGCAACGGAGTGTCTTAAGACTAGGTTCCTATGGTTCCTGCAGTTCCTCTGCCTACCCTGCCATTTGCGGAATAAAGCGTGAAGACATAAAAAAAATCAAATGAAAATATCATAATATAACAAAAGCTAAACTTCACAATTGTTAACATGTTACAATTTCAACAACTTGCTTCAACATGTAAGTATTTTTACTTCCAATATACTGGCTTTCAGACAAATATATTGTTGGCTCCGACTTCACTCTAATAACGATTGAAGTCCACTGATCCGCAGCTACCTTACACTAAAGTGTGTACGAAAAATGGCACCTTTACCATTCAACGGCATAGACCCTGTCACTTTCCTCTGACGTGCTTAGAAATGTAGAGAAAGAGATGTCATCGAGTCAATCGAGTTATTCCGCGTGGTTGACTTCCGAGCTTTGCGCCTAAGGACGACTGGCGACGTGGGAACGCGCGAACAAGTGGTTTTTACGAAGTGAGTGATTTTTGAAGATCTTGCACTGTATTAGATATTTGATCGCAAATGATTATTAATCTTAACGAACAAACGTATGAGGAAGGCGAGATTTTGAAAGCTTTATTTATATTTATTTTAGTGCGGGCGGAATGAATTAATTTGATCATTGATTTTAACTTAATATCGGATTTAGTTAAGAAAATAATGTATACGAACTTTAAATTATAAATATACGTTGAATAGTTAAATTAAAAACAAAACATAATTTATATATGTGTGAAGAATATTTAGAAACAAATCTGCTAATTGCGCATACATAAATAATAATTTGATTTACATTTGTTTTCGCCGAATCCAAGCGCCAAGCGATAAGATACCCGTGTCTCGTGTACGAATAATATATGCTTTAGATTTGCTTAATTGACAGAACTGTCACAGTCGCGTTAAACTAATGTCATCAAATGAAATAATGTAGCCTTTGAATTATTACAATACTTATATATTCTTAGATGTCTAGTTCCCCGGCCTATTTACACATATTGAAGGTTTTTATTATGCTGCTAATATTTCGCGAAAATCATCATATTGTAATGTAGATATATGGAACTATGGCATCATAGCAACAGACATCATAAAAACATTTTCAGACATTAAAATATCGATCTTTCAATTTACTGTCACTAAAAACTGCCGACTTAGGCTCATGCCTACACTGTCTGGTGGTAGATTATCCTCTCTAACGTAATTATTAAAAAAAAGGTAGATTTTTTTATGACTTTTTGGCCTAACATTGAGACATTGCGCGTTGACGTTGTATGCGCCGCCGCGGTGCACTGTCGTCTGTCTTTACTCGTCTAAACTATGGTAACGAACTTATCTTCTGTATAGTTACGTATTAATTCAATTAGGGAACAAGTCGTTACTGAATTATCACCTTTTTGCTATTTTTTTTTTAAAGAATTAAAAAAGGTAAGTAAGCTTAAAGAATTATATATATGTATATATATATATATATATATATATATATATATATATATATATATATATATATATATATATATATATATATATATATATATATATATATATATATATAAACTCTAAAGTTACCTGCTGACAACTCGGGAACTTGATGAATTTGAATTTTACCTGTATCTTAAAGAATAACCAATAATAGTGATGTTTGAACAAAATGAATCAAAAGAGAGTCTAAAAAAATATCATCTTTTCTTTTTTGAATAACAAAATTATATTCTCACTTAAACGAGAAGACGTTTTATCATCTCTTATATGAAACGTTATATTTGCTGATAATATTTCTGTAAAAAGTAAGTTAGTTCACAAATTAACACATATCTAAGTTTGCTAGCATTTGAATCATTTTTAAATACTCTAACTATTTAAGGCTTTAATACCAAAGTATATATAATTACTTACGCAGGTAGTATGTTACTTAAAGAGGCTAATGACAGTAGACGAGGCGAAAGAGGATGCAGAGACCGCAGCATTTGGCTTTCAGCATGACTATCCCGCTAGAGATAAAGCGTGAAACTATGTATGTATATGTAGGTATTAATAAGTACTAAATCTAATTCTAATGGAAATACTGGAACAAGAAAAGGAGTGTTATTGAAAGTATATATGTACATAACCTTCTATCTAGATCCACTTCTTATATGCTATTTATGCTTACGTCGTTAGCAGCTTTTTGTGCACTTTTTGCAGCTCAAAGTGCAGTGTTCTGATGTTGTTGTACGCCAATGAAAGGCGAATGCTAGAGAAAGAGAAAACGTGAGATATTCAGAGTTGTGTTAGGATATGTTTGGCGACTCCGCTAGAGACAAAACGTGAATTAGTGTATATTTGTATGTAAATATATCTACTTATAAGTATTTATATATAATACAGAGTGTCTACATCGCTGATCTTGCGGTAACGACTCACGAGGTAACCCGATACGCGTATTTATACAACTGTTGCGGGTTGGAGTCCTGTCAGGAGACAGCGATGCCTGTCTGTAACTGAGATGTTGTTTTAAATGTTTTGGAAACATTCGTTTTTTAGCCACTGAATAGCATTTGTGTGTACACGGTTTTTTTTAAATTGAGTGACACGTGGACTGATGGTTTACGTCTTTCTACTTTTAAAACATCGTCGGCAGATTATATAAGTGTCATTTCAAAATCAATATTATATATGGGGCGATTCAAAAGTTGAAAACCATATAGTATTATACGTTATTATTTAATATTGCAATAGCAGTATATGTTTTTATCTATTATCCTTAACGGTTGAATTAATGGGAATCTACAATTATTTTATTTATTTTTTAATATTATTTTGTCACCTTAGTTATTTGTATAAATTTATACTTAAATAAGTAAAAGTTGCGTATATTAGTTACTGAAGATAAATTTAATGCACCTACGCCATCTGTTGCCGAGTAGACTAAATGACAGCACCATCTATTATCGATTTACAAGTACTAGTTCCGAATGCATCCAGTATGTTAGTAGTTCAAAAACAGACATATAGATGGCGGTAGTCGATTTTTTATATTAATTACTTTTCATATTAATTACTAATATCAACACAAGGACCGTCGTGGCGCAGAGGCGCAACGTCTGCCTTTAACGCGACGGTTACTGGGTTCGAATCCCAGTCGGGGAAGATGGATTTTTCTATTTCCATTTTCTTCGCTCTGGCATCTAAGGCAAAGCGCGGCGTTGAGTTCCGCCACTCAACACGCAATGCCTCGAAAACGGCGGAAAGCGGGGACAGAGTAAGCAGGGACTAAGTAACGGAGTGTCTTAACACTAGGTTCCCACAGTCCCCTCTGCCTACCCTAAAAAAAAAAAAAAAAAAAAAAAAATCAACAACTATGAACTTACATAAGAAAACCATATTTTTATTTGAATGTTTCAAAAAAAATGTATAAATATTTGTGTAATCCATATTTTTATTCTATTCGAAGCATTTTATGTTACCAAAAATATTTCTGTGAGTAGAAATGAAAAAAATTAAACCCTCCCTTGAATACATGACCGCAGCACATTTATAATATCTAAAAAATCTAGAATGACGTCTTAAATCTGATCGTGTCTTACCTCAGGCAGTTATCTCAGGACATCTTAATTATGTATACCACTTATCAACATCTAGCCTGTGGCATCTTTTATTGTTCAACATAAATCAAATATAGTTTTGAAATTCGTAAATAAGATACGCGGCACAGCGTCAAACTAAACGCAACGGTTGTGGGTTCAATTCATTAGGGAAAAATTAATCATTCGATAAACAAATAGCTTCACATAATTTTCAGCATATAACAGGGTTGACAGCAGCAACCCAGGTTGAACACTCTGCTCTACGTCTTGACCTAATAAACGTATAAAACGAAACTAAAACCTTCAAATATATTCTCTTTTTAACTCACATATCTTCTTTAAACCTGAAGCAAGGTATACGAAAATGATTAGCTGTTGACACGTTACTTTCTTCAAGTGTCGCATTCTAAGCTATTTTTATTATGTTTCACTAAAACAAATACAAAATTGTCGTAACCTCAGCTTAAGTCGACACTCACTGTGCCAGGAAGTTAAATGGAGTTTGCAAAATTTTAATTTTTTCGGGTAAAAAAAATTAAAATAAACTTGAAGAAATGTTAAAGCAATATTTGTATGAGAAATAAACATAACTCAGCTGTTTTGGCGGGAAAGTTGGGGAAAATGACATTGATAGATGACGATTGTTTTTTTTTCTTTCGACAAGTTATAATTTTTACTAATTATATATAATAATAAGTTATATATTAATTTTAAATGGGAGCTATTTTACGTATTTTTATGTGTTTTGGTTAAACTAGTTTTTTAATTATAAAAACTTTGAATAAATTCGCAATGATGAACTATGTGCAAAAATAAACGATTTAAGCCGCTCAGCAGTACAAAAAATAAACACAACTAAGAAGTCACTTATTTTTATAAGTGAATTGCTGGTACATATGGTACAAGTTTGAAAAACAGTAATTTTATTTATTACACAAAAATTTAATACAAAATAAACAAAGAGTGCAATATAGTTACTCTAAACAATAATCTTAACGCAACAAGTAGTCATGGGAAATACAATTATGTCTCTTAAAATGGCACTTTATAATACATACACAAATTTTATTCATGTCTCTGCACATTTTAAATATAAATTAACAGTAGCTAGGTTCTAATAACATGTTCGTTATATAAGTGGCAATAGTGTTGCCAGCTACGACTAATTTATCCAATATAAATAGATGAGAAGTTTTTAAAATGTTTATTTCAATTTTCACTCAATCATTTTGATTAACCTATAAATAAAAGTATACTGTACAATGACAATGCTTGAATCACATTAATATTACACTCAACATTAAATTTATTTTTAAAACAAATTGTGTTTTTACAAATAAAAACCTGGCAACACCAGTCATATATTAAACAGCACTTGCCAACTTCAGACAAAGCACCTTGCATCAAGCAAGCAATAAATATAGTAGTGTCTCTTGTCACACAAATACATACGCATCCGACGCGCCCATAGTGTTACATTATACAATTCACTATCTATCACTAAAATTTTATAGCTAATTATGGTTATGTGCAAATGTGGTTCTCATTTGTAGGGTATTCATAGCGTATGTACAGAGTGAGCAAGTATATTGTTATATCCATTTTATATACGAACTCAAATGTATTTATTATCAATATTTAGTTGATTAGTTGTAAATCTACTATAAAACTTGCAAATATATAAAAAAATTCAGTTGACATTTAGTTTTGAATCTCTATATAGAATATTTCAAGAGGCAGATATATCTTGCTCACTCTACACTAAGTTTTTTGTACACTTTCTAATCTGACCATAGATTTTATAAGAGCCAAAAACTACTTGAAAATTCCAATATTGATTGATATATTGATATATTGCCCAAAGCTATTAATTGATAGATATCCTAACAAAAGAACTTCTTCTGCAGTAGTGGTTCACTGTCACTGTCACTGTCTGAGAAGCATGCGGCAAAACCACTTTTGTCTCTTAAGGAGTCCCTTCTCACACTTTTGTCCACAGATTTTTTCACTTTACTTTGCAATTGAACTTTTTTATCACTTTCGCTAGTTGAGTCCTTGCTTAATTGTCCACTTTTGTCCCCCCTACTCCGAAGGCACCTTGTGGAAGATGTGTTCGGCCTCCTTCCTCTTTTAGTTGGAGTGGCCACATTTAATGCACTTGAGCTTAACTGCTCACTTGAATTATTTAGCAAAGCACACCCAGTCTCATTAAAGTCCAATTTTACACCAATTTTTCTTCCACTTCTAGTCCTAGTTAATACTTTATCTTCAGAATATTCTTTTCTGTCTGAACTTCTAAGATTAGATTTGCGAGTACTATATCTTACAGCTGGTGTAACATTAGAGCTGGTTTGTTCTTCATGTCTGCTATTTTTGTGACGTTTTGGATACCTTGAATTTCCACTGCTCTTTGATTGAAAAGAAACATTTAAGTTTACTTTCCCTCGTTTATCCCTTTGTGGTGTTTCTTCCACCTTGGGGTCCATAAATTTAAGCACAGAAGTGCTCTTATTATTTTTGTTACATTTATCATCTTTAACAGTAACTAAATTTAACACATTCTGAGAGGAGTCTGTACTACAATTGAGAACTCCATCTGGCACTGCATTAACAGATTTATTTACGCACACTACTATTTTCTCTTCAGTTGAGACATTTTTAGTATCTTTAACAGCACTTCTACTATTTTTGTTTCTTAATTTTTTTGGAGTTTTGGAAGAATGTATCTTAGTGGATCGTATATAATTAGCTGTGAAACCTGACACATCACTCAAGTCTTCAAATTGTCCATTAAGTACACTTTTCTTTTTATCAGGCTTACTTTTATTTTGATCTATTTGATCTCCACCCGAGCCCTGCTGTACCTCCTCTTTATGGTCTTCCTCACCTTTACCATTGAGTATAGTAGAATTAAAAATTTCAAATGAATTATTTAATTGTTTATTGTCATTATTTTGTTGAGCTTTTCTTAAGCTTCGTCTTAAATTTGTAACTTTGGGTGTGGATGTTGCCAATTTATTTTTCTTTTGTGATGTTTGACAGTTTCTCTGTAATTTTATTCTTTTAGATGTGTTTTGAGGTGAATTTTTAATATTAAAATCAACATTTGATGCAACATCAGACTTGCTTGCTGCAGGATTTTGATTCTGTGATGTTTCAAAGTAAACATTTTGCTGCTTTTCTGATGATGAATCATCGTCCAACAATTTTAGTTTCCTTTTTTTCTTTTTCTGTGAAGGTACCTCCTCACAAGCACTCTGAACGCTTGTGGGTTTACTTTTGGAGCAGTGAGCCTGCTCCACCTGTCTCTTGACATCATTATCATAGTGAAAGAGGCAGGGAGCCCTTTTGGTGTAGATCCAATATGATATCTCATCCATGTTGTTCATAAAGGGACTGTCTGTGTAAACTTTGGTCGACATGGATTCGGGTGGACAATGCGGGACCAGATTGACGCGCATTGGTATTGCAGGAGTTTTGTCAGACACTGTAGAGGGAAACGCCAGCTGCAAGCCGCCCTGGTCACCAGATCGGCACTTCCGTTTGACGCCACGACGACTCGTCGTCGATATCTCAAGCTTTCGCCCATTTTTATCACATTCCATACACCTGAAAATTTATAAAATCGATTTTTATATAATAACCTAAGTGATTACGTTGTAGATAAAATAATATTATTTTGAGAAGAAACTAAATTCAACTACACAGTATTTTGAGATTTTAATGTTTGAAGACTAGTATAAATAAAATGCGTCACTGCATTTGTTTTAAATCCGTCAACCTATTGCAACATTATATTATGACGCCGTATCGGTCTCGCTGTTGAATGCAATTTAAAAAGAAAATATACAAAATATCACTTACTTTGACAGGAATCCTGTTTAATTTATCTATAATTTTCGCGCTTTAACTATTTAATGTTAAGAAACTTGTATTTTTTACACAAATTCAACGTACGTTTTTTAAACCATAAGACTAAAATGTAAATGGGTCAAACGAGATGTTAATGTAAATTTTTCCTCAACAATTTTTACGCAATACGTGAAGAATAATATATAAAGCAATATTTGTTCACAATAAAACTTTTCGTATTGGAAATTTATTAATATTGGTAGAAATAAAACATAAAAAGAAGCAATACTCATTTGCAGCAAAGCAAGCTTCACAGATTATATTTATCTTTATCTTTAATAATCATATTTTGTAGATAAAAAAGCAAATTTCAGTAAAAAAAAACAAAACCGTTAACAATAAATAAACTGTAAGTGGCATTTTTTCTTTTATCAAATAAGTATTAAAACCGATGTTACTATGGAGTATTTTTATGTTTTCCTATTATTTTAACAATAATTTGAATGTAAACTTATAATTTGTGCAGGTGGAAATTAGTGAGGATTAGCATAACGATCAACTTAACATATTTATTTTGAGTATATTCTAAAGAAAAATAGCACAAAAAACATCACAATATTGTTTTTAATAGTATCTTATTTTATTTATATTAAATTTATATAATGTAAAAGTAAAAAGAACCTTTCTTCCTTCCAAGCTGTCCATCTTAAAGAATGAAGCCTATTATCGATAGTGTAGCAAGAGGAAATAATATCAATATATAATATTTTAAGCAAAGTACAATATATTACGTTGAGAATTTTATATTTTTTATTATTTATATAGTTAAAAGAGGGTATACGAGAATTTTCTAACTTCATCTATAAAACACGTAAAACTGGTACTTCCTACATATACGCGACACTTGTAATGTTATTGTCTCCGTCTTTTATCTGTGGACTGTCGAAAGTCAGTGTCAAGAAATTGAAAATTGCGGGTAAAATCGGTTTACACTAAAACTATTTTTGTGATGTTGATTTTACTTATTAAAAATGAATATTCAAAGTTTTATTGATCGTCAATTGGGTATATGTAAGTATTTTTATTCACAAGTTGTATTTATATAATTATGAAATGTAAATATTTACTGTAATGGAATGTTGTGGTAATTTCTAGATTCCCGAATGAGCTATGATAATGTGCTAAAGAGATTGACAGTAAGCAGCGAAGAATCGTTCTATGGCTTACAAAATACAACAGTAGCAGCTAATTTTGAGCAAGATCCTCCTATTTTCGCTTGCCGTTTCGCCGAAACATCGGGTTATGAGCATATCCTCGCCCTAGCTAATGAAGATGGACGCGTCGCTATACAGGTATATTATTTTATATTTTATTAAGTTTCTATTACATGTTGGGCTTAATTAAAAAAAGGAGCACTTCTTAAGTTCTTATTAAATTATGCTTGTCCTTAAATTTAATAAAACAATGATAAAAGAACTAAAAATCACCTTATCCATAATTCCTTTTATTATTTTTCATTATTCTAAACTTTTCTATAGGTAAAAAATAATATTATTTTCTTTCATAAATACACCAACAGTTTCCTGTAACCAAAAAGTTCTTATCATTTATGCAAAGTTAAATAATCAAGAATATATAAAAATAATCAATAAATAGAATTTAGTTTATTTATAATATTAGAAATTGGTATATTTTAATGCTTCAGGATACATCAACGGCCAAAAGAGCCAGTAATATAGAAGGGTTTCAGTGCCACAACAATGCTGTATTTGACCTCGCCTGGATGCCTAAACATATGAACTTTGTGACAGTGTCGGGTAAGTGTTTACTTACACAGCAGAATCTCGTTAACTTCAGGGGGACTTAAAATAATACAAATTATGGAATATTTGAAATATCAAATAGTTTGAAATTTGAAACATTACTTATCTTCTCACTTTTTTTTTACTTTTTGATCATCTTCATCTTTTCAGCAATTGTGAAACTTTTATACTTTCTAAGACTGACGGGTAACAGAAAATTTTAAATTTAAAATTTTAAATCCAATAAAAAAGTAACAGTAACTGAATGATAACTAAACAAACTAATTCAATGAAGTATATCTTAATAATCAAAATAAACTGCAAGAAAGGCTTTTTAATATAACTTTGAATTTGTACTTCTGATTTTTCAGTGTCTTTCTCTCGGCTACTTTGAATTGCTAAGTATTAGACGCCGACGAACGCGAATTAACGCGTCATTTTGTTATATTGCAATGATTTTTTTGGTTCAAACTATGAAGTGAATAATAATGTTGTGATGTAGTTCGTAATATAAAGAAATTTTGTAGGGAACTCATGTTAACTTTGAATTACACAGATTTGAATTAATATAATTTCTGTTTTTAACAAAAGACAAATAAAAATCAGGTAAAATTATAACATTTAATTTTTTATACTTAATAATATTTATACATACAAAATGTTTCCATTGACAGGAGACCACACAGCTTGCCTGTGGGACGTAACGGAATCCTCCCCAAAACGCATCCTAACATTTTCCAATCACACACGTTCAGTTAAAACTGCAGTGTTCCGTCCCTCCGAGCCTTCCATATTTGCAAGTGGAGCTCGAGACGGTCACGTCTTAGTATGGGATATCAGAACTCCTGTTTCCTCACCGGCTTTAGTGCTAAAACCAGATAATTCTATCATGAGCTGCCATTCATCTTTCACACCCAAAACCCCTGGATCCAGTAGTAAAAGACCAAGAATTGATACACATAGAGCGATTAGTATAACTGGCTTGGTGTTTCAAGATGATCTGACTCTTATTTCCTGCGGAGAGTGTGACGGTAATATTAAAGTTTGGGACCTCAGGAAGAACTACTCGGTTTACAAACGGGAGCCTCTTCCCAAACATTCGATTCCTTATTGTGGCAGCTCGACTAGAAATGGTTACACCAATTTGCTGATAGATGATGCGAGGGTTCGACTGTACGCGAGTTGTATGGACGGTGTGATATATTGCTTCAACGTGTCCACTTACAGTGCGGTACCGGAACGCCGCTACGTCGGTCACGACAGCGGGTCCTTCTATATAAAGGCGGGGTTAAACGCCGATTGTACGTACCTAGCTAGCGGTAGTAGCGACCGAGCCGCCTACGTTTGGAGTACACGAAATTCCCGTCCCTTACTAAAACTAAGCGGCCATCGGGCCGAAGTCACTTGCGCTTCCTGGTGTAAAAGCGGTGACGCTAAGTTAGTGACTTGTGGGGATGACGCGAGACATTACATATGGCGTATAGGCCGGGAATCCCCCGAGAAGAATTGTATAGGGGAGTCGGGGGAAGTCCCGGGACGGGCTGAGTCGGTACCGGAGCCCCCCTCCCGCCCCCCCGACCGCACGCCCGCGTCGAGAGCTAAACGGCCGCGGCTGGAACACAGCAAGCAGGAGAGACGGGGAAAACGATGCCTCGCCGATTTACTTAATGCATCTAAGGAACCTGATGATGGAGAGGAATGTGCCAAGAGACTCAAATTAGATCTGCCTCCTGCAAATTCGGAAGATGAAGACAAATTACTACCGGCTGGTATTAAAAGACAGAGACCCTCAACAGACGATTCCACTCCCAGTAAAAAGAAATACCTAGAACAAGATGCGTTGAGTACAATTAACGAGTGGACCTACTTCAATCCAAAACCGGGCACGTCCTTTATGACGCCGACTAAAAACTACGAGAAGAAAAGCTGTAAGCTGCTCTCGCCTAAAAGTCCAAAGACCATTTCCCCTACAAACAGAACCCCAATTAAGGTATCCCCAACTAAAGTAAGAATAATTAGCTTTACCACTCCAACTAAGGACTTGCCAAATTTCGTGATGACCGGGGAAGCCCCGCATCTGAGATTGATGTCCCCGGGAAAGAAGAAACAAGAAACTACTGACTGGTTAACACTTATGTTGAGAGAGAAGAGAGTTAAAATAAATGAAACGGATAAAGTGAACTCTCCGTCGAGTCCCAAAGAGAATATTCCCACGCGGAGAAACTCTGTCACAGAGAAAACGCTCAAAGCTAACAAAGCGAGAACTCTATTGAAGTATTTTAGTGTCACTCCCAAAAACAAGTAAAATAGTGTTTGCTTCATTTTATGTATAAGTTAATATGATACTAGTTAATAGATTAAGTTTTACTACATCACAGTGCTGAGTGGATGTTTAAATTTAAACTTATTAATTTAACTTAATGTTTAAATTTACTTGTTGTATGTTTTTGGTTATAATTTTCAATCTATTATATCAGATTTAACTCAAATAATGACAAGACATAGTGTTTTTATGATTTTTTAAAATGTCACTCCACACTAAGGATAGAAAAATAATTGAAGAAACATATAAAAATTTCAAATCCCGCTGTGTTCAAATTTTCATATGTTTTCTTTAAATATAAGACAAACTTTCTTCGTACAAATTCTTGATATTGGGTTTCAGTAGCGGAGCTCAACACCTCACTTTACTATGTAAACTCTAGTTGTTGCATATCAGCCATATTATCATTATGTGCTTAGAACTGTGCCAAATAGTGTCATTTATTACTTTATCTTCTGTAATTCAAGTCATTAATATTATTTTTTATTAAGTAAAATTAAAATGTTTATCTCGGACATTCCCTTGCAAATAAGTAAAAATCATAAAAGGTATATTTCGATGAATTAATATACATATATATATGTCAAATATGTTAGAGACAAGAATGATACACTTGTGTGTTTTTTTTAAATGTGATTGTATTTTTTACTGTTTTGCATCCAGTATATCACATATAGTAGGCTTTCTTTGTGTATGATTAAAATCATAAATGTTTTATTTAAAACTTAAGATGTAGAGTGACCTAACTCAAAAATGTCGAAGTTCTAAAAACTAGGCTTTTTATTTTAGATTCCGGAATGTTTTATATTTTTAATAACATAAGTAATATTGAATCTATGGATATGCCATTTGCTTTATAATTAAGATGCTACATTGAGACTGATGTGTTCTTTTAATGTTACAAACACTATTTTACTTCTAGAAATAAATAAGCTTCTTAACATGAAACTGTCATAGTACCATGAGTTTCACAATATTTGTGAAATGTAATCTCTTGTTAATTAAATTTACTTTAAATTAATTCAAATAGTGATTAAATGTTTATTTTAGTACAATTTTATATTGTCGTTTTACTTTTTGACTTGTTTGACGTCACTCTGTATTAAGGAGGATGGGAAGAGAACTTAGAACTAAAACACTCCGTACATTGAAAGGAGAATAGTCCTTGAATTAGAGACATTTCAGATTAATTATTGTTGTTCTTATACATTGTATATATTATATGTATGTATGTTTATATATATATATATATATATATATATATATATATATATATATATATATATATATATATATATATATATATATATATATATATATATATATATATATATATATATCCTGCCAATCATTGATGTAGCATTCAAATCCAGTTTCAATATCAGTGGACGAAAAATGAATTTATTTTATACTGCCCATAATATAATGATTTAATTAGGTTTATATTGTCATAAGAAATAAAATACTAAGTACCTCACTCAATGTTTATGGGAATCGACCCTCAAGATACATCAGGAGTCAGCCAGGTAACCGCTGTACAGTACATTGTTTTGCATGACCTTCCTCTAGTACCTAAGACATTGTGTTTTCTCCTTCCTCTCTGTAAGATCTTCGCTGTTACATGTCATTTTGTATACTACTTTGTAGCGGATTCAGTAAAGTATACCAACTCCGCATATCCTCCGAAGAGATCGCATTTCTACAGCATTCATCTTTCTTTCATTCTTCTTCTACAATACTCGTTTTTCTGTCTTTCATTTATGCAAAGTAATTTAAAATGACAAATAAATAAATTAATCAAATAAATTTAGTCAAATGACCGTCGTGGCGCAGAGGCGTAGCGTCTGCCTGTCGACGCGACGGTTTGCCCTTCTTCCCTCTGCCTACTCTACTCTGTGCGCTATAACGCGTTAAACTGTGTAAAGCGCGAATTCAGTAAAAGCTAAGATGATCCTCGTATATGAGGACATATTGAAAACTTTATGGTTTTCATTCTTAAAACTAATAAATTATAAATAGTTAAAATATGAAATTCAGGATAGAGATTAAACATTGAATAAGCACCAATACAAATAGCCGTTATTTTATATGACGAACATATTCACCTGTTATTTTTATGTAGCTAACTGTTGCTAGCCTCTATAAATGTCAAATTATTTAAAAAAAATTGACATTAAAACAGTCAGTTTAACAATCTTAAGGGATTCAACGAGGTTTTTGTTTAGGTTTCTGATGAATTTCAACGAACATCAGTCAGTCAGTGATGAAGTTGAGTCAGTTAGTTAGATAGTCAGTCAGATCAGTTAGTTGGGTTTGCAAATTAAACTTAAATTGTTTAAAAAAATTACTGTAATGTACATCAAATTTAGTTTTTGTATACTCTTGTGTTGGAGTCCAAGATCAAATGGCCGGGGTTCAAACAAACGACTATTTATTTAGATGAGTCTGCGATATTATATATGAAAAATAAAAAATATATATAATTTTTAAGCCATAATAAAATCTAATAATTTTACATCTTTAGCGATTTATATTGAAAACAACAGTTAAGGTGTTTGCCAGTTTTGCTCACTAGAACTTATGTAAGTTAGTGACAGATACTAATTGTCTAAACTTAAATCATATTTTATATTTGTCTCCTCATAATAACAAGTATAACCAGAACATTTATTTGATTTCATGTTGTTATTTCTTGGTATTATTTTAATTACTACAACACCACTGCATCAAAATAACTGTAAAACAATTAATTTATTTAATAAATTATTAATTTAAAAATGTATATTAAAAAAATGATTTTTTTATTTATAATGAAAAGTAAGGCGGGGACAAAAAAGTGTTCAGTCAATGTGTATAGGTATATACAGGATGTTGTTTAAAAATACAACGCCATCTGTCAAGTATGACGCGAGCTTACACTATGCTGTCAGAGCGGGACGGAGATATGTCTCTTTCTCATTCGGTTATTTTTAATAATGAAAGGTGACAGATTGACGCTATTAATAGTATTCTTGTAGTACGAGATCTATATAATACTAAACAAAACTACCAACGTGTACACAGTATAAATATCGTGAAATGGGGAAAATGATCCTGTGCCTAAAGTATTGATAATTCTTAATTAGTTTTTTGTATATAGCCTTGAAATATTTTACCTTATAGGTAGTTTTGACCAACGCAGGTTGTGACATGTACCTGTACATATGCAACATTTCAAGTTCGACATCGTTAGAAAAATGAATAAAACAACAATAAAGATGTGCCATTGCTCACTCGTTTATTACGCTTGTTAATCAGTATATAAAACATAATATAAATCATTTTGTAGACGCCCCCTCTCCCGCCACACTCCCCCCACCCCCCCTCTCCCCACCGCGCCGCAACTGAACATCAGAAGACTAATATTCTAGACTATTAAAAATAGGTAGTTTCTCAAATACTCCGCTGTAGCCTCCGGGAACGGACGATGTGCGAGGAGAGGGATGTAGGGGAAAGCGAGGGAGGGGGTACGGGGTAGAGATCGGGAGGCCAACGTCATATCAAAATTCGGTCGGTACAAAGTAAATTTCTTTTCATGTCCAGTTGCAGCGCGAGGGATTTGTAAAAATAAGGTTCGAACGACACGTGGGGGAGGC
The DNA here is from genome assembly GCA_037178615.1 of Dione vanillae. Lineage (NCBI taxonomy): Eukaryota > Metazoa > Arthropoda > Insecta > Lepidoptera > Nymphalidae > Dione > Dione vanillae. Next base: position 242,242 of record JAZFAU010000036.1, on the reverse strand, counting down.
GGGGGAGTGGGGGACACTCCCACACCGACACACTGTACTGACAAATACAACAATAAACACACAGTCTATAGTTTAGTGTCCGGTCCTGTTGCGAAATTTCTAATTGTAAGAAAAATATAACATTAACATTAAAATTAAACACAGATTATTCGCTAACAATTTAAAAAGTTATTTTCAACACCAATACGTGTATCTAAAAATAAAATTAAAAAATAAATTCCCTACGTGTCAGTGAGTGTCAATGTCAGTAGTCTCAGTGCCAGAGTGTCAGTAATGTCAGTGTAAGTAGTGTTAGTGTCAGTAGTGTCAGTAGTGTCAGTGTCGGTGTCGGTGTCGGTGTCGGCGCAGAGCTCGCGCAATTTGTTATACCTACTACATCTAAGACTGCACTTAAACTACTTAACGCTATGTACATAATATTTATCCAAGCGATTTAAAAAAGTCTTACTTTTATCGTATTAATTTGAAAATTTGTTAAATGTCTTTATCCTTAAATTCACTGTATTCACTTGCACCACGTTTTGTTTTTTTTTTACATTATATATGTATGTTTTGTTTAATAACACAACAATAGTAACAGAATTAGCCCAGCTAAATAAACTACTAACATAAGTTACGACTACGTACAACCGATACAGCATCGTCCGGACGGCGGCCGCTCCCTCCTCCCACCTCCTCCCTCCACCTCCTCTCTCCTCCTCCTCCCCCACCTCCTCTCTCCTCCCTCTTCCTCCTCCTCGCTCCCTCTCATATTGCACCTCCACATTGCATTGCATAGCGTCAGACGCCGCGTCCGTAACAATTGACATTTTCATACAAAATGATAAAAATATTTAGAATATTCAATAATTCTATGAAGGAATCGCGTGCACGCCAGAGATCAGCACGCGCCGGCCCACAGCCACACGAGTAAATATATCCAAAAAACTACATCGTAATACGTCGGGCCTCGCCAGGCCTCGCCGGACCTCGTCAAACCTCGCCAGGCCTCGTCGGGCCTCTTTGGGCCTCGCCAGGCCTCGTCGCGTCGCGTGTATTTATATTTGTACTTTGATCATATTTGAGTGCAATTAAAGGAACTCGAACCGATCCCGCCGAGTCGCTTTAATGATATGACGACGGATGTCAGTCCGGACTCCGGAGCCGACGCTCTGCAACGTGACGGAATAATGTTAGCTAATTACTGAGAAACATGTCAAATGTGATAAAATATTGAATGAAGCGGGATTGTACCTGTAACCTGCGCTTTTTAATGTTTCAACTGGGCAGAGAGAACCTGTTTAAAAGGTAATAGACGGAGGGTAGCGGGAATCGAACTCACTTTTAGTCAGACAATTGGTATATTAATAATTTGTATGGAATATATTTTGATATGTGTGGCTAAATAGGTACCACAGATTCGATAGCTTTGTAAGTTTTCTTTTTTAATTTAAATAAATTTTATTTGTATTTTTGTATTCATAGCTTACGGCCGGTCTCACACTAAAAGTTAAACTGAGATATATACCAGAGATTTGTTAAAACTAACCAATCTGTTACTGCCGTTTCAATAACAAAAGTATAGCAACGATAACTTTATTTAAACACAGGTTTGTTCGATATCTTATTTAATATAATGTATCCCTTCGCTAGCTATTATATACTGCTGAGAGCTATTTATTTACAGCTGAGAGAGAGAGAGAGAGAGAGATAAGACATAGAGAGAGATAGCAAGCTGCTACAAGAAAAACTTAAAAGCAGTATATTGTAGTATAGACTTTCTATATATACTACGATATATCGGTAATAATATTCATTGTTAATTTGATTGAACGTATTTGATATAAATATTGAAACAAAAAAAAACTATTTTATCTTAAGTTTAGATATACCAAAGATTTATATATAGCAAAGTAAAATCGTATAGAATGGTTAAGTAGATACACGCTTAGGATTATTATAACAAAACATAGACTCAACATTATGATATAATAGATCTCATTCGAGATAATAATACTTTTATTAACCATTCCTTCAGTCTAGTTTTAATATTTAGGCTGAGTCTAAATGCAAATCCGGCGTCTTAAAATTAACTTATTCTCTACCTTCTGCAGATTCTGAATTTGCTGCAAAATCAAATATAACGGCTTCAAAGATCTCACTATTAAATAAAGCAAATATTTTTATTAAAATAGAGAGGTAGTCTTTAATAACATTTATCCTAACGATTTAAATTTCTTGACAGATAGCATTTGAAACAAACTAATGTTAAATGACACAATGTTAAATTGAAACGCTCTACGTTTGGTTTGTATGGATCTTTTTATCTCCGGTAAGCAGTTGGTTCCAAAGTTAGATATGATTAAAAGATATAAATACCGACCTAACTTTATTTATAGAAACAAATTTGACGTTAACGAAACGAAATTTAATAAATTATTGAGACCGGTCGTTAGTGAATCGGTCGTTTTATAATGCTTCGTTTGATTTCGATTACATTAAAAAAATTACAAATAATAATATACTTAATGATTTTCAAAGTGTTAATCCACAATCCCGCTGTATTCAAATTTTTAAATAAACATTTTTTAAATTATAATATGCATTGTCATTTGTCTTATTACGTACAGTATTAAATTAAAAAATTAAGAACGCTTGTAACAGCGGGCGCTATTACGTCTTCACATCATATATATCTCGATCAAGTCAAACTAAACCAAATTTCAATTACTGAATAAATCTTCAGCAATATATCGCAAACATTGATCTGTCATAGTGAAGCATATAAGCTAAAGGCAAGGGTACGGTAGAGGTATGAGTAAGGTAAAGGTAAGTTACCCGGTCGGGGACGGTGAGGGGTCGGCGGGGGCGGTCATCACCAGCAGAACACGGAGAGCTCTCCGCCGTGCGCGCCGCCCACCGCGCGCCACGACCGCACGCCGCCGCCGCCCACTTTCAACTGGAAATCCAACGAACAATATAATATAGTTAATATGTATATATATTTTCATTTATAATTTTTTTTATGTCTTTACGTCACGCTTTATCCCGCACATGGCAGGGTAGGCAGAGGGAACTGCAGGAGCCATAGCAAATTAGTGTTAAGACACTCCGTTTCCGTTACATGTGTTTTACTTGCTATGTTGATAAACACATTTAAATATATTTTCATATAATGTACTCGTCACGAAAACTAATGTTTGATAAACCATAAGTTATCTATCGTCTTTTACGAGTGTACATTATTTATTGTATACATAGACGTGAGATCAAGTGTAGTTATAGATAAGAACAGATGTTATACATGCAGATATATAAAAAAATAAATAATATATGCTATTAAAATATGTTTTATTAATATAGAAATATCAATATGGTTAAGTTGTTCGGGATCTAATATCTAGTATCTGTCATTATCTATGTATATTTCGGCTTAGACAGATACAAAAAAGAAAACTTTTCGATAAGAAAATGCAATTTTCTTTTGAACATTTTTTTTAGTGCTAAAATGACAATTACTGTCATGGCGTCTGCTTGTTACGTCAATTCTATGACATTAACAACACAACATTTGTTAGTATGTTCTGTGGACATTTATTATAAAAATTATTAAATTATAATCAAAATAACTCTTTTAATTGGTTAGTTGAGTTAAATTATTGTAAGAAACGAATTTGAAAGTGTACAAGTAATGTGTTGTCCAATAAAACGTCTACTGTTGTAGACGCCCTAAAAAATTGTTTATTTATGCGGCACACAAAAAACATAATAGGTACCAATGGTTAAGCTTGCACGTCAAGATCCAAAAACATATGGTCAGGATTCACCTACTTTTTTTTAATTTCTACTTTTTTTTTAATAAATTAACTTGCACAAAGTTCGAGCTGTTATCATTGGTAAATCCTTATTTCACAATTTGAAATAATTATAGTCTTGATAAAACAAAACAATAATATTGACAGATATCACGAACGACTCGATAAATAAATGAATATTATGCAAAAAGCCTCGAAATCTTACGAAATGTGTGGTTGCTGATTGTTTTAAAGAATATGTTATAGAATTTTATTTTATGAAATAAATAATAAATTGAATATGTTTTTCAAAATACATTTATTTTATTTCAGGGGATTAAAATATTATTTTTGGAATTGTCACTATTGCACAGAACTTTTGATTTTCTCTATTATTTAACATGGTATGAAAGTTGTAGATTTTTTATTATTATTAAATAAAGTAGTTAAGTGAACATTGTCGTTGTTAAATTTAAATTTCTTTACTTCAGCTATAGTGTGATTAAGCCGTTCAAGTTTTCAAAATAAAAAGAAATCAATATGCCTGGCCTAACAACAAATAAAAAAAAATAAACACGACTAAATTTTTCGAAGAAACATGAGTACAAATATTGCATTTGTACTGTTTTATTATTTTAAAGATAGATGTTTACATATTTGATTAAAACTATTAATTCAATAGTAGTACATTGTATTAAACTTTAGTGTCCTGAGTGTCCAAGATGTCCGGGATGTACGCCTTGTACACCCCGGACACCCCGCACACCTACCTACTATATGGGTAGGTGTAGAGCGAGCGCGTCGTCCTCAATAGAGTCCGGGCCGGCCATTGAGTGGCGGCAGTCAATGGGCCGTCAGTGCGCGCGCACCGAGCGTAATGGAGTTTTTGTTACGTTCAATGCGATGCATTATTTATAACGTGTTTATAGAATACACTTATGACACTACTCTGTACTAGCTGTGAGTGAGCATACATTTTGTTTATAAACGACTCCTTTTCCGACACCATAGAAGTTTCTAGAAACGCAAGGAGATGGGGAGTATGGAAAAAATTAACGTTTTACCAAACATTTATTGAAGATTTTGTAAGTTATAAGTTAAATACGATACGATTTTCAAGATTTGCATCGCGTTGCGCATATTATCATGAAATAATCGAAAAATAATTGTTACAGTACGTCTAAACGTTTACCATAAGATGTTATAATAGCTTTATACTTTCTCCCGCTAATAAAATGATAGACAGAGGCAACCCAGTGTTACGACATTCTGTCTCCTTCTTTCTATTAAATCTTAAAGACTTTGAGTGTTAAAGTGGTGATATAAAAGTTGCGCCTTATATTGTAACCAAAACGAAGATGTTAAAATAAGTACTTCCCCATTAAGGGGATCAAACCCGCAACCGCAATGAATTGTAATCGTAATTTAACATATTTTTTACAATCTAGTTGCACACATATTATGTAATTACTAATTTACAGGCAATACGTATTTATCTATTGCAACATTCTAATTGCGCTCATTACCCGTTACTTGTTAAGCTGCACGACAACGTTTGACTTACATAGGATTAGGTACAAATATAGCAAATAATATTTATTTATTAGCAAAAAATGCACACAACATGCAATGCAGTGCGTTATAACATAACCAAATATGATATAGATAGACTTTCTAATAATTCTAGCAAGCACAATGTGAAGAAAAAGTAAAATTGTGTTTTCATATGAAGACGTATGTTAATATATAATTAAACATATGCCTCTCTGCCCCTTATACAGTATTCTTTAAGGTGGACTCTAATTACATGTACTGCAAGATGTTTTTAATTTTATATATATATATATATATATATATATATATATATATATATATATATATATATATATATATATATATATATATATATATATATATATATATATATATATATATATATATATATATATATATAAATATACATTTTTTGTAACTTTAATATAAAATATACGTTACCAAGGTGTAAAAGTGTAATTCAATTGTGCTGTCTTAGTATATTCATAAATGTCGCGTTTATGACTTGAACCTACACCCGTCAAACTCAACCTAACCTAATTCAAATTTCACACGAAGAGTTTATTGATTTTATCTTATCATAATCCTAGCTATAACAAGCAGTGTCTTTGTACAAAAACGGGTAATAAAGATTAAGCTCCTACTATATCCTCTTTGAAGATATAGAGGCGTGGTGTGTATACTAAATATGTTATTATACGAAAATAAAAATATAAAAGAAAATACGCGTTTTTTAATACTATAGGCTTATATACAGAATATTAAATCTCGTTTAACAACAGGTACTGTATACGTGCGAAGTTACGTTCGCCATAAGCGTGTTTTTTAATTGGCAGCTTATTATCAACATTTTGTTTTATCATACTTATTATTTTTTGCACCAGCCGAGTCTCCTCATCGATCATCCTCTTCGTTAAGTTGTAACACGCTGTCAGCTTGATTTCATTTACATAACAGATATGGACACTTTTATTAAGATTTCTATATAAAAAATAGAGCAAAGGTTTGAATATAAAAGTTTTAAGTTGTAGCATCGTTATTTATAAATTATATAATAATATTTGCGTATAATATATTAAACGGGTTTTTGTTTTAAATATTGTATCTGCAACTCGAAGCCGCACTTACTTTTCTAAAAAAACTTTACTTATTCGACCTGTACCCAGATTAATCTCTGTATAATCATTATTACGACATATCTGTGCTCTAAGGCCAAAGCTTAACAATACAAATGGTACACTACGTGCGGAAACTTTAGAGTAAGTACAGTAGCACGTGAGTCCGCCCGCCGCCGCCCGCCCGCCCCAGCGGTCACTGACCCGCCAACGCGATAACAGATATCTCAAGCCGCCCTTCGATAATCTCTTTCCATATTTTTATTTTTGAGCTGTCACTATTAGAACAGTAATCTTCTATAGTATAACGTATACTTATGCTGTAAATTTTTAATAAAGATTTTATTCTTCATAAAAAACGGATTTTATAAAGCTCCTTTGAAGCTACCACAATAGATAAAGCATAGCTTTATAAACGAAGGTGGTTTAATAGCAGGCTAATTAACAAGTTTTCGCGTGAGGCGTAATTACGTGCATACATACAAAGTAACAACGTAGGTAGTACTGGGTGGTAGTAAAGGAAGGTAGTATTGGGAGGTAGTATTAGCAGGTAGTGCTTGAAGGTACAATGCAAATTGCTTTAACCCATTACTATTGCTCGATAGCTGATGCATTACAATTCGCAATTAGATGTTGATTTCTGTATCTAAAGCGGATATCTTTATTCTATTTATCTCTACACTATGAATATTAATAGTATGGCAGTAGTATTTTTGTACGAATTTGAAATAATTTACTCGTTGTTGTTTTATAGGTGATATTTTGTTGTAGCTTAAGCTTCTTAATTTTTTTTTAAGTATTTTAAATTTAAGATAACATGTCTCATTTATTTGCATAATTTCCAGTTTTTTGTATAAACTATACACTTTTCAATATATTTACATATACATATTAAATAAGATAATTAACTAATAAACCTTAGCTTAATTTTTAATAGTCCTAATCTTAGTTACTATAACGACATCTACTTATGTGTGAATTGATACTACAATTTCTATACTGATCTAATGTCATTTAAGCACTAAATATAGTCTCTGAGCGAGACTTATGCCTACTTCAGTGTATACCTAGACTGTTACCCCACCAGTAAACAACATTGTGGGATATTATTGATACAATCCCGTTTCCCGCATTAACTTGCATCTGATAAACGATTCAATTGCGAGGGAATCGCTATTTTATGTTTATTTGATTACTCGTTCAGTTTTCTTCTTTATTTATTTGAAATTAACTGTAGATACCAGATAATGACATAGATATTTATATATAAAAGTATAGGTGTATTAGTTGTTTTTATCCAATTGATCGACGAACTACCTAAAATGACCAGATAGCGTTGACTGAACATTTTAATTATATATGATCTAGATCGCTCTATACAGAAAAAAATAAATGTATGAAAAACCTCTCCTTCAGTCACGTCGTTAACACGTTATCAATATATAGTAACACGTGATTAAAGAGCTCGATAATTCATCGTGTGAGTTAAAGTATAATAAAGTCACATACAGTATGCACCACGGAGGTAGACATGTGTGCTAACATCTGTTTAGGGCTATGCTACTTTAATTACACATTTTATCCAGTAGCCCATTTTGTACAGCAGGGTAGGCGGAGAGTGAGCGGAGAGAGAGTATAGTGTCTGTTCGTGTCACTCCGTTCTAATTTTTGATAATCGAAGTTTATTATAGTCGATATAACTATATAGTAGTTATAATTTTACAAAAATGCAACTTATGTTCATTTTATAATTATAATTATTTAAATATTTTCCTTTACAAACAAATACTTTCTTTATTTTCATATAAATCTTTATGATTTATACTTTTTTTCTCCATATCCATTTCCGATTAAATTTGTCATTTATAAATTAAATAAACATTTTATTTATATATAATATAATAAAAGCCAATGTAATTTTTTTTATTACCACAGAAAACTAATAATATGGTAATATGATATATCTATATATTCATCCTACAGTGTGGACTTTTTTTTAAAGTGTGGTGTTTCTCTATAATCACTGCAGGGACATAAAGAAGTCAAAAATGTAAAAAAAGTAAAAAACCGAAACCAAAATATAACATTTTCCAGTTCACAAAAAAACGTTATAAAATATTAAAAGCTATATCACGTATCAGATTGTGCGAACCCTGAGCTGCGTGGGAAACTGCATGTGGGCTCATTATGCTGCACCATGCACACTTGTGCACCACCTCCCCCTTCCCCGGCCCCTCTTTACCCCCTTCGGATCCCCTCTACACCCCATTGAATTACGCTTATTAATTTTTTAAGTCGTCTGAAATATTACTTACAGTTAATTAACGGAAACTACACGTAAGTAGTGTAGAGTGAGACAGTTGTATTAAAGTTCAGCTCTGTTGTTACTTAATGTTTTGGAAATGTGGACGAAAATATGCGAATCGTTTATATTTATTATGAAAGATTTCTAGCAAATTAAAGTTATAAGGAGTCCATATTAATAAATAAATAAAATATTGTTAAACCTAAAGGTTGACATAAAATACTGCAATGAGTCCTGACAATTGATTTCTAAATTGATTCAATTTTAATTAGAAGAAAATTAAAATGTTTTCCACTTTATAATTATTATTTTATGTATACATACCGTATATGAAATTACTTTGTTATACCAACACTTGCAAGCGCCCTGCTGCATAGCCATCAAGAATTAATTGTTTTTGTTCGAGCTTTTTACATTGTACACGTTATAAAGCTTTTTAATTAAAATTAAACTTCCAAATATGCCAAACTTGCAAAAATTTGCCGAGTCAAAATATACCTAAAGTCGTATAAGGAAACTGGAGGGAGCACACTCTAGTTCAACACGTGCAGCTTAAAGGTGAAGCCGCTCACGTGTATGAAAATTATCTTGTATTATGAAACGCTCGAGAGTGTAGTACATCCTCTATGTAATGTTTCTATATTTAGCCTTGCACTGCATACTTGTCGCTTGCAAATTGTACACATTAAATTAACGTATAAATAGATAAGAGGAAACTTATTACATAATACTTCCTTACATATGATAATATCGGACTACGTGCAGTGGTCGCCGGTTCAATCTCCTTTTAAAGGAATTTCCATGTTTAAAGCTTTTTAAATTTTCTTAGACAATATACTTTAGCAAAGCCTAACTTTAGATGATACGTACTAAGGTAAAAATAGGCTATACGGTATATTCTCATGATTGTCTCAATCGATCAGATTTGATTCACAGATTTTAGGGGTTAGTTAGCGTTATTGGCAGAAATATTATCATAGTTTTTACAAAAATAGTTTTATGTCTTCGTTACACAAGTTTAATAACGACCATCTTTACACATGCGGAATTACGAATCACATTATTGGTGATATGAATTAAGTATTTCCCATCATACGTAAACTGATATACGATTTATTTATATAAGACAATTTTTGTCAGTGTACGCTTAGGTTTTATTACATCTTACAATGTATGGCGGTGTGACGTGCAGCCGCCTCAATGAAATTGTTATGGGTTAAAGAAAGTTAGTATTTATAAATATTTTCATTTGTGTGAATTTCCTTTGATGTTAAGTACCTGTCATGTGACTTGCCAACAAGTCTGACAGATATACATGACAAATCACAACATATAATGATATATACAACACCTATAATATGATGTGTGCAGTTAAATATATTAAAATGTTATGTCATAAAATTACGGGAGATATAGTATAGCTATTATTTTGACGTAAACTCACGTTAAGTTAATTGCTTGGATAAAGACTCAAGTTGTTACATATTGATTTACAAGTCTTATTTCTTTTAAAGCTTTCCTTGTCAATTTTCGAATTTCTTAAAATATTTCAATCAAAAGCTTTCCGTCAAAGCCTTAATATTTAGGGCTAATTATTTAATAAATTATAAATTATTAATCAAGAAATTTACCCATCAGTGCGGTAAGAGCCACAAGTCTTAAAAGTACAATTGCAATTTGTTCAAGCTTCGAAATAATATAAATATCATTTATAATAAATTATAATACAACTTGCTTCTTGAAAACTTTCGTTTGAGTCCGGCCTAGCTACATTTGTTAAGCGGAACCAAAGACAAAATTTGTCTTTCTTACTTTGCCAATACACTCTAATCACGTTTTAAAATGTCCCAACCATATAAGTACATTAAAAAATATATTTTTAAAACATTAATCAAAGGTCACATATATTATCATTGTAAGCATCATTGAACCCCTAACCTGCTGCATTTTATCAAAGTCCAGCGCCGGTCGATGTCTCCTGGGCGGCGGCAGCGGGCAGCGCTTGCGGCGCGGCGACGCGGGCTTGCCGGCGCACGCGCACTCGCCCGCCCGCCGCGGCTTTAGGGCTTCTAACGGGGGTGATGTGCGGAAACGAACTGGCGTCTCTATCTGGAATATTTTTATTTGAGCTTTATATTTCTTATTGGTAAGATTATTGGTGGGTAGGTAAGTTTGAGTAGAAAGGAAGTACTAATTTTTCTACCAATCTGATAATATTAAGTGGTTTTTCCACATGTTCAGACAGAATCTGGCAAAGTATTTGGTCCAGAGTAGAACATGGCTAAGTTAACTTAGAACTAAGCAAGCTCAGTTTACAGGCGAGCGGCGTGCCAAATCTCTGCAAAAGTAGTTAAGCTACTACGATCAAAAATAAAATAATAGAAGAGTTAAAATGAGATTATATAAATCAAGCAAATGGTACCTTCATCCGTTGGCTGTAGCCTTTTCTCAACAGCTGGTTAGTTTAAAAATGCTACAGTAAAAAAGTGCGGCGATAAAATATTATGATAATTATATACAAGGCATAATACGTACAGTGGGTTCCGTAAGAGCACGGTTAGTCCATGCGATGTAATGGAAGTTAGATGGCGAACCTTGGTATCGTCGTCGTCTGAGGAGGGTGCTCTCGCGGCGCTCTCGTCGTCGAGATAGGGCTCTGCTGGCCACCGGCGCTTCTCTGGCGCCGTGCGTGCAGGTGATGATGCACCCCGCCTCCGGCCTTCTCCTCTTGACGCCACGGCCGAGGTCCCCGCAGGACTTCCATTGATGACCTGCACCAGTCTCCCGTCACTTCTCATTTCTGGCCGCGTCGTGATTATTGAATGATACATGCGAAGGAGTTAAAATGCAGCTAACCGGACATATGTCTTTGCAAGTTTGGCCAGTCAAGCTTGCAGAGATGTGCTTCCAAATTGAGCAAAATTATGCCATTTAATTACTATTTAATTCTTTTTTGATATTATAACTTTCAAATCGATCAGCTTGCGTAATTGCTTTTAATTACAATAGCATGCATTTAAATTGTTTCAAATTTGGGAACTGCTCGAACACACAAGGTGTGAGAGATAAGTACAAGTTGTAAAGGAATGTTATTAGTCCCGCGAGTTTTTACAATACTGTCATAAATAGATTTGTATCGGAGAACTAGAGGGGAGGTAAGGAAGCAGTAGTTAAGGCGGGCAGAGAGCGGGCGCGGACCGCCACGTCTTCACTGAATATTTCAGTACGTAATTGCAGAAATTGCAATTTTCGTCCATCAAAGCGTCGCGTCATTACACGGCTGAATTAATGGCCCCCTCCATACCCCTCCTCAACAACGCCCTCGACTACCCCCTTTAAGAAAAAAAAACAGCTGCAAATAGCTGGAAATACGGCCTAATGCTGCGGTTGGCCGCTCATTTATTATGGATGAAGTCCACGCGAAAAAAACCGCACAGCCTTTGCATCCGAGGGATGGGGTTTAATGGAATCGCATAAATTACTACGCGATTATGGGCGCTTAACTGCTGATAAAGCTGATATAACCATTCTCGATCACGTTTGATCACGTGCCTTAACGGTTACGATGAAGTTTACTGCCTGTAGCTTGTGTATCCTATATCGTAGGCGTTTGTGAACGAAGCGAAGTATCTCTACCGTGGCCTAATAGAAAAGTCATTAGCCGTCTATAGAAAAAGTGTAATTAAGAGCGAGCAAAGCAAAACTTAATTCATTTACGAGAGCCGAGCACGTCCTGTTCAGCCTCTAATAGGCGAGATCACACATACTACAAAGTAACTTCAGTATCTGTAGGTAGTCTGCGTCTCTGTAGGCAGGTGCCGACTGCCGTTGCCGAGTTCGAGGTGGCCGCGCGTCGCGACACCCGAATTTCACGGTTCACTTGAACACAAAGAGATCACCCGACTACACTAATCCCACTGCAAATTTTGAGTTCGTTAAAATTAAAAATTACCCACTCGAACTGTTGCCTTTAAATTTGATTTAGGTCTTTGATAGGCTTATGATAGGTATTCACTTTGAATTAGCAAACAAAAGCGCAAAATACACTTGTAGAATAAGTGAAGGTAACCGCGACTTATTAAATGGCGTCTACAACAAAAAACTCGTACCTATACATTTTTAAGAAACGATTTTGAGAAATACCTTAAATGAAATGCGCCAAAGTAAGTGATTGCAAGAACCTAAGATCCAGCGAAGCTTAGAAGCGCTGTGCATTCACTCGGGCAAGCATTGTACGTTACCGTCGCCGTCTGCTAGACACGAGCCGCCGAGCGAGCAAAGCGGCAGCACCGTATTATATCACACGATTCGCTTTCATAAGGAACCCATTGTCCGTTTACTCCTTACAATTAAAACATAGTACTAACAAAGGAATTTCTAATTTCCAGCAGAACATAAACAAATGTTATGTAAGCAGACGAAAAAGGAAAAATTGCACGATGTCTCGTTTCAATGAAAATAAAATGGCTGGAAACGAAAGCGGGGAGACGCTTTCGGCTCGGCCGGGGGCGCCGGGTCACGTCGTTGTACTGTACTTAATCGAGTGTTACGATGGTTAGGTAAATGTCGACTAGACCGGTTCCACGTGGAACAAGTCAAGGATAATTTATCAAGTGACCTATTACACTATTGCTGGTGGTGAAGCTGTACAATATACACATACCTGTGCTAAACAGCACAACATACCCAAAACATTCAATTTTTACATAACTTTTAAAGAATGTATATAGAAAATTTTACAACTTTCTCAAACGCGTTGGCCTGAAAAAGCAAGTTTTCATGAAACTGTTAAAGAGATTCGTTCCATCTCTAGACGAACATGTTAAACATATCCCAGTCAGCTTTATTTAAATACAAATGCACTTGTACTCAATGCAAAACAATTAAATTACCTAATTCACACCAGATATAGAATCTAATTAGTCTACAATTACGATCGATGTGATATATTGTAACAGCCTGTGCCCGGCGTGTAACTTTATACACTTCATTATGTAACACGTAACATGTAAAGCTCACAAAGCTCGCCCAACAACAAATCAGGCCTGGAACAAACAATGGCTCACGCGTACTACTATACTATACTACTACTACGTTACTACGACGCCAGTTAGATATGCCCGGCCGTGCGATGGCGGATGCGATCGATACACGCGATGCTACCGAATTGCTGCCCAAAATGTACACACAGTACAGCCTGCACATAGTGGACATCAAACTGGCAAATATATTCATTATTTCTCGATACTTGCCCTTGTTAATCATACAATTTATGTAATGGATCTTTGATAATACATACTATTATTTTATATACGATTTATTGATTAATTGTAAGTCTCCTAAGTAAGCTTGCGACTCGTTTTTTAGTAATATGTTTAAGTTCGGTTATTATAGGCACTTAACATAAATATTTTAATACATCAAAGCTTTTCTCTCACCGCGGTTTAGTAGCCGGTTTGCGAACAAAATCATTTACACGCTCAAAGAGGTTTCGTGTTCATTAAAATTACAAGCGAACATAGTTTTACGTTTTCTGGAACTACACTATTTTATATAAGAATTACCATTTCTTTATTTTACATTTTTTATACCTGTAATTTAATTGCTATCGAGCAAAAGAATTGAAGGCTATATAATTAAAAGACATTTTTCAATCAGAGCGCGACGTTCATTTATAGTTATTTTACAAAAATTTATAGAAAGAAAGATTTTAGTTGATTACAACCCTTAAAAATTCCTTGCAAGGGTACTAGTCTGCATAATAGTTCCCTTGGGCGTAGGCCCAGTAGGGAGGCGGGGGCGGGCGGCGAGGGCGGGCGGCGGAGGTATAATTTAGTTGCGGTGTGTCGTTCGGAATTAATGCGCCGTGTGAGTCCACTTGTCATCGTATACTCGTTAACTGACAATTTAAAATAGAATTGTAGTTTCCTTCAGCGGTATATTAACCAATGATTTATTAATATAATGCAGGGCAAGGTTTGTGTAAGCTTAATATTTAAGCGTAAGCGTAATATTTTCTTTGAATAAGAATAAAAAAATCCATATATTCCGCTGCTCAAGATGTAGGGATTTTTCTTATGATTTAACTGCACTAAGTAAATAGTAACTACCAAATATGACAACGTGAGGAGAGGGGGTTTTACCAATTACCGCATCATTCCGGCGCACCGATCGCTTTGCTCCTATAATGCACCCCCGACGCTATCTATCTACTTTGATTTCCCCTTTCGCGCTCGATAAGAAGGACGGTAATAACACACCTTGTATCATTCTACGAGACTACTTCAATAATACTCTTACATAATATGAAGCCATTCTAGAGAAGATAATTACTTAAGCTTTTTAGAAAAACGTATCAGGAAAGATACAGGATATCTAATTTAGTAACTTTAATATTTTTTTGTGTATTCACGCTTTATCCCGCACATAGCATTGTAGGCAGAGGGAACTTCACGAACCGTGGAAACCTAGTGTTAAGACACTCCGTTCCCCGCTTTCTGTCTTTTTTTTTCGAGGCGTTGGGTGTTGTGTGGCGGAACTCAACCCCGCGGTTTGCCTAATTGCCAAATGCGAAGAAAATGGAAATGAAAAAATCCATCTTTCTCGAATGGGAATAGAACCCACAAACTGTCACGTTTACAAGAAGACGCTACGCTGCGCCATAAAGGATTTTAATAATATAAGTAATAAATTCTCTTTTTTGTACAACATATTGTTTATTCCTTTACTGTTGCATGCACGCTTTAAGTCACCATTACGAATTCTCTTACAATATGTAACTATAATTAGATCCTCATACAAATAACAAATCTAAACATCCCCCACTTTGTATAGCCAAAGTCCGAAGACATAAAAAGCAGAGGAAAACCCAAGAAAACAAACTAATAAAAGCTAAGAGCAAAGTAGTGTATTGTTGACAATACGCCGGAATGCAAATATCTACTTTATTTATTCAAAGCATGGACCGAGTTACGTCTGAAGCACTTGTACTCCTACATAACAGCTCTATATTGAATATTAAACTTGTATGCCGTATCTCTGCATTACCGCGACGTTATAGACAATGGTCTCACTTAGATGTCAGATATGGTTATTTTTTAACTACTCAGTCAATTGCACCCATCCCTCTGTTTAGAGCAAGGACTTTGTGTTAAGATATAGTGACAAAATATTGTGATTTATTATAAAGAAAAGTTTATTCATTACAACTTTTAGAAATGCTTCCTAATAATTTTATAGGAGAGCATTTGAAAACTAAACGAAGTCATTATTACAATAATTCAAAGATGTATTTCGAATAAGTTAAGCTTTCATAACGTTCAAGTGTAAATATCCTTGGCAGGGTAAAGATATTTTGATATCCTTTAATTATGCTTGAGAGTTGACAAGATATTATAGAACTAGAATTTTCTTATCAGAAAGTGGGACCCTCTGAGGAATTTAGTGAAAAAAAGTATCACTGAAATTCAAAAGTTGTAGGCATAAACGTTTAACAGGGAACTTCAAAAGGCTGATGGAAGGAATTTATAGCTGTAGAAAATTATTATACAAGTATGAACTAAGCGCGTACGCAGTGCAGTAAATGGAATTTGTAAGCGAAGTAGTTTTGAGCAATAAAAAGTTGTGTTTTCATATAAATGCAGTAATATTCTGCTTGAAATGCGGACATCTGAGGAAGCGAGCGCCCCGCGAGGCAGCGATGCAATTGTGTGATAGTTTATAGACGTCTATGTCATGATTAAAAACGCTGGGCAATTTAAAATATAAAGAAGAAGAGCTACGTTCATTTGCTAAGATAATGTAAATTGCATTTAAACACGCTGATCTGTACAGTACCTATAGTATATCATAACTGTATTCATTTTATAAATCAATAAAAATAACATGATTATAACAACATACAAAAAGTAGCACTAAATTACAATGTGATGAGAATAAAGCACACACATCTTTATACAAAAAAAAGACAACAAAAAAAGACATCCACTTTGCGAAATCACCTCTAGTTCTTCTTCCGAGGAGTGGTGGTCGTAGAGCTGGTCGGGCTCCGGCGGAGGCGGCGCGGGTGCGCACGCGCATGCGTCACCACCCATACCTGGAAAAATACGGAAATATGAAGAAAATAATAAGTGAAAATAATTAACCTAGCCTAATATAATTACTAAGCCTAGGTTTTGAGGAGCTTCGATAATGGGCATGAGGAGTAATTGACAAAGTTATAGAAGCATTAAGATTATGAGTACACACTACAAAACTCTTCGAACCCATGATCGACATTAGGCTCTACCAAATGTACTGTCTCTTGTAAAATATGGATTTTAACTAAAATAAGGCATCATGGTTTAAGCCTTTTTAGTCTTCAAAACTTTCGAGACACTTTATACTTTCAAAAAATTTTTGACTATGCGCCTTGTCAGACAGATATAGTATGTACTTATTAACGAAAGCTAATAGGTAATAGAGCGTGAAGTGTTCCTGGAAAGTTAAATCTGTTGAAGGTTTGCGTTGTAGCCTTTGTGCGTCGAAGGCATCGTCTATAATGTCCAAATAAGAGCTCACCGAGTAAACCTGAAGATGTGCAGCGTAACACGATCTTGTAACATACGTAACACATTCATTTAAGGCAGTTTTGTGGACTGTGACGTAACGGAGCTCCAAGATTATGTTAAATATGGTACATATAGCTAAATTTTCCGCCGATCTTGGAGCTACGTGGAAAGAAAGTGTCTTGCTAACTCTAGTAAATCAAGCAGCCGATGGCTGGCTGTCATATTATGGAAGGTAATTGATACACCAATAGAATACAAAAAGAGAGTACAAAACTCTATACAAAATGGAATAGTAAACTCAATTCGTCAGGCAGTAGAAATGATCATGAAATGAAATATTATATTTTAAGCACGTTAAGCATATTACATATTCACTGCAATTATAAGCCAGAGCTTTTAAGCATATTATAAATATGATTTACGCTATAATATTTTTACGAAAATGCGCTTTTGAGTATTTTAAAGAGATAGCAAAATAATCCTTTCGCATTCAGTATAGCATAATGCAGCTTACACAGTACATTATTTCAATTTTACATTTATATTGAAAATCTGCAAGTACTCAAAATTCGTAGAGCCTTCATCAATGCACGTGCTTTTACAAGGAGGACGTAAATATACGTAAAATATTAAACAATCTTCAGATTTACGCCGTGTTACTTAAAAATAACTCGTTTTTCAGTGACTGTTTTGCTCTGGTATGTTTTGCTAAGGCAATCTACGTTCACTACATGCTGTAAGGTAGCAGAACGACGCTTATAATACGTTTCCTATTATCCACTTTTACTTATGACGTAAAACCCACTATTGGTATTAGAAAATAGTCTTAACTTAACGATTGTTTAGAAAATTAATAAAGTAGTAAGAGAGTAAAAGCTGAAAAACGGCAAGGATTTAATTTCAGCAGAAAGCAAAAGTTTCACATAATCAGCCATAAACAATCTGGTAAGCAGGATACGTAGTGAGTTAAATAATTTTATTAAATTTATTATACCTATAATGTAAGCATTTCGTACTTTTCTACGGCGAATTGTATTATAACGCATTCGGATTTGTTTAAGATATTTCTCCCAAAAACATTCGTTATTTAAGCATATCTAAATAAAAGTTACCTAACCATCCTTGCAGTCACTAATAAGTACAAAAAAAGTTTCCCAGCCTTACCACCGCTTTTCTCAGCGACGCGCGACGGCTTGTCAAGTAAATTAAAGGAACGAGCCACAATTCGCTTAACCAAAGTTAAAAATAACTGTAAAAATCGTTACTTCAGATTATTTCAGTGGTCGCTGTTTTTAAATTGTTAGAACAGTGTTTCCAATTTAACGTTATTTTCGTCAGTAAAATGGATACCTTTGATAGAGCTAATTTAAAAAATATTATAGATATAATTATTTTATCATTTATTTTGAAATATATTTTATTAGGAGATCTTATCTTGATTAATGGTAAAAATTATTTAAATTGCATAGATCATTTTCCATTAAGCAAATCTCGTAAGTGCGATTCATCTAGATGAACGTGAAATGATGAAAATATGTAAACAAAAAAAATTACTTAATACGTATCGCCCTATATACAAAAATGATCAATTTTCAAATATAATCGTTTGTGACAATTTAAAATTAAAGACTTAATACAATACACTTTAACGGAACAAGTGGAGACAACAAGTACCATGAAGAGTTTAGGCACATATTATAGCCTTACGTTGGATGCTAGAAGTTGTAGAGAACATGGTACTTTTTAAGGACGATACAATATAGTATATATTCTGTACATATACGATACTAAGATACGCCTTTGCAGCTAAATTATCTTACATATAAATAGAAACAAAATACTTTGAATTTAAAATACAAATCCTAATTCTTCGAGACGCAACAACATTCAAACAGTTACTTTATGAGAACAAAATATAAGTATAATATAATTAAAGATGAATACTATTAAAACATAATTGGAGAAGGCTCTATACGAAGAGGTACGTAGAAGCAGACACGCCATAATAAGCGACCTGTCCCGAGAGTGGCCGAAGGGCGCACCACGTCTTATAACACAGTTGTGAATAATTGAAAGCCTCGCTTGACGCACTGTTTAGATCATATCTCAAAACTTTAAACGAACTAAAGCCAGTGCAGCGTGCACCTTAATACCTTCGATATAAGATCGGGTTTGGTTTAACGTTGATGTTAGAACGGCAATCTTATCGTGGTAAAGAGATCAAGATTCAATGCACTGACGACGAGTCACGACAAGTGGGGGTGACCACGGT
Source organism: Dione vanillae (assembly GCA_037178615.1). Lineage (NCBI taxonomy): Eukaryota > Metazoa > Arthropoda > Insecta > Lepidoptera > Nymphalidae > Dione > Dione vanillae. The sequence continues at coordinate 222,674 of JAZFAU010000036.1, read as the reverse complement.
GCAGAGCAGGATATTTATGGGTCCATCTCAGAGAGCTTCCGGTCACTTGTTTTATATGATTTATTGTTTCATAGTAATGTCATTTCGATTTGTTTTGTATGTTTTTTTTTTTTTTTTTAATCTTCACGCTTTATCCCGCACATGGCAGGATAGGCAGAGAAAACTGCAGGAACCATAAGAACCTAGTGTTAAGACACTCCGTTACTTAGTCCCTGCTTACTCCGTCCCCACTTTTCGCCGTTTTCGAGGCATTGCGTGTTGAGTGGCGGAACTCAACGCCGCGCTTTGCCTTAGATGCCAGAGCGTAGAAAATGGAAATAGAAAAATCCATCTTTTCCGACTGGGGATCGAACCCAGTAACCGTCGCGTTACAGGCAGACGTTGCGCCTCTGCGCCACGACGGTCCTCTTTGTTTGTATGTTTCTGGATTAATATAATATGTATGTATGTTTGTACCTATATTATGTTGTCGCTTTTTCTTTTAAAAATAATAAGATGAAAAGATATTCAACACATACAATGCCACTTGTATGGTTTTAGGTACAATTGCGATCGGCAATGCATGTAAACATCATTAATTTATTGCCTAGGATTTTATCACAGATGTTTTTTCAATCCCTCGAAAATTGTAAGGAACGTGAGAGATTGTTTTACAAATCAAAAAATATTTAAATATATTTAAGAAAATATTCCATTTGTGTAAATTAAAACGTGTCTAATTTCCTAAACCGGTTCAAAATCAGTAACAATAGAAACAATAAACGATAATTTATTCATTATGTCGGTTGTGTTCGCGCGCTGCATTCCTCTATCAAATTAACATAACTGGTCTTATCGCTTGATGTATTCATTTTGTAGTTGTATGTATTTGTAGCTTACAACAGCTGTGTTGTGCTGACACCTAGCTATAGTCACGATGGACAATGTCACGCGCTTATCATCTACTAATTTAAGGCATTATTATGTTTAAATAAAAACATGTAAGAAATAGTACTTTTTTAATATACATGTACGTACAACAGTTTCATGGTCGTACTAATGCAAATACAAGTAGAATCTCGACCGCTCACTCGTGAGTCGTGCGGCAGTGCGTGGGCGGCGCGGCTCGACAACGTCATACGCAAAACTTTTCTAAGCTATAAACGTTAAGGCTATATTATACGCTTATTTGCTTAAATTAAAGTTTAAAATATAGTATATTTTGTTCTAATTAAAATAAACATATATATAAAAAAGATAAACTGAATTCATTTAGACATATTAACAAAATCGATTTATATATACGAAGTAAACATAAAACATTATACTGTTAATCGGAAAACTCGTTTTAAATATTCACAATTTATACAGATAAGTAATATGCTATATATGTAAATAGTTATAATATGGAACAAGGTAATGAATTTGTGAAAAAAACTGCCTCTAATTATCAATTCCTAAGTAGTTATGAATTCGATTCTTAGTTTGTGAAGCTATTACAATTTTTTAGGTAAAATGAGACATTACGAGGCATTAGGTTACGCCACATAGCACGCTTTATCTCTTTAAGGGGCGAAATGTAGAAAAAAATATTTTCACATAAGTTTCGTACCATATTAAGTGTTACATTTATGGAAGATTAAGTTTTATTTGCGGCTCCAGTGTTCAAATAGCTGAGTGTTGTGATTGACATACTGTTAATGCTCTAAGTAACTTTACACGCTAGTACAGTATCCAGCAAAGAAATTATTAAAGAATTGTAGGTAATTATGTCGATACGTGGACTATTAAAAAAAGCAATTAAATACATTAACAGTAATTTATTTGTTTTAAGACATGAATGTGATAAGTGAAGCTTAGTGTATAAGAGACCTGTTTCATATATAACCAGTCTATTGAGAGGATTAGTAGTAAAAGAGGTGTAAAGTAGCGGGTTCTAGTCTTGTAAATTACCTTGACGAGAAATTAATGCAGTTATTATTGTAACAACAATATATACATAAAATTAAACTTATTTATAGTTATATAGTGTTGACGAATAAGAAGACTTAAATATTAAAAAAAAATGTTAAACTTTTTTTTACTTGCCCGTTGGTATTTCAGGAAATCCTCTTTTAGTCAGTCAGTTTCTAATCGCTGCGTAGTTTGGTGTTGACAATAAAAGATGTTTTATATATAGATAGAAGCCAGCTTTGATTTCGACAACGCAAAGCGATTTATATTATTAAGTACGATGCATTATATATCTTCATCATAGATATACAAATATTACTTAAATTAAAATTCGTTATTACCTCAAAAGACAGCCATTCAAAACCTTTAATCTATAATGACCTACATTTTTCAGGGTTGTTGTTTATTCCCAATAATATTTAATATCGTTATTAATATTTTACTAGATATTCTAATTAAACACGAGAAAAAATGGGGTTATCGGTTTAAATTCAATAATAAGTACACAGAATCCATTCTTGCTTTTGCAGACGATCTCGCGATACTTACTAGGAATCCAAAACAATGCCAGCTGCTATTGGATAAAGTAGACGAGTTTTGTACGTGGACAAAAGGAATGAGGACAAAACCTAGTAAGTGTCACTGTCTATGCCTGGGAAGACGAGACACAAAATTTACCTCATACGATCCGGGACTAAAAATTGCCGGTGAAAGCATTGCTGTAGTTTCCAAGGCGGCACCTTTTTTAATTTCTCGGTAAGAAAATAGATAACAAAGGCCGAACTCCATATTTAGATGTACTAGTCGACAGCTTTATGACGGATCTTGAAAAGGTAGACCATCAACCTATAAGTAATGTCAAGAAAGCTTGGATTTACGACAATTTTCTAACATCACCTCTGAATTCGCCTTTCCTCGTATATGATTTTAATAAAACCCTCTTGGCAAAGTTAGATGCAAGCGTCATAAAGATGCTGAAGTTTTAGGGGTGGGCTTGGGCTAGCGCATTCGGCGGACACCTCAACCTTATTTAGAGACAAGAATAATTTTGAGTTGAGATTAAAGAACCCATCGGAGGTCTATAAATATATAAGAGTCGCCAAAACACATATTCTGGGAAAATCACGGGATGAAATTGTTACCTCACTTCCAAGAGACAGAAGTGTCCCAGAGCTTGAGACAAGACTTAAATTCCGTAAGCAATTTATGATAGGAGCACAATTTAGTAAAGTAGGGTTAGGATTGAAGAGGAAAGTCCGACCGATAAGTATAAGGTGCACGCAATGGGCTTAGAAATTCAAAGTGAGTGGCTAACTATAGGAGATTTCTGTATTCCTTTCGCTTTAAAAAGGAGCACAAGATCTTCCAGATCAAAGTAATTTAGTGAGATGAGATAGGTAAAGCTACCGATAAATCTTGCTACATCTGTAAAGAGGCAGTGGGGACAGCTAAACATATGCTGGTGGGGTGTAGGGTACTCTTGGATACTCAATCTGGTCAATGGTCGCGGCGCCTAAGTACTGGACAAAGTAGTAGAAATCACACGTGAAGCCAATAGTTTTTCAGTAGCAAGAGCACAGAGAAACATGGCAACCAGCAAACGCTCAATAGAGTTGCATGCACCTAAGTTAAGCTACTCATTAGAAAAAAAAAAGTAAGACATGATATAAAAATATATTACTTAGTTTTACAATATTTATGTATACTTTAATACACCCCCGCTGTGCTGTCACAAGCGCAGCAGATTTTTTTGTCGAAGTTAAAGAAAGAAGTCCATTGAAGGACATATAAGTTGCACTAATGCAAGTATATCTGCGGGCGGTAATACTGTATGTTTTTGTATCGTTGCATATTTATCACTATCAATCATTTAAACTGAGAGTGACAGTGTAAAGGTTTTTTCTAGTACACTCGCGTCGTGCGTCGCGTCCGTATATCGCGATAGTGTTTTCTGTAGGTATCTGTGCACGTTAGATCTGTCGTTCAAGTCAAGTTCTAGGCGATGGAACATCGAGTATTACATAATGGAGCTATGAATTATTTAAAGCTTTTGTGAAAAAAATCCACATTAAAGCAACAACGAGGTGACTTTTATATAAGATATCTAGTTAAATCAGGTTACAAAAGATGCTAAGTCTTGACAAAGTTTTGTTTGCAATTGTATTTTTATAATAAGTTTTTTGATTTATACATTTTAAACAAAACAATTTAAACGGATTTATCGCGTATATTGACATTTTTTGTGAGACCCGACGTTTCGAACACTTTGCAATAGTCTGTGGTCACGGGTAGACTGAGGTGGCATTCGTCTGTCATTTGATATAATTATTATGTCAAACTACCGCCAACGGTTCCTGAGTTGCCTCGCGTACTACTAATTGGTCTCAAGAATTGGCTCACATTTTTGTTAGCCTTAAAACAGTTTTAATTGAAGCTCTTTAAGAAGTTGCCGATCCTGTCTGTAACCCCCTATACATATGGTAGGAGTGCTGGCTGTCTCTCTACTGCGCGGGGAACTGGCAGCTGGTTCTAATTAAGGGCATGTTTCACCATTGATGAATCTCACCATCACCCTACACAATTATCTACCGTTGGCAAATCTTTGTTTCAGAGAGCCCACCACCTCTACGACACTGAACACCTAGGGGAGGAGCTTCGGACATGGTGAAAGATGCCCTACATCAGAACAAACAGGAAGTTCCCCGCCAGCGTTGTAAGAAGACCCCCAAGCCACCCACAGTAGAGAAACAGCCAGCACCCCTACCATATGTAAAGGGGGTAACAGACAGGATCAGCAACATCCTAAGAAGAGCTTCAATTAAAACTATTTTTAAGCCTAACAAAAAAGTGAGCAAATTCTTGTATACAAGCTTGATTGTGACTGTGACTTATCTTACATTTATCAGACAAAGAGAAGCATCGGTGTTAGGGTGAAAGAGCACATCTCAGATATCGAGAATGGGCGTGTATTAAAGTCAGCTGTGTGTGAGCACTCCATGAAAAAGATTAACCATTATATCAGGTTTGATAAACCTCATATATTAGCTAGGGAAGATAAATATATTCCTAGAATGATCCACGAGGCTATTGAAATACAAAAATATCCTAATTTCAATAGAGAAGACGGTTAGAAGCTTTCTACCACTTGGGATCCATTTATAAAAATTTAAAAATCCCAAACACACCACACCAGAAGGTAAGATACAGTCAGCTCAATCTACAGGAATCCAGGGCAGTACGCGAGGCAAATCAGAAACTGTTGGCAGTAGTTTGATATAATAATTATATCAAATGACAGACAAAAGCCCCCTCACCCTCTACCTACCCGTGACCAAGGACTACTGCAGTGTTCGAAACGTCGGGTTTCACAAAAAATGTCAATATACGCGATAAATCCGTTTAAATTGTTTTATTTAAATTGTATTTTTATTTTGTATTACAAACGATATGCAAAATATATTTAAAACAACCGGTCTTTAGTGAATACTCGTATAATATAAAACTTAGTTAAAACCGTCACAGATTCAGTAAAATATTACATAAGATATTTACAATAATTTTATTGTACTTTAAATAATATATTTATTTATATCAATGTACACTATTTAACAGGTATATTTAGGTATTGAGAGGCTTGTTTTAATACACACTGTTGTCTCAATCACATGTGATTTCACTTCACGTGGCCAAACCTAATGTCACAACTCACTTTGACTTACTTTGTTGTAACTTAATATTAATCGGTCATGAAAGTTATTTAAACTAGTAACCGGCTCTACGTAATCCGTAGTTCATCGTTCACCATTCAATATGCAAAACATCTAAATTCTAAGCCACAAAGCAAAGGGCATCGGCTACGTGATCGCTCTTCGAATTCAAAACGCAAATTGCACGAAGCTTAGAGGTCATAATGCTATAATATCGGCCATTGCATTACACTACGATCACGTCATTTTAAACTAGTTTGTGTTTGTTACTCTACTCTACTCGAGTTGAATTGTAATGTGGCCGCAGCCTGCTCGAGGATACGATCTGGAATCTGGATCTTACTTAATAGAATATAACACAATGTAGTCGTGGAAATTTTGCTATTTTTATCTATATTTACACTTTAGTTAGGGCACTTAGAAATACAGGTTCTTGATTTATATTTATTATTTTATTAATAAGGTCGTAATCGCATTCACATTGAACAAATTAAAAAAAAATAGAAATGGCAACGAATTAATATTTTAATAACTAATTTTTTATCAATTTCTGAGAGACTTTGAGGAAGAAGTTTTGGTTCTGGTGGTACTGCTCGCTGCTATGTAGCGCTGTTATATGTAGTGTAATGTATATTTGTATTACAATAGTGAAAGAATAGTTAAACTTCCAAAATAATAGATATCTCGCCTGTTTATCAACACGTCACTATAAACATGTGTCATTCTGACAACCCTAAATTTTTGTTAAGCCTCATAATAATAAGCCTAAAAAATTATAATTACGAATATAACATTTATTTTCAGACAGCATAAGTCCGTGTTGCTCTACGGCAAAAACCAGACTAGTCTCTACAATGTATGTTTTATTTATATTATATATTTACATTACACTTAATGCTGGGAGCCAATATGTAAATCTTAACGTGTCAATCTTTTGAAAACTTGTTTTTAAGCGATTATTAGCAAGACTCGTTGTACTGATGTTATCGTGTGCATGTGCTTGTAAGAACGATCCCATATGGAGTCTGTATAGCTTTATAGCTTTCACGTTTTCAATTTATGATAATCGTTTTATAATGTCTTACATTTAATTATCTTTTTATTTCAAATTATTAGGAATATTTGACATTTTTCTTTTTTTTCTGCTTCACGCCTTGTCCCGCACATGGCAGGCAGAGGGAACCGCAGGAACCGTGGGAATCTAGTTTTTAAGACACTCCGTTCCCTGCTTTCCGCGTTCGAAAATCCATCTTTCCCGAATGGGAATTGAACCCACAAACCGTTGCGTTTACAGGCAGACCATTGTATTGCATATGTAATTTTTTGATATATATATATATATATATATATATATATATATATATATATATATATATATATATATATATATATATATATATATATATATATATATATATATATATATATATATATATATATATATATATATATATATATATGTAATTACAACAGTTAGCGTCGCAATATTGTTATTAACTTATTTTATAATTCTATTTTTTATTGACACGACATTTACTTGAATGTAAAATTAAAAGCATTTAAATAAATATTTTTTTAAGTCCTAATTAGTATTTTGATGTCATTTTCATTGACGTATGTATCATAATTATATGACAGTTATGTGAACTTTATGACGTTTTTTTTTTCAATTTAGTTTTTAATGCAGTAGATTAATTTTAAATTATTATTTTTATTTCACCCATTCAAGTAACTGTTTATCTGCTTTATTATATCCCACAGTATGGTAAATTTAACTGTTAAAGGGTGGTTTCCAAACTTAGCTCATTCCTTTATATTGCTTCCAAAAACTTTTTGAGAATCGTCGTTTGTGGGTTAGATTCTTTCATTTTGTTCACGGGAGGATGGATATTTTTATTTTCTTTGCTTTGGCAACTAGGCAACCACGGTATAGTGTTCTGTCACCCACATACAATGCCTAGAAAAGCGGAAAGCAGAGAACGGAGTGTCTTAACTCTAGGTTCCCCTGGATACTGTGCGGTGAGCGGGATAAAGCGTAAAGTGACAAAAAGTGTTTTTAATATTGTAATTTGATTTTCTACTTCTTCTTTCTTCTCCACGGTACTTACTAACATGGTAAGGCTATACTTACTTAGTTCGCATAAAAAAACTTGCTATATGCAAGCATGCAACTAAGAGTTACAAATATACCTAAGTAATATTGTTCCCAAAACACTTTAAAAGTACTGTTTTGTGTTAGAGTACGTGTCGATAAATAAAAACTGCTTTCGAGAGCGACTTTAGCGCATTGGAAAGGTGTTAAAGACATAGTATTTGCGTTTTCAGTTTGTAATATCATGTAAATTGGGAACTGTGTAGTACGTAAGTGCTTCCACGCTTAATTTAGTACAGTTTTTGATTTAATATGTTTCCATAGAATGAATAAAGCTTTTCAACGTTTTACGTTTCATTTTAGATCCACGTGTAGGTCATCAAAAGTCCGCATCTGCGAAGAGGTTTAAAACCAACCGCTTTTCATATATCGTGTCCATGGCGTGCCATGGGCTGACACCCCATACTACAGGTACACACACACCATACGTACTTACGTACAATAATAACACAGTGCCGGTAGACTGATGGGCGCATGTATAATTGCGATCGAGTTCGCCTTGGCTCCGACTGCGCAAGGCCAAGGCCGTTCAAGCGTACCTCCCCCCCTTACATTCCCCCCTATACCTCCTCACCCCCTCGGTCCCCCCATTTAGTTGTATGCGCACGCGTTTTTTTGCGCAGTGATGTAATTGAAATGATAAATTCGGCGCACAACATGGCCGCCGTCACGGTCGGATAAGCAAGCGTTGTATATAATTTTTTGGTAACAGTTGGCGTGTGTACGTAATGTGTGGATGTTGGTGATTAATTGAATGTTTTAGTATTTGCATAATGGGTGTTGGGTTATGGTGCGATTTGGTTTGACCTTGAAAAATGTATAAATTGTAATGGGAGCTATGTAGGTACTTCTTCAATGATCAAATTATAAATTCTTTATAATTAACAGGACCATCGTAATGCAGAGATGTATGTATCTGCCTTTAAGCGCAACGGTTTGTGGGTTCGGTTCCCACTCGGAGAAGATGGAGTTTCGCATTGACATTGACAGTTTCTTCGCTCTGACGATATATATATATATATATATATATATATATATATATATATATATATATATATATATATATATATATATATATATATATATATATATATATATATATATAATGTGTGTGTGTATAAACACTGTAAACTAATTTATTAGCATTTACAGACAGCGAGTCTGGACCAAAAGCGATGCGACCGCAGGCCGCAACCGCAGCCCACTTCCCAGAACATTATACGAACAATTAAATTGGAATGCCACTCGACGTACCAACAGCTACCTCGTGCACTTGTACTGCAGTTGCACTATAGTAAGCACCACTTTGCAAATATTATACTTAAGGGAAGGAAAAGTTTTCGTTATTAGGATCACAACCCAACTCTAAAAATTACCCTAACCGAGATTCTAATCCTAAAAATACTAATAATCTCTTATTTAACCTCTCAGTATTTAAAAAGGTACTCAAAAATTATTCTTTACAGGATGAGTCACGTTAAGACGACATGAATATAATCAATTGCTTTTTTTAATAACATTATATTATATATAGTATATTATATAATAATATGTATATTTTTAGTTTTCTTTGCGCTATGTTTATGTATTATGATGTAGTATGATTGATGTATATTTACACGCTTTATTCTACTAAAAATTTTCGGAATTTCGGTTATATGGAGGTAATTGCTAAATAAATAAATATACAACTTTGAGCATCGCTTGTATTTCGATTTTCTTTTTTTTTCCAAAATTTTCAGAGCTTAATTTAGAGTGTAAAGTACTATAGACTGCTATTGCAAATCAGTGACAGTTTTAGAAATCTGACGTGAAATGGTCAGTCTTCTGTGGTTACTCTTGGTTAAGAGCACAGCGAAACATAAATATTAGCAAACGAACGTTTGTGACAGAATTATACATTTTAAAAATCCTTAGAAACATCTCTTTAAATTGGATTGAGGTTTTTAATTAATGTCCTATACAGGTCTATGAGGAGCAGAAGGTAGAATTTAAAGTCAATTTGTTCATAAAAGTTGGAGGGAGAGAAATAATAGCGTAAGCTCCCTATAGTTAGCTAAAAATTGAAGATCTCGGATAGCGGAGGTGTGCCTTAATACCAACTAAATCTACAATTAGGTCGTAAATTCCAGCTCCACCAAGACCCCACTAGGGGTCCGTACACTGTGTCCATAGAATGCTAAATAGTTTCTATTTCTGTGTAGTAGAATTACAGTTTAGTAGTAGTAGTAGCAATATAGCCATTTATTATTGTCTCATTGTTGCTTGTAAATTCCATTTTTATAAAAAAATCATATTGTGAAGGTGATGGTTGATAAGACTTAAATCGATTTGATTCTACGCTGTTAGAGCTCCACATTCAACAGTCAACAAGCAGAGAACAGAGAACAAGAACGAAGTGTCTGCTTACAATGTATAAACAATTGACCAAAGACAAACTAGCTAGCTAAATAAATATATACACAAGTTTTTTCAATAAACATTAGTAACTAGATATTGATTTGCATAAAACTTCAATAATAAATATTTAACATTTTATTCTTTTAATACTTGTAGAGCGGCGTGGCGTGCACCCCACATCTATTTCCGTATGAATGGCTCGGCTAGCGTACACCGTACACATCCTGGACGCGTTGCCAAATTGTGTCTTAAGTATTTAATGCTGCCAAAATTGTTTGTGCGACATTCTGATAAACTGAGAATTGGCAATGTTGAATAACATCGCGAATATACACTACAATGCGTTTGCAGCTATGATTTCTATTAAAGAAGATTAAGAACAACGCCCGTATATAAAGACAATTGTGCCAAGTTTCGTTTTCTTCAATTTTTATCTTTATATCTCTTTGGAATTGTTGCATAAATATGCATATTTTTGTGCAATTTAAACGCTGCAGTGTGATTAGTGAGACGATACATGTTTCAAACATAGTTAACTCGATTGGGGATTCAACAATAAATACGTCGTTTCAATTGAACAACGATCTCTTCATTTTTCAAGCAAATTTCAAAAAAAGTATCAAAAGAGCACTGTCTCGCCCCGCCCGCCCACGTTATACCCACGCGGTAGTACATGCGTACTACGAGCTTCTTTGTACTATTAAAGTGAGAAGTACAGGCGACGCTAGCGTAGAGTACCCTAACTGTCATACATACGAAGTTTGTACGTATATATATATATATATATATATATATATATATATATATATATATATATATATATATATATATCATTTATTTATTGGAATAACTGTTCCATATTTGAAATAGTTTAAAACGTTTAAATTCATTATATAAGGAGAAAGAAACTCGACTAACTAATTTACTTGTTGCCAAATGTCATACTTTATAACAATATAATAACGAACAATCCTTTCAAATTGCACAATTACGATATTGTACAGTAAATTAAATCGTAAATTTAAAGTGCTCTTCTAAAAGTACCGATGATACTTAAAATAACATAGTTACTCGTCATTACCCACCGAAATATTCACGAATCTCTATCTAATTACTTTAGTAAAGCCACAACAGGCTATTGTTTAAAATAATATGAATTCAATTAAATTATGATGAGGAAGTTGTTAAGCAATATGTCAAAAATTGTTACATATTCCGATTGATTGGACAACTTGTAGCATTGTTATCTATTACTAATTGAAATGTAATTTTTGTATTACAATGGATTATTATACGTTTAATTTGGGACTGGATTATATGTATTTATATGATCTAGAGCTAAACAAGGGGCGCGTGTTATGTGTGTATGTATGAATGTATATGTATGTATATGTGTATTTATGTTTTTGTATGTGTGAGAAAAAGAGAGAGAGAGAGAGAGACATGAGCTCATTGGAATTCAGCCAAGCACATGGTTGTATCGTCATAATTTGATATTATTAAAGTATAAAATGTAAAATATCAAATAAATTACAGTAAAAAATTGAACTTACTGATGTCAGTGACGTCATTCCACTTCATTATGACGTCCGCACAGTATTCACCTGGAACCAACGAAATATTAAGTTATAAAAACTTCATACATAAATAGTAATTAAATACAATTAGTACATAATTGTATGATACATTTATAAGGATGATATTAGCTACACCATTTTGAATAATGTTCTACGCAAGTACAGACACCTGTAGTATTCTGGCTTAGTTAAAAAACACGTACATTTCGCTATAGTAAGCCATAGTAATAATAATTATAAACTTTTTAACATTTAACAAAACTTTTGGTTACAAAGGCAAAAAATTTAGTAACAGCAAAAATAAAAGATATTCTCCGTATCCACACTAGTTGCCCGTATTCAAGTCACTATGCTTTCAAAATACCTAAGAGATGAGAACGAGATGAGTTTTCACTAACACTTTGCCTTCATTTGACATAATATATGACAAAAACAACACAAGCCTGTGAAATCGGTGTAATTTCCGCTTTGTTTACTGTTTTGAGTGTAACGCAGATAATGTAATCACAATCAGTAGTATCATCGTACGATATCACGTTATCTATGAGTTGGCATTAAGACCCTCCTCGATTTGTAGTGATATAGTAAATAGTGTTAGTATTCTCATATTTAAATTCAATTTTTTTTAAATACCTTTAACAAGCACTACTGACTCAGTTGTGAAGGCAGTCCCGCTTAAAAGTCGATGAGAAACTCAGGAGTTCCTCTTTTAAATATCAATATTACAAGTATTAGAAAATAGAATGTTAGTAATGTCCTAGTTCGTGTTCGCCCTTAGTCTTGTTACCGAAGCGAAAAAATAATAATCATTTATTCTCTATGGGATCGAACCCACAACTGACGTATTTACAGTCAGACATTGGCGCTGTGCTACGACATCCACGGCGGTCTAGAATAAAATACTGAAGCATATTACATATTTATTAATGTGTTTGCATCTTCCATATAATAAAAGATATATGTAGAGATATTTTTCGTCACTTCGTTCTTTCCTTTCTTTATATATGAAATATACATGAATATTTGTGTCTGCAATATAAATTAATTAAAAATAATATATAAATAAAAATAAATGCTACTGTATGTAGATATACACACTATATGATAATAATTCTAAATAGAATCCACGTAAATAGATTATAATCGTGTGCCAAATCTTTAGCACAGATACAAATGATAAATTAGCGAAAAATGGCCGCAATCGAGCCAATACCATCGACGTCTACACACATACGTACAGACGTGCGTACGTACAGTGTACACACTAAGCACACATGTATAAAAATACTATAATCAAATAGAATTTTGCGACAGTGTGTGACTCTGACCGTGAAACATTGAATGGAGGGATCGTCCTTGACAGACGTTTAGCGCTTATCGCGAGTGCGGCACTGTTTGCGAAATGATGTTATGCAACGAGACATATTTCTTAATGTATACATTTTACACAAAACATACCATTATATGTTATAATTAAGTAATACTTAATATATACGTAGATATTAGGTACATATAAAGGTATTTACGTGTGATGGAATTGTGTCCAATAAACACTACACATAAGTAAACAGCTAAAAATAGATGTAGTTGCTTCAATTGGTATTATATCACATTAAGAAGAATTCGTTACATTGGAAAATGGGAATTTTATGTGTAAATCAACCTTGAAATATAACTAATTGTTTAATCTAGCCCTAAAAAAAATGTTTTGAAATTAATTTAGTATTTCAAGTTTTAATCACACAAATATACGCATATTACGAGTATTAGCGTCAAATCAATACACATTTTATAATTTTATTATTACAAAAGTATTTAGTATTGAAATCAATGATTAATTATTAAAATCAGTAAAACTATTTCTAATGTAAAGTTCTTTATGATAATATTTTTTAAATATCAAACAAAAAAGTCAGCTGTTAAATAAATAAAAAGGACCTAATTATATAAAGTGGTATTACTCTGTTACGATTGATATTACTCTGTTATTTTAGTGTCAAAATTGAACTCCCAATAACAAAACCCTGGCACATCGCCGACATGTGCATAACATAACATTTTCCTGCCACTAATACATAATATATGCAAAAAGAAATAACCAAGAACAGATCGTAAATGTTAATTGCGCAGCAACTAGTGTACAAAAAGTCGATGAATGCACTCATTTTCTTCCCATAATATTTCAGAGAACAATACTAAAAGAAAATTTAAGGTAGTCTGTATCGAATCCCGTACATTCGCGTTAACAACACGAGTCTTCCATTATGAAATTAACACATAATGTAAGTTTTTTTTTCTGTGGGAATGGGAATATCTAGAATGGCTCCCTTAACGTATCCAGCAAATGGCGTCTTAGTTTTTCATGAATATACTCATGAAAAACAAAGACGCCATTTGCTCAATCAATTAATCAAATTTTCAAAATGCGTGTGTAGTAAATTTACATTAAAAAAATATTTTTTTTTTTAGCTTCACGCTTTATCCCGCACATGGCAGGGTAGGCAGAGGGAACTTCAGGAACCATACGAACCTAGTGTTAAGACACTCATTTTTGCTTCGTATATAATTTTTACCATTCTTTCATCACTCATTCTTTCGACCTGCCCAAATCATCTGAGCATTTTCTTCTTCATTCTCACCCTGACATCCTCGCTGGGATGCATCTAGTAAAATAACAATTAGGTTTTAATGCATTAAAATTATAGAATATATCCAATATATAGGTATATAGTACTAGTATTATACATTAGTATCAGTATTATTATCAGTACATAAGACTACGCTTAGTTAACTGTTAATACATGCGATTGTTAACTGAGCTCGCTTGGTATCACGCGCTTCAATTAAACTGTCACCTTCGAATATGATTAGCTAATTCCTACTACTCAGTAATTCAGTATTCATTAGTTTCACGCAATACTTACATATAGCAGAATAGACGGAGAAAATATAGTGATAGGACTCTCCGTTCTACACTTTTCGGCCATTTTGTAAAGTTATGTGTTAAGTGGTAGGACATGTCGTCCGATTTGTATAACCATAGCCAAAAATAGTCATTTCGATGACGATGCTATCACAGATTTAGGTAAGCATGTAGGTATTATTATTTAATATATACCTTCTTTGTTTTATTATTATATCTTAAAACGGCTTCAAACCGTATATTGCATATATCAAATTAAAATAACTTTCATATATGTTACGATTCAATTCCGTACGAAAATTTTTGTAGGAAAATTTACCGAAATTTTTATAGGAATCGAACTAACAACCGTTGCTGTTTTACAGTCAAACGCTGTGCCACTGCAACACGACGGCTGCATCAAGTTACTGAGCATTATGTATTTGTATACATAAGGTTATTATTAATATGCATTCGTGTTTCAGCTCCGAAGCGTACGAGCTGCCACTCTGTGACCCATATTTGTTTATCTTGCCGATAATGACGACTTTAAAAAGCAACTAAAACTACTGATAACACATCAACGACTGATAACAGCCCCGACAGCGACTTGCTTACTTTTAAATTTATGTAATAAAATATTACTTCTTGGTTTATGCCAAAAGGAGTAACATAGTATAGTATTGTTTTCATATTATTATATTAAAAAGAGAAGAGGCAACTCTTTTTTTATGATTTCTTAACTGAACCGAACTGAACTGGAACCGAGATCCAAACTCTACACGGTCAACCCAGCATCGGCAACTATTAGAGTCTCATAGCGCATTTATATTGACATAAATTATAATAATTCTCAATAACCACGGAATTAATATATCTCTTAACAACATAATATACAAACTCTAGTACATATAAAACAATATTATAACTTCCATAAACGAAATCGACGTGAAAAGTGACAAGTAGTTACTGTAAATAAGATTCGAAATTCTATAAAAGATTACGCTAGCCGAGCGCTGGCTCTACGCAGGACGGGACGGGACGGGAGACGCGACGAGCTCCGGCCTAGATTCAACTGAATGAATTATTCTAATTGGCGGACCTCAGGATGAGACGACTTGCATCGATCATGGACACGATTATAATGATCTACCGAGTTTTGTGGATTAACTGAGAAATTATATATTGTATAATAGTAATTAGAATATTGGTAATATAGCTATGGTTCTTAATTCACGATTTCTGAACGAACGAACGGGACTGCCATAAGTTGAGCTTTTAGAATTATTTCAACTTATTGCGTTTTTGAAGTCTTTTATTAAGAATCTAGCTACACTTGTGTAAACATTAAAATAAAATATTTTTAAGAATTTTATAAAAACACACGTTTGCACACACACACACACACACACATTTAAACCGGTGTTTTTTATAATACAAATATATTTTAAATTATTAATACTATCTTTATAAAATCTTGTGAAGGAGTAAAGTTGGGGTTGTCATTTCTCCGTCAAAGCACGAGGAATATCGCCAGAAAACTGTTTAAAACGACGTGAAGGATTCATTACCACTTTTCATCTCAAATGTCTGCTTCAGAAACTCATTATACACCTAAGCTTTAAAGTTGCAAAGCTCTTTTGTTATTTAGAAATAAGATCACTTCAAAAATCTTATGTAAATGTGGCAGCAGCATGTTAATGGCCTTTAAAATTAAAATCATTAACTTATACATCTTGAAAAGAGGACCAAGTGAGGTCGATTTTGAGATAATTAATTTAGGCTTCAAAATAATATGTTATTTAAAAGTTATTTTAGATACACATTTTTGACCAACCAAGCTGAACACATCGAAATTTCTACACGGCTCCATGGTCCGTACGCCTGGTTGCGTACACCTTACAAAATGTTACAGAAAATGATAAATGTGTAATATTTAAGGTATAAAGGCAACGTCGTCAATTAAAATTAGATATCGAGATTCGAGATACTAGTGACGGATGGGTCGGGGAGCGATATCGGCGTATCAACGATATCATCTGAACTATAACAGTCTCAATTGAAAGGTTGTTGCCTTCTGCTCTTGCGTGCTGTACCGCGCCGCCGCACCGCCGCGCCGCGTCTGTGCCGATCTCGTGCCTCGCTCTATCTCGAATTATATTATGTACACTACATATATACTAAGTAATAAATCACCGGATATGATTACATGATAACGATGACTTATTACAACACACTTATGTACATACGAGTATGCATTAAATTGAAGACAGTAAATATTTTTTCATTGCCAATCATTTGGTTTTTAAAACAGTTTGGAAACGTATTTGCAAACAATTTACCAGTTTGATTGTACATATTAATGAATCACTAAGTCTCTATGACTATATTTGTATACAATATTTGTGGCACGATTGACTGAAGTTATTGCTTATACGATTTTGATAAGCCTCCGGTCTGTGAAGCGGAGTAGAGCGGCAGAGACGCGGGGTTGGCGGGGGGTCGGCAACCTTCGCGACCCGCTTTCGGCGGGGGTGAACGGCCGCACCTCGCCCTAGCACAGCCTAGCCTCAGCTACGCTGCAGCCTGAGCCTACCGATGTTTATTCGGGTCCGTATTTGTCAACACAATGCTTCTAACTTTCACGTCGGGTTTTTATTGCTTAGTAATCCTTATGACATACTTGTATGTATAGGTACATATACAAATAGACGGCGTTTCACTATACTTCTTATCAATATATGAACTTAAGATTTTTATCACACATTATCTTTTGTTGTGGCGATAGTTGGCTATACTTATATCATATTATAGATAAGATGTCTACATACATAATGTAACATATAAGCCATTATTAGCGGAATTTAGCGATAATTTGGTCACTTAACGTCTAACATCTCTGCCATATTTAAAGCTGACTGGAAATGTAGACTGACTGACAAATTATATACATAGCTAGTAGCTGCCATTACCGTATTATACAATCTGAGCCTCTCGCCGTTACTATACGTACATACATATCATGAGAAAATGCAAAATGATCTGTACAAGACAGTCTCGGTGCAGCGTCGGCGGCGTTGCGTCAGACAGAAAAATCGTGACTGAGGAAAATTGCACACAATCTGTTGGAAATTGTTGAACGTGAGATGTCATTCAATTATGCTCTCGATAGTAATTTACTATGAAATTACCACGTGTCACGTCCCGCCAGTCCACACTCTATGTTACCATTTAAATATTAAAATATGTTTCAGTATATGTATAACTATACATACTAGAGATACTGATTAGAGATAGCGAGATATGATACAATAATATATGATGAAATCTTAAAATAACAATCAGGTAATTTAGTGTGACTCGCCAACTCCACTTTGGGTATGACGCTTTAAGTCGCGGATGATTGAGTGGTTCAACGTTGGATTTCCATTTAGGGAATGTTTAAAATATTTTAATTGTAATTAAATTTTAAATAAAATTTTAATTCAAAATCAAAATATATTTGTAGTGGTCGAGGCTTTTGATTTTAATTAAACGTCTTTGATAAGACTCAAGGATGAAGTTGAAGATGATTTAAAGATACGATCCAATTTGACATGTACCAATATTATTTTAAATAAATCTCTCAGAATATACAAAAGATTTTTAACATTTTTAAATTGGTAATCTACACTTACAACTGTGAAAATAGTTAAAGACAACTCTATATATCTTATAGAAACTATACTCTTGTGAACCGTGCAAGAGGGCGCGGGTCCATATCCCGATGCGTTCAAATTTTTATATGTTCTCTTTAAGTATACAAAAGATTTCCTATGGAGGTCTCAGCCACGTCTACCACTTTACTTTCTTTATCAGTGCTTTACATATGTTACATATTGTCACATAATGACCGTCGCCGCGCAAAGGCGTAAGCGTCTGTCTGTAAACGCGACGTTTTGTGGGTTCGATTCCCACTCAGGGAAGATTTTACTATTTACATTTTCTTCGCTCTGGCAACTAGGCAAGACGCGGCGTTGAGTTCCGCCACTCAACACGCAATGCCTTGAAAAAAGTGGAAAGCAGAGACAACTTAACGGAGTATCTTGACATTAGGTTTCTATGGTTCCTACAGTTCACACTGCCTACCCTGCAATGTGCGGGATAAAGCGTGAATTTATAAAAAAAGTCCAACCATAGCTGACACACAGCGGCCGCGGGTTACCGACCTTCCGATACCACTGATAAACACCTGATCGATTACGATTTATATATTCTTTGTTGATAACGTTTTTTAATGTATATTTTATAATTATATATAATCTCGATGATAATGTTATCTTATTAGCAATATTAAATATATTATCTTTCGCGAAATTTTTATTTTTTCTATGAAGTCAAAAGTGGAGTCAATTTGCATAATTATAATGATAAAATTAATTAAAAAATTAACTAAAGTTTTGTATGTGGTAAATGAAAAATAAATATATAAAATAATATAAATAATTTAAAATATATTTACACGTTATAATTATAGTAAAACAGCTGAGTATTTTTTTTAATCAAAGGAGTTAAATTACATAGATCATTTCATACAGTCCTATAAACGGTTTTGCTAAACAATATAGAATTTAACAAGTATTAGGCCTAGCTTAGCCTATACATATGATAATATGCTATTGTACAAAAGTAAGATTTACATATACCATCTGCAACATCAAATCCATAATATACGCGTATATTTGCAAAGCGCGAACCAGTGTGTATCGTACAAGTGGCACAGTGGATGATCGCGACCGGCGAACGACGAGCGGGCGACTCGCAAAGCAAAAACCTCTAAACCGGTCCACACATAACTTATACGAGAAATGTTGACGGAAATCACGTCGCCATTGTTAGCGATGCTACTATTTTTTACTGCCCCCTGCTTCGCCGCAAGAACTGACTACAGCGAGATGTGAATGGGGCGAGTGTTCCGCGAACTTGCGGGAAAGAATTAATGACGGTACCTTAAACGTCCAGTTTTACAATTCCGATTGCGGTAAAAAACGGTATGATTTAATAGCTCTTAATCTTAAATCGCGACGACATATTCTAGAATAAATCAGTGTATTATAAAATAAAATGCAATTATATTACATATGACGTTACTCAAGCAAGGGACCCGAGATCAAAGCTTAGATCTATTTTAGTTGGACAGATGTAATTCCGAATATTTTCCTGAAAGTAATATAATAACGAACACAACTAACTTACCGGGATCGTTTTAATGTGGTTATCAGCGTTGGTTTTGATTACGATTGCGAGCCAGCTGACTAACGGCGGCGGGGCGCGGGGTACGGCGTGGGGCGGGGGAGGGGGCGCGGGGAGTCGCCATTGGTCGTCGCATCGTAATCTTGCGCGAATGAGCTGCGCATGCGACTCTTATTTTGCTACATACGCCGGTCACGTTTTAATATTTTTTGTCTCAATATTCTATTCTAATATAAAAGCTTAATAAATTGGCTGTCCATTTAGAACATACATCTCAAAATATAATTTTATCTATTCCATACAGCGTTGTTTTAAAAGGCCTACAGCAACTGAAGACGATATAAAATGTGTACTTCGATATTACGATATAAGCACGCTACGAGATCGTCTTTTTGTGTAACAAAATGCTCGGCATCGTTAAATGTCATATATGTACATGCATACGTATGTACATGTATGAAATCAGAACATTCTCGACCCGCAGAAACACGTCTCAAATAAAGATTAAATTGTGAAATCGGCGGGCGACTTGCGATAAAACTAGTAATTTAGCGGAATGCGTGGCCGATGTTAAACTAAACACCGCGCGTTGCCACTTTTACGCTCACCGACGCAGCTCTCTTTACGTGTCCAACGTCTTTCTAAAACACCTTCTGTAATGTAGCATTAAAACGTTGAAACTAAGAGGCCAGCCGGCTTGAGAAGAGGTACAGATAACTATACATATAACCTGTCAGCTACTTTGCAAATACTATTTAGTTTTGTAGAAGAAAATGAAATATTAATAATTATATAGATAATGAACCTGGAAATAAAGATAGTAGGCTTAGCTTGAAACATAAGTTCCCATAGATATAGAAATAAAATACGAGACAAATTATTGGAGCTATATTCGACATTTCGATCATTCAAAAACAAGCAAACTCTACGATCTCTATACATATACGAGCAAACCGAAAACTCTTCTACAGTTAAAGAATTCAAAGATTTCGATTAACAAAACGAATGCAGGAAAAACATTTCTTAAAATTCATTCGAATACACACATATGCTACTACACAAGCACGTCGGGAGTAGAATGTTTTTGCCGATGACTGAACGTGGTCATGTTTCCACTGGGGAGATGCATGCGGGTTTTTGCGCGCATACGAAGCGAGGGGCCCATTCACTGTGCAATAGCCAATTGATAATATAAAATGTAATTCACAACTTGTAGGGCTGGCACGAGTCGTCATCTCACACAGACACTTAATGTGATTCTTAAAACCTAACCTAATTTTGACATTATCATATGACAAGAGAATTATGGTAAATATATGTAACTTATTTAATTCCTTTAGCGTTTATTTTAGAAATAGAAGTTTAATTGAGTTAAAGAGATTTGTTTCAGCCCTCAGAGTGCATTCAGGTTTCGTAGTTCGAGGAAGCGGTTGTAATTAATTTATCCACTTTTGGTGAGATGTTTAATTCATGCGATTCGTTTCTGTCGGACGCAACTCTGAACCAATACCAATGGACGGGTCTAATCTCTACTGAAAATATGTACTTAAGTTTTTATGTCTCTAAGAAGTTACGACATCTTCTAATGTAAGATTACTATCGAGTAATAGGCGATCGCGATTTATTGAGGAAATGCTGGGTTTTTACTTTATATAATAAGTATCTGATAAAACAATAATTTGAAACAAAATTAACAATTTCCGTCAAAATATATAATTTGCTACACTTGTGAGTAATTGACGTGATCAAGTCACGTTTTAGACTCTAAGGCCTAGCAAGTCAATATTATCTTACATTCAGTAATAATCAAGAATCCAAAGTTTTTATTTGATTTTCGAAATTAATTTTTATTTATCTCATATATAGGTACATAAACTATTCAGTAGGTTGATCCAGGCTTCTACTACCATATAAAATATAATGACTCCTGTCAAGTAGTTTTTGACTTTTGTGTGATTCGTGCAAGCAAAATTAATTATAACAGATTATCACTATTTTTAAATCTTTAAACAAAATTCAAATAGAATTATATTAAACATTTGTATGCTTTTTAAAGTGTTAATCCACACTGAGGATAAAAAGTACTTAGAGAACACATGTAAAAATTTGAACACAGCGGGCCTAGAACCCGCGCCCTCTTGCGAACCGTGCAAGCGCTCTCACCACTGAGCCGTTCTTCATCACGCTGCGTCGAAATTCTGACATGCTTTATACAACTTACATCGTTGTTAGCATCTCTATAGGAAGATTTTTACAATTTTTCGCTACCCAAAGACCATACAAGGTTTGCAAGAGGTCGCGGGTTCGAGTCCCACTGCATTAAAATTTTTACGTGTTTTCTTTAAGTAGAATTATATTAGCATGTTGGAAAAAATAAAATATTTTTTCAATTATTCAACTTTATTTCGTGACTTCAACTAATACAACATTAATAGAAACTATGGTCTGCCAACCAGTTATACAATTGCAATAAACACCTGAACAAATACTGATGGAGAACATCTGGAAACTTTCGTCGTTCTGACTTGGCATATGCATGTATTTGTGTGACTGAAGGACAGTGATGGAGGCAAGTGGTAGCTTCTACGTTACAAATATCTGTAGAGATATTATATTTTTAGTGAATTCGTGACTTTTTGTCGCAAAAAAGTAAAGAAATTAAATGTAAAAAATAAATTTGTTTATTTAAATTAAAAAAATGTGTAATAATTTAATTGTAAAATTATCTTTTAAACGCATATTTATGTAAAATATAATTTCTGATAAACATCACGGTGTTAGATTGATAGTATAGGCGATAGCGTATAAAATTGAAATTGTTTATTACAACGGAAGTCATCGATTCAATCTTACTCGATACGTAATCAATATCTGGTGCTAATGTACTACACTTGATACATGTATTGTCTTTGCGACTTTACACGGAAATTATTCACGTAACTGATAAGTACCAGATTTTAAAATAAGTTTTCAAGAGAGTTCTTTTCTCTCTCTATTCTTTATTTAAGAGTATTTTTTATTATAGTATTAGTTAAAGCAACATGGGATCACTCCCATTAGCACACACTATTCACAGTCAACGCGTATTTGCACAGTTCGGTATTAATGAAGCGTGTTAAAGTACAAGGGAATTTTATTACTCACCAACGTGTTTCATTCAAAGAACAAGTTATATTTTGAAGCGTCTATGAATTCTTATTTAAGCGTTGTTGTATCATTATATATATATATATATATATATATATATATATATATATATATATATATATATATATATATATATATATATATATATATATATATATATATATATATATATATATATATATATATATATATATATATATATATATATATATATATATATATATATATATATATATATATATATATATATATATATATATATATATATATATATATATATATATATATATATATATATATATATATATATATATATATATATATATATATATATATATATATATATATTTTATGTTGTTCACAATTGTAATGTGTGTCAGATTGTTGTGGCGTTACTGCACACACATAGTCACACACGTGACAGTAGTGGCGTTACTGCACACACATAGTCACACACGTGTGTGTTCAAGCTTTTTGTTTTTTATGGTTTCGATAGTCACGCGTGTTATCATTATAGCTGCTATAGAACCATCTTCACCCAAGGTGCTGTGTCTACAGCGATAAGATGGAGCGGGTGTGTTAAGCATAAAAAATGTCAAAAGTTACGAAAACTAAATATTACAAATAGATACCATCTTTTTTATGCCTTTTCTAGCAAACCAAATTTGAACTCGTGATCGTTTAAAACCTGTTTCGAGCACAGACTTTATATGTACATGTAATATAATTAGTTTTTACGTTCGAGCGGCATTGACAAGTGGAGAGACATGACCGGACGTGTTTCAACATGACGGACCAGATAGTGTGGATTCATTTAGCGCACAAGAACTTGTGTTGTCAACATTTGTAAAAAAAATCTTAAGTTTTTAATTTTTCTATGAATATATGTATAAATTACTAATCGTCCTAGTAATTCCTGTAGCTGGATTAAAAGTTCTGACTTCTTGCCATAAATATTTTGGTTTTGATTTCGTGGCGAATTGTATCTGCATCAAATGTACAAGTATTTTTTTTTTTTGGGTGTCCTATTAAAAGTTTTTTTCTGTCCTCCAAGGAACTGCAATGGATTGTGTAACATGTTATACATATTTTGTATGTACATTTTATATTGTTTGTTACCCAAATAAAACAAAAAAGAATAAATATTAATTTCAGTTTAAGAGATCAGAGATCTTGAAAGACAGACACAGACGGACGGAGAACCAAGTAATTCCACAAGGGACCGTCCGTTTCTTTCCTTTTGAGGTATGGAATATTTGAAACGTATCAAACAATTTAATTCTCGAAGATTTAATAAGATTGTAATAATACGTTATAAAAATAATGTGTGAAACCGTTAAATAAAGACGGGTGATTTTATTTAGTCTCATTGAAATATTCTATGTGAAAGATATAAGTGGTTTATTAAAAATAACTAGCACTTTTTTATAATGTACCTTTTTAAAACAAATATTTTGCAATAATTAGAAAAAAAACGTGACTCCATAATTTTATCGTTAGTCGGATTAACATTTTAAAATGACAAAATATTTAATATAATAATAATAATTTCCAAGCAAGAACTGGTGACCTCGTGAAAGTTAACTCCAATTAATGACCAATCTTTTATTTTAGATATAACAGAATTGAAACTAATTTATGAAATAATCTACTTATGAACCCGTTTCTTCACTATTTGCAGTAAATATTTTGACATCATTAATTTCATTTCAAATGGGATCTAGAACTAAAAGCAAATCCGGTTTAAAATTATGATAGTAAAAAAAGTTAAACGGCTAACCGTGCAAAAAACAAGTCGCTCTCTGAATCTCGCACGCATATAAAATTGTCGTATCGTCGACCATCTGCATATTAGAAAATACTTAATAATCAGAAATAGGTAAGCGGATCCGTGTCATTCGTTGATTTCTAGTACGTATAGATATTAAAAGGGCTAAAAAGATGGAAACGGAAGACACTCTGTTCAACGTCTTTCGCTTTTTTCGAAACATTGCGTGTCGAGTGGCGGTATTCAACGCTGCGTTTTGCCTAGTTGCCAAAGCGAAAAAAAATTGAATTTCAATATTTACCATTCTCGAGTGTAAATTCGATTCCCTGTCGGGGAAGATGTACTTTTTCATTTCCATTTTCTCTGGCAACTAGGCAAAGTGTAGCGTTGAGTTACTCCACTATCGTAACTGCTACTCAAAATCTTATGGACGCGCACCTGATCTGATACACTCATTTAATTTCTGATGTACTTTGTATATATACACAAATAATTGTAAGTATATATCTAATTATCGGTTATTTTTACCCACTTTATATATTATTAATGTTACTTTACACAAGTAAGTAATATTATGACATAACTAATAGTTTGAACATAATAATTGAGTACAGGTTTTGGTTCACTTAAGGCGCGTAAACTAAAGCTAGACAATTTCCAAAATGGTAAAGAGTCATCTTTATTGAACTTAATTCATACAACAATTTAGTTAAAGTGTACAAAAGATCTAATTAAACAGTTAGTTTCGCGATTCCAAAGTACTAGAGTTGTCGGTGTTCTGTCATTAATTCTGTCATTGTCATTTGATACAGTCACGTACCATAAATTTAAAATAAAGTAAAGATAAAAAATAAAAATATAAAAAATAAAAACCCAAGCGATATTATAATTAAAGTAATAATATTGTTCATAATTTTAGTAACCACACATTTAGAAAAGTGTTCGTTTATATTATATACATTAAGCTACAGATTTTTAATTTTGTGATAGTGAAATTTCATTGTTAAATTTCATTTTCAATATATTCATATACTTAAAATTTTGTATATTATTCATATAAAAGGCCTTAAGTTCGTTTAGTTTTTGTTACTGACGTTATTATACTTTACGTAAAATGGAACGTTTCTGTCAAATACAAGCGTGTTGTCAAATTGTACCGCGATTTTTGTATTTTGTTAAATATTAAATAAATGTTTCAAGAAATATATTTTATTGTAAAATTTTGATATATTATACATATAATGCCATGAACGATATAGTATTTGTAAGTTTATATGTCATTGAAGTAGCTTATAATCTGTTAAATGTCTATTTTAATTTATATGTCAAAATATAATTTCATATTAAATTGTATTTTTTTTGTATTATTATGAATATTACATATACAAAAATAAGCATAATATTTAATTGGATTATTACATTTTGAACTTTCTTATTTTGGAACTTTAGTTTTGCAATTGTATGAGATGTTTCTCTTATGTTACAGAAAGGGATAAAAAATGAAGGGTGATTTAAAATAGGGTAAAACATTTCAACCCTTTCGTTTTTTAGCACACGCGCATAGGGGTTTGGGACTTTTTACCCAATGGGAGAGAAGGGTTGAGAAAATGTAGATTTTATTCGTCGCAAGTATAGTTCATCCTCAACTCGGTGGGTGCCCCGGTAAAAGTAGAGCCACCGTTCAGTACCCTTTTGAACTTGATAATGGAAACTTGTTTATTATTTGCATATATATTTTTTACAAGGAGTATTGTGTGCTTTGTAATTAAAATATTATAAATTCTTTATAAATATCAATAAAAGATTTAAAAAAATATTGCTATAATTGTCTATTGTGAGTGGAAATGGGATTGTTTGGTTTTTAAGACTTATTCGGTAAGGTTTTTCAATATAATTAGCTTCTTATTTACATTTATAACAGTATTTTAAGGTATTGGAAATAATAACAAGTAAATTACCCTTTTGTATGTTATTGTATATAAGTGAAAGATATTATTGCAATGAATTTTAATATGCATTATTTTCATATATATTATTATTATGTGTTCTAAAAAAAATACAACATTAAAATAATATTTAACTAAATCTTTTAAAAAATTAACTAAACAAAGAAGAAAAAAAAGTTTATTATAAAAAGTTTATTATAAAATGCTCAAAAATTGCATTTCATTTTGTATAGTTTTTAAGCATTAATGCTTAAGTAGAAAAGTATATTCTGAGTATGTTCTATCGACTGTACAAAAAATATGCTTAGTTCTTGAATAAAATATTACATGTTAATGAATTATTTAAAACTACAACATAATAACAAGTATATACTTATAAATACTATACTAATAAATTACTAAAATTCAAAAGTTAGATAAATTTCTAAAAAACTTAAAAAATATAAAATATACAAATCATCACCTTAACTATATAAGGCGAGCAGATCTCAAATAGCCAAGCTCACGTTTTAGTTTCCAACAGAAAAAAAAAAACAAATAAAATAAAATGTTCGACGCAGTTCAGTCACGTTATCCCTCCATTACAGCATTGTCCTCTCACAATGGAGATGGAGTATAAAGAATCGCGGCCATTAGGTAAATTTTCTTATTCATTTTTTTGCGTGACACCCTCGGCGTAAAAAGTGGGGAAAGCGTTATTTATCATGTTGAGACGTGGAGTGGTTCACGCCGAGATCTCAATCTTGCGGTGTAAGCTTTTTGTGAACGCCGTAATCGCTCTCCAGTCTTAGGACTTGGCTTCAGGTGCTTTTTTGTAATATTACGGGAGAGATGGAAAATTGCTTTCGTATATTTTTAAAATATTACTGTCGTAACAACTAAAAATTAGTAAACGTCTTGATAATTTTAAATATATAGGAACTTATATCTTATGTTTTGTTGTTAATGTCATAACTTTGATGCATTTACCAATTACATATGTTGTAAATTATCGTATAAATAGTTTCATTGTAATTCATTGCACTTTTATGTATTTGTAGAATAATTTCAAATAAAAACAACTAATATATATTCTAAAATTGTTCATTTAAGCATAGTACCGTACGCGTCAATAGCTCTAAAATCCATCCAACAAAAATACCTCATATAGCGTGTAGTAAGCAATGATTGCTGTGAAATTATAGAAAAATGATTTCAATTTGTGTAGGGAGTAGGGAGTGCATTATTCCGCTCACGCACGTTGCAGGCGAGTGCGGGAGATAAGCGTGTACCGAAATGCCGAAAGTCCGAGAGCGCCGGGGGCCTTATCGGAAACGGCTTAGTTGACCCCATGCAAACTCCCTAATGCGACATTCCTCATCTACCCTCCGTTACCCTCCGATCGATCTCGATGCAAACTCGCGATCTGCTGTGGCCATGGGGATGCCAGTTTTGTTTCTCGCTAATAATTTTGTTTTATTACCGTGTCGGCGTGAGCCATGAGTAGATGTAGTTTCTCCTTATGATTATAATATAAGTATATATCGTCGATTTCACTTTAAAATATTATAAAGGTAATCTATTAGGTGTATCTCGTACGTAACATCATTGCAATTTTATAACGCAGTATATATTTTATAAATACATTCTTTATTATTACGTTCTATGCACAAAGGAACATTTTTAAAATACTATATGGAAATTTGCGTACACAATAAATGATTTCAACTGTATAGTTTGCACGTGGATGAAAACCGACCAACAATTAGCTGGGAACGCCATATTCAATGAACTGAACTGAACTCAATTGTAAATAATTTTGTTTTTTTTTTTTTTATTTTTTTTTTTATACTTTATTGCACAGATTAAAAAAAATGTACAAAGGGCGGACTTAACGCTATGACAGCATTTTCTGCCAGCCAACCCAGAATAGTGTAGGAGAGTAGTCAGTAGGGTGTGCTCATAAAAATTAAAGAAAAATTTAAATACATACATAGCAATAGATGCCTAAAAATATATATAATAATAAAACAGTACATTTCTATGTTATACATAATACATAAGTATACCTATACATAAATATGCATAAACATATACATACACATATATACATATATACACATACATATACATATATATATATATATATACATACATATATACATATATATACATACACATACATATACATATACATACATATACACATATAAATATACATATAATCCAATTATGATAATAATTTTGATGGAAGGACATCAAGTAGTATTGAAAGATGCAGATAAAATTTTTTTACTTGGCTTGTTTCTAACATTGAATTTAATTATATAGGTACCTATACAAGTAGGTATAACCTGGTATTGTTATGACTATACATAATTTGAATATTCAATAAATAAATAATAATATAATATGTATTTCATTGGTATCTATGAATAATATTATTTATTTAAACATAACATGTCGAGGCCAGGTATAGGTCGGAATTCATTCTTTATGTATAAGCTATCGTCGGGCGGCGCATAGAATATTTGGTGGCTGATCAAAAAGTCCAATTCGGTTTTATATGCCACTGAATACTGAGTGATCTCGAGGAGACGCTTGCCTATATATCTATCTGCATCATATATGACATTTAATAATTTAACGTAGCAGGATTTGAACCTACATCATAAATAGGTATCGCCTCATTGTGCAACGGTTGGTAACGTAAATGTTAATAAAAATAATTTTTAGGTTTTATACCTAAAAATTTTTTTTATTAACAATTTTAGGTAAATTTAAACTTTATTTATATTTTTTACAGTATTTAAAGATTAGTTCAGTTCAGCTGTAAAGGATATATTTAGTCTGTACCGATGTATGTTTATAATCTATAAAATAAAGCAAAAACTTTTAAATGTACTTATATATAACCTATATGTAAAAAATGTATGTTGAAACCAAATTAATTTCATTTTTATTTTTACTGTAAGTTTTTGCGCATTCTTCTACTTGGAGCATTGCTTTCCACAAATCCAGTGATATTTTAGCGTTCTCATAAATATTAAAGGTAGCTCGTGTCAGTGGGATTGAATTCGACCTCGACGTGGACGCGGATCCCCTTAGACTTAGGTTTTTTCTGTTCGCGGATTACGGAGATGTGATGTATGGCCGCGGGTGGCGGTAAATCAAATTTTGATTGCTATTTTCTTTGTGGAAAGTCGAAGTCCTCGGGGAGCGGCGCGTCGTGTAACATGGGTTAACCGATCCCCAGGCGATCTGCGCCGCCGCTGTCTTCTTATGCGAATTGCTTGTTTTTCCAATTATTATTTTCTGGAATTTCTGCGATGACGTTGTTAAATGTTGATTGAAAATAATTTAAAAAATGTTTGAATTTTATTGTCTATATTACAACTTCTTTAACACTGAATACATTCAAAGTAGATAATATTTTAAAAGACACAAAAACATTAATTGTAATAATTTGCTTGATATTGAGTTATTATATTATTATAAACATCTATTCGTAAAAGTCTTAAAACAGAAACCCTAAATTTAACGTCAAAATCAGTTGAAGCTGTTGCAGTCGTTACAACCGAAGAGACGATACTAACTTAAGTTTACTTAAGGTCATAGAAATCGAATTTGCTTGGATAAACTAATTTCAGTGAAATAAATTCGGGATCGTAACCGCTCGTGTGATCCAATTGCGGGTCTCGTATACCCCCGCCCGCCGCCGATCAAACTCGGCCGCCCTTTAAATATTTGAACTGATATTACATCATAGTAAGTACCTACTTCTGTGGGGACTTAGTAGATAGGTTAACTAGATGCAGCTACATGCATTGACACTCTTATATAACAGTATACATATATCAAGATATATGCATAAATATTTTAAATGTTCTTTAAGTGTATATTGATATGTCGCAGAAGAATTAAGTCCAATAAATCTAAAACTTGTAGTATCTTTATAATATTTCAAAGTATAAATTATCTACGCTGTATTTAAACTAACGAAATAGGCGTTTTCTATATAAATAAAATGGCCAAGATTCAAGTGTTGTTATATCTTTTATTGGTATAAGTTTAACAGAAACAAGGGTAAGTAAATTTAATAGCGCATTGATGGGAGTGAAGGCCGTTACGTAGTAGCTGTGTAGGTAGTAGCTAGTAGTGAGACCTACCCAGTGTAGGTGGCCGGCGGGCCCACCCTATCGGGATAAAAAAGGTTCGCGGGGAAATTCGACCCTTTTTATACTAAATAGGCAGCTAACACGGCCTGAGTGGAGTTTCAATAGATGCTCTCTCGATGGAAGAAGCGACCTGTAAAGAATCGAGTGGAGGGACCCGAAAAACCCTGTTATCTACACACTATAGGTACGTACTCGCACATACGCCTCGGACGCGTGTCACAGTTTTTCCTTTTATTTTTTACGCGTGCCCTCCTTCAAGGATAAAAGGTGGAATTCTTTTTAAATTGGAAATGTTTTCTAAGAGGATTACGATTTGCGGAGGTGCGCTACGATTTGAGCCATTGGAAATAAGGGATCGCGTCGCTGAATAGCTACTTGTTTGTGTTAAACGTACATACAGAGGAGAGGACAGGCCTTCACCCTTCGTAAGCTTGTTTCTTACTGCACAAGAAAACGTTATATTTTATTGTATTATTGTAATATCTAAAATTAAATATATATCCCGTATGTATAACGTATATTACGTTACTCAAGGCAGTGGGCACGAATTGTTAAGATACTCATTTCCAAATTTCTTGTCTAATTTTGAGACATTGCGTTTTAATTGGCGGAGCAAACCAATAAATTTAATAAATCTTTGTCCTCAAGTGGTAATCGAAACTGTTGCGTTCACAGTCGGACGTATTTTAAAATTTCTAAAGATAAGCTTTAGCTCATCAATAAAGGTCTATTAATAAAACGTAATATAAAATATTACAAGAAATGTTCCTAATACCTACAAGTATAAAAAAACTACTGATGTCTATGAAACATCACACGTGTTTAAATAATAGCAAAATCCTCCGTATTTTTTTTATAAAAATTCAAAAGTAAATGTTCAACAAATATGACCGTGTACGGGCCGCAGTATAGATCATTACGCAAAATGTTACACTTAACATACTCCCACGATGCTTTAATCCGACTTCCGAAATGGGAAAAAATGAAAAGGGCCTTTATTAGACTAACAATTGAAATTTGGCAATGACCATTAGGCACTGGGAGAGAGCGGCATAAATCCCTTACAGAAATAATTGTTGCTACATTTGCGATATATTACTTTAAAGGAAAATATCTTCTAAACAGTAAGCATAAAGATCGTTTCCCTAGTGAATGTTGTTTTAAAATTGGACTGGCTGCGAATAGAATTTGAGCTGGGTCAGCTCGTTGGATTTAAATTTTTATTTATCCCTCTGACCCTTGTGTGTTGCGAATTTTGGTAAATTTAACAATAATATGAATTTTAACAACATGGTGGGGTGGTTTCTGCGAAATAATGTAATATATTTGATATTTGTCTTTTTCGGCAATTCACGTGCTTTTTGTACTCATCTAATATCTACGACGATTTGGTTTAAACGGTGCGCTTAGTGTTTTATCGAGATGGCACATTATGCCTACAGAATCTATCTGTCTGTGAGATGGACCAAAAAAAGTAGAAAAATCTAAAATAACTATGTAATTGTTTTTGTTATTTATTCATTTAAATTTTATATTCTGTTATAAGTGTTTCATATAGTATATTGGTACATATATAGGTACATAGGTACATGTGTTTAAAAGCACATGAAGCAATAATGAAAAATTATTGCGAAATTTTGGTTAATAATTGGTTCTTACATAAAAAAATATATGTTTAAACTAACTTAGTAGCAATAAATATACTACTTTAGTGATTTTAAAATATAATGGGCATGTGCATGTAATGTGCAGCGTTGCACAATGCAGCTACTCGCTCCAAGTACAAAGCGCGTCTAACACCCGACGAGACGCGGCGGACAGGTGGTCAGTAAATATAAAATATTATATTTACAGGGTTTCGACAAAAACGACGGAAATGTCAATTACTTTAGCATAATTTTATGGATTGCCGTGACAATAAGGTATTTAAAGGCAAAAAGTGTACACTGAACAGAAGTTCACATACATACGTGTCTACGATTAGGTAAACGGTACATCGGCCTTGAGATATTATCGGTGTCAAGTAACGGAACTCACTCCCACAATTTTATATAAAGGTAATTTATTGAATATTAAGAAAAAATATTTTGAAATAGCGTAGATACTTATACCAGCATTCCCTATTAGAATTAGTCTTAAAGTTATTGTGTTTTTTGCATCTCACCAATTTGCTCAATAAACCACTTATTGATAAACAGAAGAAACAGAGAATCCAATCACTGCGTACTTCACTGTGTGGAACAACTTAATGCTATCTTGTTAAACGAGAGCTAAATAAACTACGAAACTCACTATAAATATTATGGCTGTATATATATGGAGCCTCGAAAACCAATTTCAGACATAGTCGCGTTACATACATAGCGCGACGCGTTCAGTCCATCAGTGCCATCAATATGACATACGCGGAGGTAAACATTTTATATATCATTTTACTATTACTATTACTGTTACAGTTACGACTACATTCCGGGGTTCATAAAGTATTTGTAACGAGATGGTCATTACTCGGAATGCCTCCGACTACGCGCGTCACTATATTTTATCGGCGAGTGCGAGTTATATCGATACCTAGATACATAGGTCACACACGATTCCATAACACGACACTATTGCTAAGGCTGTAATGTGAGGTCGGAATAAATATATATTTAAAAATGTTCTCACGCGATATAATTATCGATTTTATGGCGATACTTTAATGAGTAATTTAATGACAGAACCTTACTTAGGTTTTTTTGTTTTTTTTGTATTGCATCTTTCAGCGCAGTAAGGCGAAGCGCGGGGCGGTGCGGGGAGGCGCGGGGGGCTCGACGTGCCAAATCGTAATAAACTGTTTACGACGTCCGAGTGAGCGTATCGATTCATGTAGTATCGATTGTCCGCTCAATGCGAGGAATTTAAAATATAATGAGCGATATAACATCTCGTAAGATATTATTAATTAAATAATGTTTCAATATATCGTATCATCGGACTCTAATAATATCTTTAGCTTTGACAATTAAATAATCAAAATGAACAGATTAATTGTTTATATTCATTCCGACATTTTTTTTGAAAACTTAACGTTATCTTAGCAGTCGTCTTCGTTTAATTTCAATAGAGATGTCTGTGGTAGACGCCCATTTTAGACAATCCTTACAGTTTTAAAATCCGTGACTTGTAAGTGTTTCCGCTGGTTGAAAGCTAAATCTGTAGGAGTCCAAGGCAGTATGCGAAGCCAATCGGAAACCATTGGCGGTAGTTTGATTTATTGATTGTATCAAATGACAGACGAATGCCACCTCAGTTTACCCGCCTTAATACTAAGTGAACAACTGATTCCTCCAAAATGTTGCATATAAAAAAACTTACTCTTGTCCATCATTCTGGCTAACACAGTAAAAATGTTTTGTATAAAAAGAACGTACCTAACTTTAAAGAAGTATAATTGCACTTGTTTGTAATGCATATGTCAGTAATTAACAAAACGTACCGTATACACTACTTATATAAAATATATTTTCCTATATAAGCTACCAATTTGTTTTTTCGAATTTTATTTTATATGAACAAGTGAACTGAGCTTTAATAAAGCTATTTTAAACATTAAGAAAAGTGAAATATAACGACATATTGTGTATGTACCTATATATGTACGCGTACCTAATAAGTAATACGTGTAATATCTACTATATTTAGAATGTATCTCTTTTATTACCATAGGGTGAGTGGACATTAGTATGTACCTATGAGTATTATATATATATATATATATATATATATATATATATATATATATATATATATATATATATATATATATATATATATATATATATATATATATATATATATATATATATATATATATATATATATATATATATATATATATATATATATATATATATATATATATATATATATATATATATATATATATATATATATATATATATATATATATATATATATATATATATAATACTCATAGGTACATACTAATGTCCACTCACCCTATGGTAATAAAAGAGATACATTCTAAATCACAAAATATCTTACGGCCAGCGGAATGTCCGCGAGGCGTGTCGCGTCGAGCTTTATAGTGCTTTCACGATTGCATCTACGTCCGTACGTAAACGTTCCCCTACTCGCGCGAGCTGCTGGCAAGCTCACTGGCGTGTTACAGGCGGTGTTGGAGAAATGCCATCATAACTCGCCATTTTGTGGAAAAATTGGTTTAGTTAAAGCACTCCGCTTATTTGTCGTATTCACGTTTTATTGCTACGTCACGGAGCTTTTATTCGTATATTATGTTATAGTACAAATGAGAAATATAAATGCTGTTACGTGTATTTACGTTTTATTTTCGCTATGTCACCTCGTAATAATAGAAAATAATTATTTTAGGCTTTTTGTTCAAAAATATTTGATTAACTGTAACAACTATATTGAAATGGTTATTTTATGATATATTATTTTCGATTTACCAGTTTAATTGCCTAGATATCTACCGAAAGCTTTTAACCATAGAAAATAAAATCACATAGGATGCTTACCGATAAAACAAGAAGCGAGCTTTGAAGCGAGTTCCCCTAATTCTAGCAAAGTTCGTTAATATTTGTTATAAGAATACATTATGTTTGCTAAGTGAATGTATAAATGATAGATAGCAGATCGCAGTTGACAGGCTGTGAGCGGACGATGCGAAAGGGTTGTAGTGCGTCGTGATCGATGGCTCCTTTGTCTTTACGAGATATGGCCATTAACGCGTTTGGGTTCGCTAATGATGTTGTCACTTAAACTAACTTTATACTTGATCTATCTTTCGAAATATTATCTAGTTTTGGTCGTAGTTACGCGTCCGTGTGCGTACAGCATCTGGTTAAACGCAACAGTTTTAGGTTCAAAATCCACTTGGGAGAAACGAGGGCAGTGGAACTCCCACTATTCAAAACAGAATGTCGCTAAAACTATATTGAAAAGAGTTTTTTAACACTAGGTTTCATATATCTATCCTATATATTTTGAGCGTAATGCAGAACAAGAATGTAATATTTTTTTTTATTTAAAGTATAGATCACTATTTATTTCTAAACAGTGTCCCTTTCATCACTACAAACGTTAGTCGAGGATTATTTCGATAATCATAATTCCATTTGTCACATTAATGTAAATAACATCAGAAATATAGAATTGTTCCTCTACTTTTCCCAGGAATCATTTTTTAACTCCGCCACTGCCAGCTACCGACGTCCGACGTCAGTAAGTGAAAACATCGTGATTCGGCATGGAGCGGAACAATTAATCGATTCCATTATCATAAACCGTTTTATGGAATGTTCCCCTGAAGCCTCCGTGATTTATATTTCGGCGGTGACTTGCACTTCGACTGTCTATCGGTTTTCTGCTCGACTTCATATTGTGCTGTACGCATACATGCGTGTATAACTAACTTGTATCTAATAAGAAGTTACCTTGTTTTACAAGTATTTAATTGCAAACAGTGTGAGGAAAATCTTTCTTTGATCTTACAAACCACTTCACAATTTAAACTAGTAAATGATGCTCTTAATATTGTGACAAACAGGATTCGTAGAAATTTTTCGTTTAGCTGCGCTGCAAGTCAAATCACAACAATAATAAACCATGAGACTATACTCGTATATGTTTAATATGAGAATCTAACATTTGTGCTATGGCTATACTTTATTGAAATTGTTAAACATAAATTATAGTTACTTTTAGTAGTACATTCCTCGTTGTCTGTCAGTTCTGTCAGTACGAGCGTGACTGACATTATTATGTACAAGTACCCTCCTACGGCTGTATGTGTATCTCTTTTGTTTATCAAACTGTAAAATTATCATTTTTAATGTAAGTATGTGTACATACGCGTCCGTATTTGGCCCGCTGTAGGCTAACGTCAGTCCTTGGCGCAATCCATTAAGCCGAGCGAGCGGTCGCGTTTCAGCGACTCATACAATAAACATCGTGGTGTTTTTGCTGGAGACACTAAGAGCGTGTATTTTTTATCCAACTTTAGTGCGTTTTTTGTGATCCCTTGTTATTCTTTACGTTAACTTACAAATACATATACACACATAATGTATGTTCGCGATCGGTCTTGTGGGTAGGTTTGTCCTACAGGACGTGAGATGTCTCACAAATATGTCATAACTACAAATATTTATAAATATAAAAGTAAAAAACACGCCACACAAATTCCATATCCATACGGGAATATTCGAATTTATAATCTTAACGGGAAGTGGAGAACGGAGGCTCTATCTCATCCTCTACACAACCTTGTAACAACGGAAGAGCTGAATTATTAAATATCGTAACTTCACAAATGATTTAATCACATGAAAGATTTGTCGAATTTTTATATTTATATATTTCATTGTTTTAGATAGCCCGTTTATCGAGTAATTTAAATCATTTCAGAATCGTCTCGTACATTTGAAGTGTCAATTGTAATAAATAACTATTATGTGACATTACATTTAAAGTCGCCCCGTCGTACTTCATCACACTTCAATTCTTGTTAAATATGTATCGACATAATATCTCTGGGAGCTCCTAGAGTTGGAGATGGCGGACATTATTCAAGTAGTTTTAGCCTTATTATTATTCCGCGTGTAAAGAAGGGAATGCTTTGGACGTCGTCGGGGGATTTTGAGCGGCGCCGAAATATATGATGCGACTTTTATCAACGCTGGCTTAGCTGACCAATGTTTTATGTATGTGTGATGTACGTACTGTGTAGACTGTAATCTGTGGGCTGAAGACTGTAGACTATAGACTGTGGGCTGTAGAGTGTAGGCTGTAAAGTTGTTGATGGCGCTGTGTTAATGCATAGTCTTTGCTTGATTAAAAATAAAGTAATATTTTCTTATCCATTTCATCTTTAAAATAAAAATTGAAATATCTAAGTACAATACGATACATAGATAATATATTCACTCATACTTAAGTTTTGAAAAAAGATCTTTACTGCAGTATCTACTACTATATATTGTAAAGCTATATTTATAAATATAAAATGCAAGTGTCCCGGCATCTCACGGCATTATGTCATTGAATCGTAAAACCAAGCCTTGACCGATGACGCTCGACGTCCACCGACACTTTACGTGCTGCAGTTTTATGCACATTTAAAATTGTTTAACTTGTTTGCTTTAAACTTAGTTCTATGTCTTACATACATTTCATGCCAAAGTGCGGTGGAGAATTGTCCTCTGGAATAGCGCAAGAAGCAAAGATAAATCATTTGTTATAAAAACATATTTTTAAAACTTTATTTATCTTTTATTTTTATATTATTTGCATCAATACAATATCAACGTTGAAATTACTAATACGACTCTCATAAGACAAACGTACCCTTACAATTAGTCATTATGGTAATTGTATAGTGAATGTGGAATTAGGTTTAACATTTAAGTAACATATTATAGTTTTTTTTTTTTTTTGTCTTATTTACGCTAACATATAACTTAGATTCTCCTATACGTACTACAGAACATCTGACTGGAGTCTCCCGAGGGTCGGGACGCTCCATCAGACGTGGCCGTTAAAATATCCTTCTTTTTATTTCATTATCGACTTTCACTCGTTCTTTATTTGTGAAGAGCTCTTTGAAGCTTTTCAGAGTTGTAGAAAGGTAAATATGATATATGAATGTGAGCTTTAATACTTGTGGAATAAAGATTGTAATTGAATTAGCTGCGCTTTATTCTGTTATAGAAAGCTTATTAAGGAACAATATGGTGTACGTGCTTTTAAGCATTCAAATAGGTGTAACTAATGTGAAGTGCTTATTTGACAAGTTATTGACAAAAATAATAAAAACTAAGCGAATTTGCGTTTTTTATGCATATTTTCTAATAGATTATAATTCAGAGCAAATGTTTCTTTATAGAAGACCCTCGCCCAGCACAGCTCGGCAATACGAGATTTACCTAATCACAGAATTGATTTTTTGAAAATGAAATCTTATAACATAGAGTTTCTGGGTTCGATCCCCAGTCGGGGAAGGTGGATTTTTCTATTTCCATTTTCTTCGCTCTGGCAAAGCGCGGCGTTGAGTTCCGCCACTCAACACGCAATGCCTCGTAAAAGGCGGAAAGCGGGGACGGAGAAAGCAGGGACTATGCAACGGAGTGTCTTGACACTAGGTTCCCACGGTCCCTGCGGTTCCCTCTGCCTACCCTGCCATGTGCAGGATAAAGCGTGAAGCTAAAGAAATTTATGTAATTAACATATGAATGTATTGTTGCAACAAAATCATTTGAACATATGTACTCGTATAAATCATTACATATTCAGTAGGTATATCATATATGTCAGTGCTAGGCCAGGGTTTCGCTGTTAAGAAACCATTTTTCACAATAAAATGATATAGTAATATCAATTGGTTTATTCTCATGCTATATTTTATACAGAAGAGATCAGTTTGACATAATTCAATCCTTTTTATTTAAGTAACAGCTGATATCTCTGGTCAATATTCAAAAATAATATCATGAAGAACTTTACATTGCAAATAGGTTTTACTGATTTCAATAATTAAATTGAGGACCGTCATAGCGCAGGGGCGTAGTGTCTACTCTCTTAATGCGACGATTTGTGGGTTCAATTCGGCTTGTGGCACTTGGGGAAGATGGGTTTTTCTATTTCCATTTTCTTTGCTCTGGAAACCAGGCAAAGAGCGGCGTTGAGTTTCGCCACTCAACACGCAATGCCTCGAAAAAGGCGGAAAGCGGGGACAGACAAAGCAAGGACTAAGCAAGGGGGTGTCTTAATTCTAGGTTACTATGGTTCCTGCGGTTCCCTCTGCCTACTCTGCCAAATGCTAAATGAAGGGTGAAGACAAACAAAATTAGACATTGGTTTTAATATTAAATACTTTTGTAACATAAAATGTATATTAATTTTCGTCAATTTCCACCTACTGACCTATCTATTGCCTGGTATTTCCCTGGATATGACAGCGTGTTGCTGCGTGTCATGTCGTCTGCTTGCGGCGGCTCGCTTTGTTTCGGTCGCAGATTCCAAGCCGGCTCGGACATGCGAATGTCTAATGAGATGATCACTCGCAGGGGTGAGCAAACTTTTGTTGTATTGGAATTGTTGTGCTAAAATCGTTGAGTAATTTTTGTAATGTTCATGTTAGTTTATACATAGGTATATGAACAAGTTTACTTTATAATATATTTACGACAAGAATACTTGCGGCTATAGAATACTTGAACTTTATACCGTCGTGGCGCAGAGGCGTAAGCGTTGAGGGTTCGATTCCCACTCGGAGACGATGGATTTTTTCTATTTCCATTTTCTTCGCTCTGGAAACTAGGCAAAGCTCGGCGTTGAGTTCCGCCACTCAACACGCAATGCCTCGAATAAGGCGGAAAGCGGGGACGGAGAAAGCAGGAACTAAGCAACAGAGTGTCTTAACACTAGGTTCATATGGTTCCTGCAGTTCCCTCTGCCTAACCTGCAATATGCGGGATAAAAGCGTGAAGCTATAAAAAAAAAAGAATACTTGATAAAATCTTATAATTTGATGCTTTTACTTATTTTGAATGGGGTAATCTTAGGTAGTTTAGCCTTTTTGCAATTTGTAACTAGTCCATGGTCGCAGGGCTACCCTTGAGCTACCCGCGAGGAGTTACCCGCATGTTTCTAAAAAATGTCGAATACAATACGAGGTGTATTTATCCGGAAAATTTATATTTATTGAAAACAGTTTATATTAAAGAGAAAAGTTTAGAAAAAAGTTTATATTTATTGAAAACAGTTTTTATAATTATAACCAACGATGCATCTACATTAGATCATATAGTTTGACCAACTCCTGCCTCAGTGCCGCGCCCCTGGCTCTTTGCGGCGCCGACGTCACCTGTCATCCATCAGTCGGAGACAACGCGCATGCGCACACACACACACACACACGCACACACACACACGACGTCGGTGTAAGCATTTAAATTTAAATTTAACGGTATCAAAGCGGAATGCAATAAAACACTTTGCATTCCGCCGGCGGACTAGTTAGTGACTGACGAGTCACTGAAGAACTGCATTTGAATGGAATTTCTATTTTATGTGTGCTCGTTTTTGCTTGCAGATGCATATTGAGTGTTGTTTTTGTTGTGCCGCTTTGGTCGTAACAATTAAGCTATTAGCCTCCCGTTTGCATGTAAATGAAATTAATTACCGATACGATATTGTAAAAAATATCTACATATCATAGACATACGTACTTAGAAAATAGTGCAATTTTGTATTTATTAGTTTTGAACTTTATACCGCTCATAGCATGTTAAACTGAGTGAACCTAGTGTTAAGACACTACGTTCCCCGCTTTTCCGCCTTTTCGGGACACTTCTGTAAGTGGGAATCGATTCTACTAACCTTCGCGTATACAGGCAGACGTTACGCCTCTGTGGCACGACAGTCTTCAATAGTTTTGTAATTGTTTATCTAAAATATAGCGAAGTCTTTATAAATATCTTAATTCTTTAATTATTTCTCGCTTTAATTACTCTGTAAGTCGTTTTTGAATATTGAGATGTTCCTTTTGAATATTATGAGCGTCTCTGATCTGTATCAAAGTCCAGTTCATATTACAATATAAACTAATTTTAATTGTTCCACTCAACATGATGCGACGGAGCATGATTTACAAAATGTCCTTGACTATAGCTTACAATTAATCCACATGAGCTTGCCGCGTTTAATTGTCTAAATTAGCATAACCGAGGCGCCTGCGTCGGTCTCTTTGACTCATCAAAGAAAATACCGACTAGAATTACACAGAACTGCTGAAGATCCGTTAGAATATTTGCGATATAGTAACTTTACATAAATTATATGCCATTTTACATAAAAAGGTCATTATATGTGTTTAATGTTTATAATTCAAGTGTTTTTTTTTTTAAATTTTTACATCATTAGTCTAAGTAGAAAAATGGCTGAACTTTCACTGCCACTTTTTTCGATATGGCAAAATGTGGGCTTTTTAAAGCCTGCATTATTTACAGGTGACAGCTCTAAGTATTGACCTTTGGATAATAAAGTAGGTACCATTGCCAGCAGGCGAGCGACGACACTACTGTGCAGGTAACAACGTTTCGACAAGATAATTGACAAGTGTTGATGTATTTAACTGTTTAATTACACCAACGTAAACGACAACTAAAGTTTATTTAAAAAATTTCGTTATTCTGTTAAGTCTTTAAGTTAAATAGTTAAAAGTATAATATTATTTAAGACGTAATTATGACAAGATGACTTAAAAAAGAGTCCCCTAAAAGGAAAACGTTCATAGTAAAAATATTTTGGTTAGGTAGAGAGAGAGTAATTTCAATATTTAATTTAAAAGATTTGGTTTGAGATTTATTACAAATTTGGCTTGTCTGACGCGCGGCACGAGGTAGGGAATTTTATATATACGAGTATATGTATATATTATTTACATATATACAATAAATATATACGAGCGTACATTAGTAACATCAACAAAGCAAACAAGTATTTCGCGTATTTGAAATGAAACGTGTTTATTGTTACGTTTTTCTACCGCATTCAATGTTTTGATCCACAGATAAGTTTTTACAAAATACTTTAGACGATTATGCACTATTTGTTTATTCTAGATCGCAATTAGACGTCGGCGTTTGTTTGATCTCGTCGGTAGAGCGTCGCAGATCGCTGCGATCTTGAAGCTTATTATTGCGTGTAATGGAGGGGAAGTGTTTAATGTATGCATACCGACTGCACTCTGCTTGCTTTCTTTAAATGCATGTAAATGTTCTCTAAAAAGTAAAGAAGAAATCATTGCAATCAATTGCATTCGTGGTGCAATGACACGTAGGTATAGTACAGTACTTGTATCAGTGATGGCTGCGACTTTAGTCACTCCAGGCAATTATTCTATAAAAATAATTTAATTTATTTGCTTAAGTAATACTTTACCAGAAAGATTAAATTAAGTTATTTAGTAAACTAAAACAAAAAATTAATCTAAACCTCTTCTATATATATGATAGACTAGAGAGCCTTTTCCGTTTATTGATCGGTTAAAACATATGTGTATTAATTTTCATATTAGTAGTAACATCAAACAATACCTAACCAACCAACTTATTGAGTAGGTTTTACTTCTTTATTAGATAATCATTAAAATATATTTTGACATGTACAAGCAACATTTTGATTTTGATCATTTTAGGTATATAATATTATATGTAATAGTACATAACGAGACTATACATTTCTACAATATTTTAAGAATTAGCCTCTTAATTCTTAATTTTAGAAGAGTGTATCGTCATCATTGTCTATCATAATCAGCAATATTGAGACAGATGATGACGATTTTGAGAAGCAAATGTATGTATTTTTATAATAAATGACATACAAACACAGATACATATCTATAAAGTGTGAAGGTTTCCTTCGATTTTTCTCGAATTCTTCTTCATCAGATCTTGATGTGGTATCAATAAAACAACTTTCGAAATACGCTCCTTCAAATCCAGTTCATAAATTACTGAGAAATCGAAGGACATATAATCGACGACCATAAGACCTCTTCCTTTAAGAAGTCGGTTAAAAAACACAATAACAAAATAATTAGGTAGACTGTAACAACAGGATACTAACCGTTCAACCGTAAATACTTCATTCACGCAAGATTGATAATTTCTATAAATAGAAAGTTATTAATATTAATTTATTTTAAAAATATTTTATTTTATCTTTGTTCATAATAATAAGCTAGCGATCCGTTCTCGGCTTTGTCCGCTTTGTAGGTGTTCTCGACTTTCCTTTTTTTCTTGACCAAACAAGTATATAAAAAAATGATTATGCTAAATGTAACATTGGTTTTTCCGGTGTGAATTCTGATTGCATATGAATTTTGGGGTAAAAAGTATCTTTTATGATGTTCTGGGGTAAGTTTTTTAAAATGGGTACTGTAGCTCACACAATCCTGCAAGACAGCCAGACAATTGTTGACAGCAAGAGTAGGAACTTGAAAATATATAGCTACGAGTATAATGAAGCATTTATTTTATATATACGTGTATAACTATTACGTTTAGGATATGCATAATATAATAGTAGCAAAGGCCAATGTACTAAAAAGAGAAATGTATGCTTTTGTTACATTGTCGCTTATGTATGCTAATATATTTTCACATTATTGATATTATTAATACTGTTAGGAGGAAGTACGTTTATATGAAGGTTTTCTCATAAAATCCGTATATATAACAGTGTCTTGAATGTATGTTTTGCTACAGCACGGCGCCACCACCGCTAAAGGGCAGAGAGAGCTTTAAGTTCACTTTTTGTTTACAATCGTTAACTATACTTTCTCTTCATAAATATTAATAGGCACAATTATATTCTTTTTTAATACATTCGATATTTATTAAAGCTTACATCTCAATCGCACTTAGTGTTATGCTCAAGTGGTTTAGGCCTGTGACGGAGAATGATGGATGAGATAGTGGTAAAAAAGATCTGTCATGAGATAGTGGGAAGATCGGTAGGGGGAGGCAGTTGATACTAGAAAACCTAGATTCGATACTGTTATTGGAGATTTTGGAGTGAAGTCGTAT
Organism: Dione vanillae; assembly: GCA_037178615.1. Taxonomy (NCBI): domain Eukaryota; kingdom Metazoa; phylum Arthropoda; class Insecta; order Lepidoptera; family Nymphalidae; genus Dione; species Dione vanillae. The sequence continues at coordinate 178,132 of JAZFAU010000036.1, read as the reverse complement.
AAAATAATATCATTGATCATTGAGGGGGAACCAGCAGAAGATGCCTCCTATAAAAAAGCGTACACAGAAGGCTTTCTATTTTAGACTATGTTCCTAATTGGATTTTTATATAATAGGCACATATGAGAAATAATCCAGAATACCTGAAGATATTATGTTTCGTCGTCCAGATCAAATTTCCTTTACTCTCGAAACCTAAAACGCATAGTATTGGTAGAACTTACATTTCTGGGGACAATGAATATACAGAAGAGTTATAGGTTCGAAGGAGTAGTTTATTCATAGGAAGTAGGAGCAAAAGGTATTATAGCGCAGTTTCTATGTAGTTTGTTAAAATATCTCGACTTTTCTATAACTACTACTAATTCATTTCTAGAAAACATTTCAAAAGGTGTTATTTAAATGGTGCCGCTTTAGAAATTATAGCAACGCTTTTACGGCCACATCTTTCTTTTTTTGAGATATTTATTAACTTGTCTTTCCAGACACAGGCAATTAAGACTCAATATCTTACTAGTAAGTTTATCAGGGTTTGTCCTCATACCTTTCGTCCACGATATTGCTTTAGGTTCCTTGCTCACTAGATCTATATTGGATTCTATGTCTTTATTGTTAAATTTAAACCGATTACTGTAACTTTCTTTAAGTGACTCTAAATAAAGTTTTTATAAACGCGAAATTTAGATGTCTAATAAAAATAAATATATATAAACTATAACTTTACCTGAAAACGATAAATCTTGTTAAATAATTAGTCGCTCTATAAAATATACGAAACATAAATTATTAATATGTAACAAAATTAGTTTCATATTATTATTTTATATTTATTTAAATTGGCATTCAAAACATGTTTATATTTTTGTATTTGGCAAATTGTAGCAGAATGAATGCGGTACAGGGACCGGCGGGCGGCGACCCTATTCACTGTCGCTCATTGTTCGACCCTACCTCTACCGCACTACCCTCCCCCGCACTTGCAGGTACGTGCGTCTGACGATGTCCTGTGCAATACTTACTATACGATGGACAGATTTTTGTACAAAAATCGTTTTATTTATACTGGAGAAATACTCTGAGTTGTAAATAAAAGTATCTTGCCTGTCGTGTCTTCAAGTTAAAATTAAAAATTAAAAAATGATTACTTCGATCTCTATTATCGTCTAAGCATGAATCTTAAGCATTTGTGAATCCACACTGACAGTACATTTCTACCACAGCGCTATGGGGTGGTGACCCCTAGCGCTGTGAGCACTGACGGTGTCATCTAGGGATAACAGGTCTTCGATATTTACAATTTCTAGTTTAGTTAAATTGTTCTTATATTATTATTGGTAAAATTCAAAGTGTTGATTAATAAGTTCATGAGCATATTTATATATAAATATTACACATTAGGTGTTACGTGCATGTGTATATTATTTGTATCATAATTGTCTTAGCATACTGTAGTCTATTTGAAACTATTTAACCTAAATATATCTAAGTTTCAAGACTTTTATATATGAAAGAATTATATTTAAGTCCAACTTTGCAATTTTAAAGCCGGATATTGTTAGCGGGCGTGTTGACACACGCGGTAGAGAGCTCGCAAAAACGCACCATTTGTTAATTAAATTGCTGTACAGGGGCCACTGCGGGGGAAGTGGAGGGGTAGTGAGGGGGAGGGGAGCGTTGTCGTTGTAGAGGGAAGCAAGCTTGCACCGCAAACACTGCTACCAAGGCGGAGCTTTTAGAACTACTCTCTAAAATTGATTGTCAATTAAATAAAGCCTAGCCAATAAATGGATCATGTTTTCTTAACAATATTAAGGTAGCTTTTTGAGAGAACACTAGTTTTAATTTCTCTTAGTAACTTGCCCGTAAATATAAATTAATCGATTACAGTTCATAGATCTAGGCTGTGGTTGTGAAGACATCGGATTTATAATAATCAACCACTTTTTTATCCCTTCTACTTCTCATAAAACATAGAGCTTAGACAGTCCCTCGATGAAATATTAATGAAAAGCCGTTGAATCGTGATGAAGTCATTATAGTTTCTTATCAATATTCATGACGTCAGACATCACACGTCAGACGTGGCATGATTTAGTTGTTTAAATTCAAAACGCTTTAATCGACTCATTTGTTCTTGCGCGTGCACCAATTAGATGCTATTACTTTGTTTTTATGACTAATTGTTATAAAGATCGATATTTATGGGCACAGTGTTTTGTCTTAGCTTTTCTAAAGGAATTGTGAGATTTTCAAACGTTAACACATGTCCAGTATTCATGAGAATATTTGGTTCATTTTTAATATCAGGCCTTTCACTCCACACACTACGTATATGACAACATTACGTCAGTAAAAGTTCAAGTTCTAATACAATTAAAAAGTTGGCGAAATTAAGACTTAGTAGCGACTTTTTTGTACAATTACAATTACCGTAGCCGCTGTAAGTTTAACAAAACGTAACATGGAACTACTAACGAGATGTTTTCTCTAGGCTCGCTAACTAGCCGGTGCTCGCTGGACAAACCCTCGTTATTTTAAACAATTCGATAATGAGGCCCCGCTACACGGTCGCTACACGGTCGCTACACGGCCCGGTACACTGATTGTACCAAAGGGACGCTCCCCTAATCACATTTTCTCTACAATTTCTAAAATAAAGATTTCAGAGATGTTCGCCGTAAGCCACGCTTTTACACATAAGTAGAGGCATTGTTACATACACGCATGTGGGGAGTTTTTGAAGAAATATGTAGTCGTACTTATACGAATTAGCGTAACATTATTGTTAAAACATGTATGTATATAAAGTTACTTTAAAAAATAAGAACATATTAAAAATTTAAAAGAATCAACTTGTAATGTAATGAAAACGTTTTTCGACTTATCCAATTCTTTTCAACTGGAGACTATAAATATGACATATAATAAAATATAAAAATATTTTAATAGAAACATATATGGTAATATAATCTATTTAAACCACATACCGACTGCCTCTACAATAGCCCACTATACCTACTTACCTCCACCATACCCGCATACATAGATATGCAAACACAGCGCTGCTTCATTTACATACACGTGTAAGGTTACTCTGTAGAACTCAACGAATCAGTTCGCGCATTGCGCGAGCGTACGCAAATGAGCCAATGGCGAGCTCCCACCTTCCTCTATGTAAATTTTGCATTCAAATCACTTTAAAATCTCACAGCGCATGCACGAGCCAGAGTTTTTTATTGGCGCTGACAAAAAAGGGTGACTTGTGCCTCTCTAAAATAGGGGTTGCAACCCTTCTAACCCTTTTTTTCATGCAGCTGGTTATTTAGTTAAAAACCAGCACGCGACGCATTCGACGCGTTATTGTTGCGACATCTTCTAAGTAACATCTGGATTTTTTGTAAAAAATGTTTTGTTGTATTACGTATAGTGACAATTGTACAGCGTTTTCAGTGTTTGTGACGTGTTCTATAGAAAATTTATTAACTTCTCGTTTACGAATAAAGCAGTGAAAGTAAGGTGTGGTATCAACATTAGAGCGCGGTAATTTATCGGAGAGACTTTAAGGTGGCGGTGGTTGTGGCATGATGTCGTTCTCATCACTATAATATATATGTATATATTTTACAATATTATAAGATATAATTTGATAAGGAACTTATAGCTATAAATAGAGTTAAGTTTAATTGGCTAGATTCCTTGGACGTATTCCAGAAAAAGGAGAAATCTTAATTCTGGCAATGTTTAAATTTTCATTTGTATGTGAATTTAAGATTCAACATGGGTGTTCACGCTCAACTTATTTAAATTTTTAATTATCTGTGATGGTGCTGTGTTATTAGTAGTCTTTGAGTAATTTATAATTTTTATAAAATAGATTACAAGATACGTGGAGAAAACATATAAAAATATAAATGCAGCGGGGTTTGAACCCGCACGTCTTTCAAATTGTGCAAGCGTTCTGACCACTAAGCCATACGTTGTTCATAATGCCACGCAGAAATTTACATATTGCTTAATATTTTCATTATTATTATTATTATTTTATTTACAAATATCTCCACGGAGATATTTACAATTCCGCCAAATTCAAATTTTTATACGTTTTCTTTAAAAATCTATTTTTTTTGTAATTTTAAACTTACTTAAATTCGTAACCTTATAGCCCCGAAAATTGAGTTTAAAATGGAGAAAGTAGTGTCTTGATACTTGGATATCGCAATATGCGGAATATGCAGCATTTAACACTTCATTTTGCATAGTATCCTTCGCGGGAATCCAGTCCAAGACCATCGCGCGTAGAGCCAGATACGATTCCACTGCACCAAGGTAGCTTAGTCATATTTTCAGAGTATATATAATCATTAACTTTTTAATATAATATGATAAGTTAAGCCCATGTACAGCGTGTGTAGTGTACTTAGTGTTAGAGAGCTCAAGGCGGTGACAGTCCGCGGGTGCGGTCTGCAAACAACGGTGTTTGCGCAATCAACTAATGTAAGATCAGGTTACTCTGTACACTGCAGGCTTGGTACTGTATCTGGGCTCTAGAACTACTGAAGGAACAGTTGTTACATTATTATACGCGTCCATTACATAATTAACTGGTCAAGCTTAAATATTTGCAATTTTTTGGTTTACCTTGTTTTATTGCTTACGTTAGCTATCTATATAGCAGGGAGAATGTTATAGGTATTGACATGGTGCTTTATATGTCTATATATTTTATTAATATATAACATCGAGTAGTACTTATTAGTAATGTATATGTAAATAATTTTATCCTAATTCTAAATTACGATTATCAGTGAAGTTCTTCAAAGAAAACACTCACATATCACTTTTTTATCCATGTCAGGTATTTTCACTTTTACTGAAGACATTAATTTTAACTTTTATATATGTATACTTCTTAAATATTCTATACTCTGTACTTATTTTAATGCATCGTCTAAAATAGCTTTTAAATATTTAATAGATACATATGTGTCAAATTTATGAACTTTTACAAAAACTTAACAAACAAAGAAAATATAATAACTTAATTTATGAACGACTATCAATATAATGTAGAACAATCCTGGCATTAAACATCGCTAATGCACTCGACGGAAATGAAATATCCGGCGGCGTCAGTACCCACGTGCCCACGTATACACTGTCAATGTACATATGTGCTGCCGTATGAGTATGTGCCTCGGCTATTTACTTAATCATTTGTAACAGTTTGATATCGTCATAACTGTCTTACTTTAAGGAAAGTTATTTTATTTGATCCGTTTTCCTCAATTATCCTTTTAAGTATCAATTTTTACCTAATTTTAGGATATTATGAATTACATTGCGTAACTCAATGCTACACTTTGTTCAATATAGATCGAAGTACACGTAAAATTGGAGACTGCATACGTCACGGCTACATCTGTAGAGTGGTCAAATACATTAAATGCAATATAAGCCCATCTTCATATATCGTTTTCAGGTTTAAAGCTTAAGTCGAACGAAAAACCGGTTTAATGTATATTAATTGAATTAAAAGTTTGTGTGAAGCTTAAATTTTTGTTAGTTAATTAAGAATTAACTAGAACCCCAAGTAGCTAGTATTAGAATTAGAATAAGTTGACACAAAAGACAGTTCTCGATGGCCGTCTGACCAAGTTGGCAACACATCTCATAGATAAACAAGGAGAGCCCGCTTTTTAAGAAAACACCGACAACGTAAATAAAGCGACAGTTTTTTTCCCGTATTGACTTTCACTTAGCTCTGTTCAAATGTTTTCTGTGATCAGTTTCTGGGTACTACTTGATACTTACGACTTACATAAAACAATGTAATATAAACTTTTGTGACAAAACAGGATGTACCCTAAAATGTTACCATAATATTACTTCTACTCTTACGTTAACGTAGTAAATGCAGGAAGTGTTTCATTATAATTGGATCCTAAAATTTTAAAGATTCAACTTTCATATACGCTTATTTTCATTGCCTTGATATTACATCCGAGTGGGCCAAGAAACGGGTGGGCTAGTAATAGGTGGGGCTGCAACCCTTTCCGCGGGCTCGAGGGGCGCACCGCCATCCATCACAGACGACAAGCGAAATGTATTTTAATCCACTGCCCCGCACCGGAGCGCTTCATGAAACGTGAAAAATGATCTCACACTCACACACGAGTGGATCTCGCAAGCCGACTTAACTGCCCTCACCTTAGTGTGCGTCTAAGATTGGATTGGGAAGTTTTAGCCGTTTCCATTGTCGCTAAGTACGAAGAAACGAACATTTCGCAGCCAGCTATCGGTAATAAATGACCTCAAACGATCTCTCGCCTCTTATTGCCTTCCTTCCAGACCGACTGGAATGCTGAGGTTCGAGACCGCATCCACCCTCACTGCGACTTTCGATAACATTACATTTATGATAAAACTATTTTTATATGTGTAGATACATATATAGAAATACATGTATTAAAACCTTATTTTTAAGCTAAGTTATGATTTTTCTTAAGATTTCCCATTCTTTATACACAACTAACTACGCTAGCAATTTTGTTTTGTATAATAATTTCTCAACTAACTTTGGTTTAATCGCACCGGCACGACGCGACGTGGTGATATCGTAAATGTTGTTACTTTGCCAAGTTTATTTAGCAGTGTTCAAGTTTTATAGTCTGAAGCGGTCTCAGGAGGCGCTGAGATTTCCGGCCATTTCACCGACGCTCGCAGACATTAATCATACACAAATTGTTGCGTCTTCCCCCGGTCCCGCCGGTCCCGCCGGTCCCGGACTCGCTCCGAAGATATGTAAGCTTCAATTGAGCCAGTCATCTCAGCCCTTTGGAAAATGCGCCGGGTAATACGCCATTCAATGCTTTTAGCGAATAAAATATGACATGACTTAATGATAGACAGCCAAAGAGAGTGATGGTATTGGGACAGTTTGTTTGTCAAGTCAGGGTTGTTTACTTTGTTTACGGTTTTTATGTTTTATAAATTATAAAGAAAAGTACATACAGCAAGTTTAATTATGAAGTAAACTGTAAACCGATACACGTGGCTATGTAAATATCATTCACTTTATGTCTCAATAGAGGTCGGGTCATATAGCGACCCCCACGGCATGGCATAATAATAATATGGAAAGCTTTATTGGCGCTCCGTGGACGGAGATAGTCGCTCGGATTACTAAAACATCTGTCCCGGAAAATTCACTCTCGAGCCGTTTATCGCGTGCTCGAGGGTAGATAGAGAAAAAACTGCAATAGCGTAGTGTCATAACAAAGACGCCGCCACCGGCCGATAATACTATGATTAATACCCGGCGTTATCTTGAGAGTGCAGGCCTCGCCTGCCCTAAGAAACCGCACCATCCTTCATATCTATAACGTTCTAAAAGAAGCAACCGCCAAGTGATTTTAAGCTCTATGTGGTACGTAGTAAAGATGACGTTTAAATGTCCCATGTACTTGGTTAAGGTATTCGCCAGACTCAACATAAGAGTTACGGATTTCGCATAATGCATATTATATTCTTACGGGGAGGTTCGGAGGGTCCCTCTCGGGGGTGAGAGGTGGCTAGAGGCTAGAGGGTGACAGGGTGTGAGGGGGGAGGGGGGGAGTATAGCGAGAGGAAAGGAGGCAGAGGGGAGGGTCCGCGTGACCGCACGTCTTTTGCACGCGACAAGCTCTCGACATTTTTTTATTATTATTGCGCTTCGATGGAATTTATTTCGGCAAGGGTCGGTAATAGAATAGCCGACACGCTTGTTTGATTCTAGCGGCGTTTTTGAATATGATTTTTAAATCGCATAATGGAGTGTGTGAGCTTCTCGAGTTATTTTAAGGGAGGGATCGAGGGCGTTTATACAGAACTAGCAATGAATGCTGGCCGAATATTTGTTGGAGCTGGGATATAATTAGTTTTACGGGCCATTTATCGCGCTCAGCGATTAATAGTGCGGCTATAAACAATGTTAATGGCAGGCTTCAGCGGCAGGTGCCGGTGCCGCTGCTGTAGGGCGCTGCTGGGCGCTGGGCGCGGGATGCGCATCAACATAAAGTCAATATTACGTGAACAATGAACGTATTACTATAAGATAATATAGGAAAATTAATCTTTTTTTATTAAGTTTTTTACTTTATATCCACATCGGAGAAATGTGTAAGGTAACAGGGTCCAATATTGTAATATTGTCTGGGCCACATGTACCTGTAACTTTAAAAACTGCTACCCGGTATTAAAATTATAAAAAAATTATCTCAATTATTACTTCGTAAGAATATAAACACAATTATAAAAAATGATTGTCCCGTTCAGAAATCAATTCACAAAAATATAAAATTAGTTAAATTTTTTGTATTTTGTTTAAGATATTTCAGCTTTAGTTTTATTTAAATTTAAAACATAATGTTCATACAATGAAACCAAGACGACTTACTTGAACTTCACTATTAATTATTGAACTAAGGTCGTTCTCACATCACTTACATCACATCAACGATCCCCATAAAAAGATACTTTGACGGTTTTAATATTTGTAAGCAAATTCCAACATTTGTCATTTATATACAACTTACAAAACATTTAACCTTTTTTTCAATGAAGTCGGTTAAAAATATAACATGCTTCTTTAAATTATTTAAATGTTTCACGTTACCAAGTCTTAAATAGTTGATAAATATTTAATATAATATTAGAATGAGTTATCTCTAGCGGGGTAGTCAGAGTCGGGGTGTAAGCTAGTACTACGCTAAATTTGTTTCATAGTAAAAATATTTTTAATTTAAATATTTTTTCTTATTTTCTCGCACATTGGCATCTTCGTGGGGAGATTTAATGTAGACGTGTTATTTAATAAAACTTTACTTATTAACGTGTGGCTTAGTGGTGGTAGAGCTTGGACAGGTTTCGAGAGGCGCTCGTTCAAATCCTACTACAATCTAATCTTCATAATTTTTCCTATCCTCACTTTACAATAATAACTCTTTAAAACAGAGAAAATATTTATTATAACTGTCATAAACGTACAAATTTCCATGTTTCAGTACAATCGCCTAAGACAGGACCGCAGCTTCAGAGGCCCTTGTGACGAAACAAATTCGACTCATTTTTAAATATAAGGTAATTACTATAGTTATTTGTTTATTTATTTATGTATAAAATTTTAAACATTTATAAGATATAAGCTTTATGAGGTTTTATATATTCATTTCAAATTTGGTATTGTATACTTGTCATGTTGAAGTCGATTTTTTATATTATGAAGTAAGGGAAATCTGCTCTAATAGATATTTAAGATAAAATCTTAAGTTAAGTCTTCCAATTGCAGAAAATGTATTGGTATTTGGATAGACTTGATGAGATTTAAAATATCTTTATAGTACTAACAGTAAATTGTATCACATTCTTTAGTGCTATGTAATATGTTATCACGAATTGGTTTCTTAGAAAAATAAATGCTTCAAGTAAGTCAGGCTTCAAGCTTCAATTAAATAAGTAAAGTTTATTTTGTGCAATATTTTTTGAGCTTTACGCTATTTTCCGCCCTTTACCGGCACCTTTATCCTTTGTCTTACCCTTTATAATCGTATATGAACCAACTATTAAAACACTTTTTACCACAATCCACCTTTCGAGGCAGTGCGTGTTGAGTGATGGAACTCAACCTTACGTTGCTTACCAGAGCGAAGAAAATGAAAATAATTCGTTCTCCCTAACTGAGAATTGAACCTACGACCCAGCACGTTTATAGATAGACGTTCCTTCGTGCCACGACAGATAAATGAATAATTTAATTTGTCATAAACTCAATCAAAATAAATTGACAAAAATTATAACAACATAAATAATATGTATATGCTGTACAACTCAACTTAACTCGGCAATAGTTCTTACATATTTCTGCAATTGATTAGGCGGGGGCGGTTGCCATGGCAACCTGCACCGCCCGCCCTACCCCGCCCGCCCTCGTCCTCGCGAGTCATTGTACATCTACGCGACGGTTGCAAGCCCCTTTGCGAGACATCTTTCATTATATTATATTACTGTTTCTAATTATTGACGATGCACGTTTGTAGAGATACTTGGATCTATGAAAGGTTTTGATATAAAAGAAATTTTCTTCATTTGACCATTTTATTGTTTAAAGTTGGTGTATTGGTGAATGACTTACTATTATTATCTTACTCGTATTGTATTAGATTGCAAGTTGCAATTAATTAAAAATGGAAACATAATTTATTAAAAATATATTATGTTATTTAAATTATTATTTTATATATTATTTTTGTATGATATATCAAAATATATGTGTGTACGTCATAAAACAATTTAGTAAAGTGCACTTTTTCTAATCGAGAAGTTCTTTTGTTAAATTTTGTACTTAATAGCTTCGTATAAAATTGAGAAAAATAATAAAAAGTTCAAATATTTTTTAATTTTGCAATGACTTTCATATATTTCTGTAAAAAAAAAATACAATTCTTAATGAATATATCTCGTACGTAGGCACTATTTGGTTACAGAAACATTCGTTTTACTTGACAGATCCGCTCTGTGATGATATCGTAGCCAAGAACCGGTTAGTTCCTTAGAAAGAAATTATAGCAATAATATTATAATTTTCAAAGTGTTAATCGTCAGAGGGCCGTCGTGGCGCAGAGGCGTAAGCGTCTGCCTATACACGCGTCGGTTTGAGGGTTCGATTCCCACTCGGGGAAGATGGATTTTTCTATTTCCATTTTCTTCGCTCTGGAACTAGGCAAAGCGCGGCGTTGAATTCCGCCACTCAGCACGCATTGCCTCGAAAAAGGCGGAAAGTGGGAACGGAGAAAGCAGGAATTAAATAACGGAATGTCTCAACACTAGGTTCATACGGTTCTTGCAGTTCCCTCTGCCTACCCTGCAATATGCGGGATAAAGCGTATACGCAATATGCGTGAAGCTAAAAAAAAAGAAAAATATGTGTTAATCCACACTGAGGATAGAAAAAAAATACGTGAAGAAAACATATAAAAATTTGAACGCAGTTCAAGTCCCGCTGCGTTCAAATTTTATGTAATAGTCGTGCAAGTGTCACTTAAAGTGATTTAAAAAACATACTTTAACGACCTAATACGATGTCTTCGTCTATTTTTACTCATATTACTAAGGTTCTACGTTAGTACCATAATTTTAGGAACAAACACTCCATAAGTCAAATAGTTTCGGTATAAATCGCAGTTTGTTATCGCACACCTTACGTTACCGTACTAGTTACGTGCCCAAGTACCGTAGAACTACGAGGCGCTACACCGCGTTGCGCGTGTGTCAGCAATATCGTAGAGTTTGATACTTTAGCCGAGAACGCAATAAATATCCTAATGTCGCAGTTTAGTTCCCGCGCCGTAGACATTCGCTATCCACGCAATATACCTGAATTGGTTTATTGGGACTGGAAAATTGTAGTTGCCGATTGTGTTCTGGAAGCCATCGAGTTTCAAGTTAATTTGCTCGCTGGAGCTAATCCGCGCGCCTAATTATTGCACCCCTGTCTCATGAACCCCCTACCACCTACCACCACCCACCAACGCCGGCCACCCCGCGGGGGTAAATTGATTCCTTATAACGAGGTCTACGTGATTAGCTGGTATAATTAAGGATTTGAAAATACTCTTTGAAGTACCTACTTTGACTTGTTATTAGATTTAGAAGAGAACTCTATGGCATTTCTATAGTTGTTGGTTTGTTTTGCGATTTCTTTGTATTTCAATGATTTTTTTATTAATTCATTTTTTTTTTAAGTTTTTTTTAATTTTAATTATTGTAAATAAAAAAATGCATTAATACTTTGCCGTGGCGACTTAGTCCATATGAGTCGATTACTATCGGGCCAGCTTTTGCAAATATAATAAGTAAATTAATGATTATTAAATAATAGTTAATTAATAAGTATCGAAATTCTCACAATATCAATATATAAATCAATTTCACGTCATACTAACTATAAAAGATTTGCCGAGTATTTTTTAATATCGTGATTGATTTTACGACTTTATCGACTTTTGCTTATCACTTTGCGATTTCTATGTCATTATAATTATATTTTAAAATAAAATATTTACATTTAAATGTAATTCATGGAATTAAATTTCTGTATTTTTGATTAGTACTAAACAAATGGAATTTAAATTAACGGTGTCAGTTAACCGATCAAGTGTCTGTTAGACTGAAATTGGAATCATAATATGTCAGTACTTATCTACATATATATGTACATATGTATAAAAGATATTCATTGTAAAGATTTCATCACATATTCATTGTATTGATAAGGTCTCGTCCGGACCTACGGTAACTAGGAGCGAAGTGACGCGGGAGACTTAATTACGATCCCCCCCCACTACAGGGTAAGAGGGGGAAAGAGGAGGTAAATGCGAAGTGTGCGGATATACGTGACTATACGCTTAGCGTACGGCAGTTACGTGTTACTCTTTTGTGTGCCTTGATTAGTTTCGTTTGAGCGAAAGAAGGATTTGTTTAATTTTTTTATTATTTGTTTTAAAACTGGCTTGAATATTGAATTGATTGGATCGAATGAGAAGCTTGTAAGCTTGTCCTGTATTTTACTTAAGGTTTATTTTATTCTTTGACGTGAAAATTAAATTTCATTGGGAGTATATATGGGTATTTCTTATTGTATGTAGATCGTTCCATTTAAGTTAGATACTGTCTGTTTACAAAAGACACTTAATTGTGATTCATTTTAAATTGTACATATATATCATACCTATAAGGTTTAAGGTTTAAGAATATTTATTTCTCATAAGAATACAATTCACTTACATGAGAAACTAACACATTACACTTAATACAAAAATAACATAGGTACATTGCACAAAGGAAGTATTTTAAAGTAAATAAAATATTAATTTGAGTAACAAATAAAATGTAGGGTAGGATGTTCGCGTAGTCGATGCATTGTGCGGAATAAGAGCAACTGGAAGTGTCACGTAACTTCGTATTCCATGTTATACTATAATATTTTTTTCTTACACTTTTTGTTTTATTTTGTGTTATTCTATATAGGTCCTTTGATTTTCATTATTCTTTTTGTGTATTTTTTTACTTTTATTTATTTTATTAATTTATTGTTGTTACATTTTACAATTTTTTGACATGATTTTTTAGTAATTTTTTGAAAATTAGTGTTGATTTTACTTCTTTAATATCTTTTGGCAATTTATTATACAAATAAGCACCCTCAAACAAAATGGTTTTTTTGCCGTAGTTAGATCGCGGCTTGTAAAGTTTTATATCGTTTGCATTTCTTAGTCTCATTCTTTGCATATTTTGTTTTTTCGTAAATGTAATATTTGAGTGCATATCTTTGCTTAGAATTTTTCGTATAAGAAGGCAGCTATAGTATATGTAGGTTTGATTAATATTTAAAAGCCCAGATTCAGCATATATTTTTTTAGTTGAGGCAAGGAAATCATATTTGAACAGTATTTTTACTAATTTATTTTGTGCTATTTGTATAGTTTCCAAATTGCTTTTAGCAGCTGAACCCCAAATCTCGATCAAGTAATCAATATGCGGCTTGATGAGGGTATTATAAGTAATATAAACAACTTTGCGCGGCAAACAACGAACAATGTTTCTCATTACACCCATTAGAGATGTAAGTTTTGACTTAATTTTTTGTATGTGAGGTTTCCATGTCATTCTGCTATCTAGAATCAGTCCTAAATATTTTTCCTGTGCTCCTTGGGTTAATTTTTCGTTATTAATAGTTAGTCGTGTTTTATGGGATACCTTTTTATTTTTTGCTGCAAATACTATATAATTTGATTTGGATGCGTTCACTGTAAGTAGGTTGGATTGAAACCAAATATTTAATCGCTGTAGATCCTCTTGAGCATCGTTCATTATGCTTTCTAGATCATTTCCATAATAGAAAAGACTAGTATCATCGGCGTATAATGATATGTCGCCATGTAAATTAAGTGTATGTATGCTGTTAATGTAAATAAGAAAAAGCAATGGACCCAAAATTGATCCTTGTGGGACTCCATAAACAATATTTTGAGGTTTACCATACCATATTATAACCATACCATACTATAACCATACCATACAATAACAGAGAGCGTTCAGTGAAGTATTTTACGTTCTCCCAGCCTCAATATATATATACATATATATAGTAAAAAGGTTATACATAACACAGTGAGATGAAAGCTCCGCACAGCTTCAATTATCTCTCCCTATAATGAACGCATCAGCTTATGCAAATACCGCGCGTGGCAAGTATGGGGTGCATCAGGGAAGAGTAGAAGGGGCGAGCGGCGAGCGATCGATGCGCATGCATAATGAATGGTTCGACTCTCTTTTGTTTGTTTTGTGAATGTTTGGAACGTGTCTGAGAAATAGGTGGATAGATGAATGTTATTGGAAATTATTGTATCACCAAATTTTTTATAGCTTTAAGCTGTCCCTCTTTGCCACAACGGACCTCCAATTTTAGGGATATTTATTAAAAAACATTAAAAACAATAATCTTTGAAGCTTATGGTGATGCTTGAATCCTGCAATATGCATATGTACGTGAATTTCATAGAAATAATATGTGTTATTTGTACGAAACTACTCTGGCTTCGTCAAATGGGCTATTGAAGTTAAATTTAATGAAACAAATAGGAGTATAAAAATGTTTTTCAGTTAATCTACAAATTATAAAATAACATTAAAGATTAAAGAAACATCAATGTAACATACATGTATATGTGTCATCGTATATACTATATATTATATGCCTCGAAAAAGGCGGAAAGCAGGGAACGGAGTGTCTTAACCTATGGTACCTGCGGTTCCCTCTGCCTACCCTACCATGTGCGGGATAAAGTGTGAAACTAATAAAAATATTATATTATATTGTATATATTTATTTCATTAAGTGTTTAATGACCGCGCACAGCAAAGCGCACGTTACGACCGATTTTACACTTTAACTGCCATTAAATAGTAGAGCACTTTAACGCGACTCCTCGCGTCTCTGCGCCGCGCCTTAATGAAACAATAACACTGTTTATGTTGCAAACTTTATAGTTGATCTTTTGTCATGGACGTGAAACATTTTAATGAGATTTATATTCTCTGTTTATTTATTTAAAAATGTCAGAAACAAGTGAAAAATATCTAATTGTAAAAAATTACGTATGGAGGATCACGGATGTTGGATCCGTGGCTCAAAAGTACATACCTACATGTTATATTTTTCTAGTATTTAAAATCCATCACGTTAATCATTCATTTGCCTTTTCAAGAATGATATTTGGATCAAGGATGATTTTCAATGATAACTTTATCTTGTAAAGAATATTTTTATATTATTAGATGGCAAACGAGCAGAAGGACCATCTGACGTTAAGTGGACACCCTCGCCCGTAGACATCTACAACCTGAGAGAAAGTGGATGCTTTGCCAACCAAATACCCTATATTAATGATAACTTTATTACATATAAATAGCAAAAACAATAAAAGAATTAAACAATTATTTTATTATTTAAATGAATTTAATTTAATATTGTTTTCTAGTGAACTGTAATAATTTTAAGAACATATTAGTTATTGGAGAGATCGTCTTCGGCGAAGCCACAGACAATGTTATAGCACGAGTTTACTGAAAGGAAAATTCCATTGCCTTGTGACCAAACTTCAAGAGAGGAGAGTAGCGAGGCGTGATTATAGCCACATATTAGAGCCAATGACGAGCGTAGCACCTTTATGTGGTATTGGATTTCTTTTGGAGTCGCCTTTTTGGTATCCTTGTTAAATTCCTTATGTTTTAGTATTTGCAAATTGTAAACGAGAAGCGAAAGGTAACTTCTAAAAGATTAAGTGGAAGTTTGTAGACTTTTTCATATGAAACAGCTGCTAGTTGAAATGATATTTTTTCTTCTGTCTTCACGCTTTATCTCGCACATGGCAGCGTAGGCAGAGGGAACCGCAGGAACCGTGGAACTTAGTGTTAAGACACACTATTTTCTGCGTATATTTATCATTTTCAAAAATGTATATCCAAAGTACGTATTGTTGTTACAATAAGAAACTAGTATTGTGACTCTCTCAATAATTATATTACCATCTCTCAACAATTATCTATTACTTGAAATATAAATGTTAATATTTGACAAAAAGTCGATATTACATTATATCTTTGACTGACATAGCGTATGACACATAAGCTAAAATATACCTATATGTTAATATACTATGACTCCATATTACACTATTCCCAATAGGAAACTTGACATGACATAGTGTATGAAACACGTGAATGCAAGTAATCGCGGCTCGTTGACAATGGCATCTCGTGTTATTGTAGATGCAGCATGAGGAATGTCGGGGGGGATGGGGGGTGCCCGGCGTTGCGGGGCGAGGGCGGGCGGGAGCGGGGGCAGGCGGCCGCGTCCGTCCGGGGTGCATTCCGCCCAGCCAATATTATACGCTCCTAGTTAGCGCGCACTGATATTAAGAATTCCTCAATGCATAGAGTACTTTCATTTTATTTGTTAGTTTACACGTTGTGTTTAACTTGAGATGAGAAATTGTACCAAAAAAATGGGGTCGTTTCTTAGTATGAATGTGTTCGGAAAGAATTCTAGAATCTTCTAGAGACAGCTTTCATATTTTATTTTTTTACTAACCTAATGTCTTTTATAACCTAATAATTTGTTCTCCTCTCATGTAACATAGAAATATAAATGCAGAACAGAATATAAACCTGAATTTTCATACACTATTAATAATAATAAAAATGAAAATTATATCACTTAAATCGCATTTAAAGCTTGTTGAAAGCTCTACATTATATAATCTGTGTGCTGAGATTGGAGCGCGGCACAAAGTTGGTAATTGAAAAATCTTTGCAGTTCCTTTTCCCGTTCCCGCTCCCGCTCCCGCTCCCGCTTCCTCGCCCGCTCAAATTAAACTTGCTACAGTCCTACATATTACTTTACAATACCTCCCCATTCCCCCCTTCATTGTATGCGACTTCTAGGTACATATTATATACATACATATTACGTACTTAGTGTTCAAGCTTTTATTCAAGCTTTTCATATTATTCTAATCATATTTTCTATATATACCTTCATTTAGACACTACGTGTCATATAGATAGTAGATAGTGATTATTCACGTATTAATTAAACATATTGAACAATTTACTGAAATTTTCTATTTTTTATGGTTATAGTGTATGTTTTCCCACAATAATATGTGTGAGTGTCTTATGTATTTAATAACTATAATTATAAAGTTTATTCTTTTACTATTCCACAATAACTCTAACAGAGACTATCAAACGCTGACAGTAGACAGAAAAGGCAAACATAAAATCATAAAAACCAAAGTAGCAATTCGGTTGTACGAGTATTATAAAAAGATCGCAGTAAAATAGTATATATTGTTGTGGCCCTCATTACGGCGAGATTCCACTCTTTATTTATGAAATAAAAATGAAAACATTTCTGCGGAGCGCTGACGAATAGCCTCGGCCCTCCCCCTCCCTCCCCCCGCCCCCGGCCCTCCTTCGACCCTCCTTAAGGGGGTACTTGCGACATTATATAATTCACCTACCTACCTCCAGGCGCGCGGTTATGGCGTTTAAAATGGCTATTACGATCTCATTATTGTAACTGTATAGAAAAATAAGAGTCTGATGTTATTAACAGTGAATTAGAATTGTAAAGAAAATGCATGGAAATAGGTGAAGGTCATCAAGGCATAAGGCGTAAATGGGTATTATAATGTATATTAAAGAAATTCATGTTTTAAATTATCGTGTAATTGATATATTATATTTTAAATTATTGTCTATAGAAATAGAACAAGACAAATAAACAATACAAGTTTAACTTATTATACAAACGAATTGATAAATAGGGTACGTAAAGAAATAAATTATAATAAGAAGCAACACTTTATAACGGCGCACTTAATAATGTAAATTAAATCTATTTTTTGGAAATCTACAACCTTGTTAGAGGAATTTGAAATAAAAATATCATTTAAATATTACCATTATAAAAGCCTCCCCTACGGCACTAGAATAACTATAAAACGAGCGTAAGAAATGTATTCATTCGCACAAATGTAGTAAACTAGTAGAGACTTGCTTCGGTCCTCCGAGCCAGACCATTTGCCTGCAAACCGTGGGGTGCGCTTTATTGCGACACTCATGAATATATCTAACACTCCCTACTGGGAACATTCATTTTATAACATTTTTATTTTTATTCACGCTGTAAATTGTATGATGTATGTATGTGTTTATAAAGTCCACGACGTCGACGAAGTTAGTGTATTGAGATAGAGTGTTAGTGTTTTAAGTTTAGTTGTATTTGTAACACTATGAAAGCATAATGTTATGAAAGGTGAAAATAATGGGACAGTTTTAATTCGATTTAATGAATTTAAATATTGTAGTGGTAATGTTGACGTTAGAAAGAGTTGAGTGGCGGAATTCAACGCCGCGCTTCGCCTAGTTTTCAGAGCGAAGAAAATAAGAGTAGAAAAATCCATCTTCCCCGAGTGGAAATCGAACCCTCAATCTATAACCTGTCTTAACTTTACGTGTAATATTTTGAATATTGGTTGAAAACAAGAAATCAGAATGTCTGAAAACTATGCTTTCTTCACGTACCTTTCTACATGCGGGATGGAAGAAGAGCCTGAAGTTATTATTTGCCTAGGCCGAAACTACTATAATATCTTACTGACATAATAAAATTAAAGTACACTCATGATACTTTCAATAAAAACAAAAAGTGTATAAACATTGTCTCACATCATGTTTAAATAAACAAACTTGTTTCTATGACCAAATATAGTAACTTAATTTATAATATCTCCCACATCAATATGATATGAAATCCTGAGCTTTATTCAAAATCCTATTTGAAAGCACAAATGTCGCGCATCCCCCTGTGATGTTTTCGATTACGTTGTAAACAAGTTGCAGCATTCCGCAGCAAGTGTTTAAAATGGTTCCCTCGAAGGCGCCGCGGGGCGCTCGGGGCGAAAGGGCAAAGTAATTGGTCTCGAGCAGCCGAAGCCCTACAACATATTGCAAACATATTCTCCACTGTAAATTTATTGTAAATCGCGGCGGGCGGGGATTTGAATCGGGGTCCCCCGCTCTAAACGTCAATAAACCGAATGGACTTTCGACTTGGAAAATTCGCTACATTCCTTGTTTGCGTTCGCTGGCTCCGCTTTTTTGGGACCCCACCCCCCGGGCGCTTCCGATTTTATTTATCTAAGGTTTTCCATCCCGTCGTAATTGTGTGAGTTGCGAGCTCGATTGTTGCTAAAGCGAATATTTATTTGGGCTCGAGTTTACTTTCCATTTCGGATCTCCCGCCCTCTAGGTACGAGGTACGAGGTGTAGCCGCTTGCGAGCTCGGAATGTAACTTTTTGGCATTGTGCTACAAATTGAATTTGAAGGGGCTGCAATCAAATGTTGTCCTGCGAAATAACTTGTCTCCTATGATTGACGCTATCAGAAAATTGATCATCGCTCTCATGTACACTGGAGTTTCATATATATTATGTGCACTCCGCAAAGTAAGGAGGTATTTACGAATATGTCTAATATATTTGAAATATTGTAACAATATTTCGTTAATTTTAAAAAATAGCTAATTAGTGAACATACGATGTACGAGTCTTTATACAAGTAAAAATATTTATTTGCAAGAAACTAATAAAAGACAGAGCATAAAAATATAGTAATCATAAATAACAATACATTCAATTTAATCTACATAAAAGTTTACTACATCAGTACGACGCGAAGTGCAATAATATTATTGGGCCTGCGTGGGGCCGCATGGGGCTACGCGGGGCCTGGCCGGCACTAGTGGGGCCTGCACGAGGCTTGAGGGCAATCAGCATTAGTCCGAATATATTTGGCGTAAATCTTTCACGGCAGCTTTTATGTTTATCGTAAAAAACGAAGAAGTGTACGAGTGAGCAATAAATATGGTCGTAAAGAACGTGCCGCGGTCGAGCCGCCGCGACGCCGCGCCGCTCCGGCCGTGGGATGCTTTCATGTTTTTTGTTTCATATGTACAAAATTATTTCAACGTGTCATTATACGACAATAAATATATATATTTTTTAACAGTAGTATAAGCACTATATTTTCTTTGTTATTTCTTAAACAGAGCATCTCGTGTTAGGGGTAAACATAATTTCATTGTCAAACTACTCAAAGTACTCAAAGTTGTGATCGCACATCGACAGGGTCCGTCATTATCGATCGTCACTTAGTATTCACCGACTCCGCCGATCCCTTGGTCCCTCCGACTCCATACGCCCGCCGTTTTGCATGATCAGCTCTATTTACTAGCTATTTATTGTTTTCTTGGGGCTTTACGAGTACGGCTTCTGTTTTTGTTTCCATTATTTTTCGTATGATATCATGATGTTTGATGCGAGTAGTAATAAAATGTCCCCATAAAAGTTTCACTGTCTCTATAAAAGTGGAATATGAAAAGCGTGACGAATATTTCAATAAGTGAACGCATAAGACGTAGCTTTATATATTAAATATTGCAATAAAGCTTTTTGAATTCAGTATGCGTACTTAGAGTACAGCTTATTGATAGCTTTGCTTTGTCCGTTTTCCACCTTATGAGACATGCGTGCAAAGTGGTGGAGACTAACACCGCGACTTGTGTTTTTACCAAAGAGAGATAAATTGAGCATTCCTTAATCACCTTAAGTAAATAATCCAATTACACTGAACTAAACTCTAAAGCGGGAAAAGATGCGTCTTAGTACTATGTTTCGTTTCTGCCTTGCCTGCTGAAAATTAACAAACGTAGGTGGAGATTTTTAGGTAGAATGTATGTTGTTTAATTCATTTGTTAGGCGATTTGCCCCACAGCTACGAATGGAATTTAAATCTTATATTGTATGGCCGATGGTAATAATTTTGTTTTTAAAATTCTTCCTAAAAACAACTTAGACTAAGTAGAAAGCTGAAAGTAAAATTGCAGTTAGATTTATAGTTCTTGAAAGATAATAATGTATTAATTACTTTAAAATAAAAAAGTGGTCAAAGATGGTAGAATTATTAATACTTAATTTTATTATACTTATTTACTATTCGTACTCTGTTAACAAGATTGTGACCAGACTGTGACCGGATTGTGACGAGACTGTGACCAGATTGTGACCAGGTCATGACCAGTAGGTGCTAGGTTCATCTAAAGCTAATAAACGTATACAAAAACCTCAAATTGGTACCGGTTCCAAAAATAATGCACTTTAATTATGTCTAAGTATTATTATACTTAGTGTTATACAGTAACTACATTACTGTATAATAATAGTACGTATTAAGAACTTCGTTTATTGTTAACCACTTCTTTATCAGTAATTTTTTGGCATTCAAGTGATTAAAATAATATTTTCCGCTTAGCCTCAAAATAAATCTATATAAGCGTTGCCTCCTGTTTTTATAGAATAGCCCAATTGTGGGGTCAGACCAAACCAACACTGATTTATTATTTTTTTTAAACGTTTTGAGCTACAATAAAAACATAGTAATTAATATTTTATAACAATATATTAAAAAATATTTTTTTTTTATTATTCACGCGTTATCCCAGTTGTGTAGGCAGAGGAAGCCGCAGGAACCTTGGGGACCCAGTGTTAAGGCACTCCGTTCCCCACTTTTTGCTCTTTGTACGCATCGCGTGTTAAGTGGCGGAATTCAACGCCTACTTTCCAGAGTGAAAAATGAAAATAGAAAAATCCATCTTCCCCGAGTGGGAATCGAACTCACAAACCGTCGCGTTTACAGATAGACGCTTCGCCTCTGTGCCACAATGGTCTTCTATATAGTTAGTAATTATAAATAATTATTGCAGATTAATTATTAATATTTAAAAATAACTTACACCTCATTTCAGAGTACGACTAATGGCGGCGGGAGATCTGACCACACTCAAGTATAGGAGGCTACGCAACGTAAGCAACCAGCAACCAATCAACTGTATAAAGAGGTACTGTCATTTTATTTTTACTTTGTAATATAGAATTTATTTAAGGCTTTTAATCGTTTAAGAGTATTTGTAAACGTTTAAAGACACATAATGTGAAACTAAAACTGTTATTTATTTACCCTTTTTCGTACAACAATACTACCGCTAACAGGTCAATGATGTAAAAGCTTCCTATCTGCAATACCTGTAATAACTCTTTAATTTTAAATGAAACCATTTTAACGGAATATTCACTTTATTTTTTTTTTGGAAACCGGAAGTTGTTTTATTAATAATATATTAAAATCGCGAAAATCAAAGATCTTACCTCTTAGAGATCAGCTACGACATATAAATACATAGACAAATTCTGAAAATAATTGTTGTGTACTAGAATTAGCCTCAGACGAGTCGAGGAGACGCGCCTATTAGGATTGGAACATTACAGCGACGAATATAAAATATGAGTGAATAAAAAAATAATACGAGAATATCTGACTAAAAGAATCAAATATATAGGGTGAAAATAAATAATTAAATTATTAAAAGAAGAAAGAAAATTAAATATAGGGAAAGAACAACAAAATATATGGGACCAAAATTATTGAACAGAAATGTTATGTTGGGACAAAAAAATGAAATAGAAGTAAATTGTTAAAGATTAACTAAATATTTGTTTCTCGATGAAAAAAAAATGTAGTCATTATGTTACTTAAGTTAATTGTTATGTAATGAGTAATGTATGTGTTGTGTTGTTAAAAACATTTTTAGCGCGTCTCGCATAACAGCTTGGCGAGAACTAATTTTTGTTTAAGCATTTTTATAATAAACAAATAAATAAAAAAACTCCTTCATGGGTATCGTTCTGGTCGGTACAAGCATGGGATGTATGGGATACATCGTACATAAGATCGTATCGTAAACGCAAAACCCCGCAGATCCCGCTTTAGCTCCAATATCGTAACTCCCAAACTATATTTTAACAAAGAATTCTGAAAGTATTTTGCTTAACGCTCGTAGTCTCCTTGGATACGGTATTTTTGTTATATTTTAATTAATTCGGTATAGTCTGTTAAATACTACATAAGGATGTATATAATAGAAAATGAAATTAATATATGTACATACATAAGGGCAAATAAGTGTGAGAAAAAATTTCAAATTTGTCTGTTGGAAAGATTTTTTATATATTTTATGATTTTTATTGTAACATAGTTTTTGATCCTCCGCAATATATATTATGTGTAACTTATTTCGTGTATCTGTGAACATAAACTGAAACCTGGCAACTCAGCTAAGCTTTAAGAGATATAAGTACAACACTTTACTTTGCATTAGCACTTCCTTCCTTCCTTTAAAGAATTAAATCTGCGAAACCACATGATCTCAAAGGAAATAAGCGAGGCTTGTTTATATGGATCTACTCGTATGTATCTTTACTTAAGTATTCAAATATTACCTTGAAAATAAATTTTACAAAGTATTTTTATAATTTCTGCAAAGCCAAACTTAATGTTGTAGTTTAAAAAAAAATATGTAATAAGCAAAATAGCGGGTTACTATTTAACATAGGAGCTGCTACGGTATCTACATTTCAGACCAAGAGTTGGTTTAAAACCAAAATTGAATGCTAGTTACATGTAATAACCACATCAATCTTTACATCACATATAGGTGAATTTCATAACTTCATGTATCGCGATTGAACGCGATTCTCTCTAAGACAAAGTGTGTTATTTCTCGCGGGATCCGTGGGGAGGAGTAGGGGTCACTGGGGGGTGAGGAGGGGTCACTGGTGGTAGAGGGGAGGGGGGTGTGACGGTAGGACTGAGGCGGGCTGGTAATATTTTTACGAGCAAGTTTTATTGCCCGCGCGCGATAAATTTGTCATCGCACAGTGGAGTCGGTCCGCGACTTCTACGGGTCTTGCATGTTTGTAGCAAACCGATGGGTACAGTGTCATTAAATTATATGACAGGAATTTTCAATGCTTTATAAAACAAATATATAAGAAAGAAAAGTCAGAAAATGTATACAGAGCGTTTTAATAATTTACAAAGAAAATTAATTTATTCGATACATTTGTATCAATATCAATTTATTTTAATTGTCCAGTTACGGAACACTAAATTAAATATAATTACTACATAATTATATTTAATTATTATAATATCTATAATTTTTTTGCTTCCATTTATAATATCTAATGAGTGTTTGGAAAAAACTCATGAAGCCATAGAATATCAAATAAATAAAAACAAAACTTTATTTCACAATTTTTCAGTATTTAATTGCAATTAAATGTACTGTGACAGTGGAGCATAATACACAACGCACAGTCAAATTGGATCATAAGTAATACGTAAAAGTATGAACCGTAAAGCTCATCTAACATAGTTATTTAGCTACAGTTTTCTTTACGTCCTACCAATGTCTTTACGTTTTAAATGTGGTGATGGTATACCAATAGATATATTTAATCCTTAGTTAATATAACCGAGTGCGTGTTAGCAATATTGACAACAAGGCAACAACAAGTCAATCCTACTAAAATATATTACTGAATGTAAAGTCATAAGTATACTAAACACTGACTCAGTATTAACTGAAATTCCTTCATATTTTACTTGCTGCAAACTTTATTCCTTACTGCAAACATATTATCTTATCTTATTAACGAAAATGAATAAATTTTATTATACTATAGAATTGTTCAAATTTATTGGTTTCATGTCCAAAGGCGTCAGTAGACACAACATCTCTCATTTAGTCACACAGTGGTAAACGGCATTACATATTACTAACTTCTCGCTCCATATATATTAAATTATATATTTATCCATACATATTATATGATATAAAAAGCTAAACTTGTTATAAATTATCGTAAAAAGTCCCTAGTCACGTCGTCAACGCACGCACTTGTGACGCAGCACCCTGCACTTCCCACGTTAATAATGTTGCTTCTATATATTCCAGATGGAGATAGCGATGTGATAGTGGTATGATGATGATGTGATGACGGTGTGATGACGGTGTGATGGTGACGTGATAGCGATGCCATGAAGGTGTGATGGCGATGTGAAGACGAATTCTACTCTGGGGATCAAAGGAGTTTCTTGAGTAACAATGTCTTAAGTATTGGTAATTCATATTTTTGGTAAAAATTAAGATTAAGTGAAGCAAATTGGTATGTTAAAGTTATATAGATTTAGGTATATAGTTATTTTATATTTGTACTGTACTTTACTAGTATTTACTAAGTGATTTAACAAAAAGACGTTCATGTCTACATTATATACAAATACCTATTGATAATTTTAAAATAATTTGTAAATAACATAGTTCATATGAGGTATTGTAAACCTACCCCAGTACATTAACAGTACGTATAGTGAGTAATATACGATTGAATGATTAATATTGTTTTTGTTATCACTTCCAAAGTACTCGCACACGCATGACGCGCGGCTCGGTCACAACGCTACAACGCGACGGTCGCGAAATATTTAAGGAACTCTTTAATGAAGCGTGTCAACATTTTTGACATGAAACTTATTACAAAAATGCTGTAACGCAAGAAGAAGTTAAAGAAACTGATCGTATTATAAACAGTTCTGTTACATAAAATTTATTAAATATTAGTCTACAAAAAGTAGTAAAATGAGAAAATATGTAGAAATAACTGTGTTGTGATTTAGCCATTGTACATCATGGTACAGTGGTTGAGCGATGTGTAATACTTACACTTGTAGGTTCTATCTCATATTCACAAAATTCTCCAAAAGGAGCGGAATTGGAGTGTGAAGAATATCTACTGAATACTGTCCTGTGTATTTTGAATAGACATTATTTAGTAATTCTAATAATTTTCTAATAGATGAGACTAGTTAGCAATTAATACAACTTCTTAAACGAGTATTTATAAAAAAAATAATTTCCAACGGTAGACGCTATCACAGTTCCTTATACGTGCTTACATACATACATACATACAGTGACTTAAATATAAAAACTATATAATAAAATATAAATGTACGTCATTAATACTTCATGAATGAAAACATCGACGGCAAGAACGATGTGAGACCGAGCGCGGCTAACGAGTCCAGTCGACGGCGGACGCAAGTATTTTAACAAGACTGTCTTTTTGTCATACATTATGTTATATAATAAATAATATTTTACTGCGAGGATAATCTGGGGTCAATGATAGAGACTTACTCTCCACTAGTCCTTCGTAGTTATTTATTCAAACAAAACTATTTTTTACGTTGAATGTAAATGTATAAACACACATACTAAATTTATTTTGTATATGTAATTAACTTCAACGTAGCACTATAGTGTGAATCTTTGATATAGTTAGATCTACTTACTTATTATTTACTTATAAAGAGAAATCGACGTACAAGATTTAGAAACTTAAACTTTTAATTAATAATAAAATGAGTTTTATTTATGGAGAGGTGTTTTTATCTCGTGAAATAATATCTCATGAGAAAATCGAAACTCGCGCATACAAAGCCACGAGCAGAACAATTTCTGTTCTTCTTCGCTATATTTGTTTCTTTGGAAACACGTGGCTTCAATCATCAAAATGTTTTTAGAACACTATGATGATTTTGATGATGAACATTTTGATGATGTTTTACTTTATAGAACACTGAATCGTTTTTCTTTTTGTTATATATTAAGACAAAAAGCCCATTGTTTTAATAAAAAAAATTGTTTACATTTCTATTACTTAAATTCAAGCCAATTTTAATACTGGTACACTAACCGCCCTGGATATATATATATATATATATATATATATATATATATATATATATATATATATATATATATATATATATATATATATATATATATATATATATATATATATATATATATATATATATATATATATATATATATATATATATATATATATATATATATATATATATATATATATATATATATATATATATATATATATATATATATATATATGTATATGTCGATATCGCTATCGGGATTGACTGATCAGCGTCGGCGCCCCGCGGCGTTGAGATGTAGCTATAAAATTACTTTTAATTCCCATTGCCCATTGGAAATGCGAATGGCTTTAATATTCCACCCTTTTTCTTTCTCCAGTGCATATTTCTGAGAAATGTCTGGGAAAATTTGCACGTGACTCGCATTTCAATACAATATATATGCCTGCCTTTTACTTAATTTTGACGTAATAAGAGATATAGTTGAATAATTAAGTTTATTATTATATTATTTCTTTAAAATTTGGATAGAAAAATAAACTTAAAATAATACCATTACACATATCTAAAAACATTTAGTATTATTTATATAATTACTTCAATTGAGAGGTTTAGAGTTGTACCAACAAATCATATGTATTTCGGCAGCTAAGGTATTGGTAAGGCAACGTAAGTGTTATATATTTATGTCCACACGCTTTATAATTATAAAATTATCTACATATACATACATATATATATATATATATATATATATATATATATATATATATATATATATATATATATATATAACAACTGTTTCTCAAATTAAACAAATGTCAATACAATTTAAGAAATTGTACATTTAAAAATATATTTTTTTAAAATAATAGCAAATAATAGGCGTCAGGTAGACATTAATCAAGTACACCAAACTCTATATTACGATGCGAGGCACGACGCGGGTGAGGGTGGAGGGTAGTGCGCGAGGAGGGGGGGGGGGAGGTGTGAGGATCTAAAGAGGGCAAAAAATTAATAACTACTTCATTTATCTGCACACCGCTTGATCTGACGATGTTAATGGCAGGGGTAGGTGGGAAACTAAAGTTTTGTTTCCAGCTCATTCTACCTTTAGGTAGGTTCTACCTTTATATTGAAAGGTAGCATTCACGTTAAGATCACTTTATGTACTTATACAGGTATAAACATTCACAATAAAGATTTAAAGTATCTACGAATTGAATCCGTCATTGTAGTACGATTCTTTCTTATCGATATGTTGCGCAGTTTCTACACAGAAGTTATTAATAGAATACTAAAAAAATTAAATAACTACGACCGTCGTGAGCATTCAGAGCATCTAATGACTGAATGAATATGACTATGTAATTAAATTGTACATTTTGAGAAATTCAACGCAGTAGTTCATTTTGTTTCCAGAAAGACGAAAATAACAATCTTTTATCATCCCCTAGTTAGCGTCGAACCTACAACCGTCGCGTTTAAAGCCAGAAGCCAGACGCAAAGTATTTCCTACCAAAAAATATATGTTTTTAGGGTTCCGTACAAAAATAAAAAAACGGAATCCTTATAGAATCACTCGTGTTCCTGTCCGTCCGTCTGTCACAGCCAATTTTCTCTGAATCTACTAGACCGAATCAGGTGAAATTTGGCAGGATGGTGTAATGCCCTGACCCGAACACAGATGTGTAACGTAAAAAATATTTTTTTCAAATAAGAGTAACTTTCAGGGGATAAATTAAGTAATTAAAAAAAAAATGCGACCCTTACTGAGTCATATATCAAATAAAAGAGCTTGTTATCAGGATCTCGAATATATTTTTTATAATTTTTTAAAATAAGTAGTTTCGATGATATTCATGAAAAAAGCCGAAAATTGACCATCCCACCCCCCCCCCCCTAATCTCCGAAACTACTGGGCCGAAAAATTCGAAAAAAATACTGAATATAGTTTATGGCTTGTAGATTACAGAAAAACCTATAAATGTTTCATTAATTGAAAATAAAATGGTAAATTCGATAAAAAATATTTTTAGGGAAAAAACGTTTTCAGGGGAAATATTTCACTATATTGTGTACGGAATCCTTTCAACGCGAGTTCAAGTCGCACGTGACCGGTTTTTTTTAGATTTACAACTTATTCTGTATATAATAAGCTAGATAGGGATAAATTAGTGTCAAAACACTCCATTCTCACCTCAGAACTTGTGTCGAAGACATTGTATGATGAAGGAGATCAATTAGAGCGGAAACTTAATTGTAAAATAATTCGCCCCTAATGAGGGCCCTCAACCACTGTGACAATCTGCAATAATCTATTACTATTTCCCAATATCCTTACATAGCATTAGCCTCTTATTTAAATTGTTATATGAAAATATAATGAAAATGTTTAAAATATATAACATATAGCAAAGTTCGCCGTTTAGAGTATCGGCGCCGTGGCTTAGTTGGTTAAAGCGCCTGTCTAGTAAACAGGAGATCGCGAGTTCGAATCTCGCCGGGGCCTTAGTCATGTATCATTTTTGAAAAGTGTTTAATATGTTTTTAATAGTATTTTTGATTTTTTTAAAAGCTTTTATGTTTAAAAATTGTTGGCCTAAACAAAATGTTGGCCTTATATATTAAATTATTTTGTACAAATATCGTATAATTTTTAAATTAACGGCAATAATTAATGAATAATATTAGTAATATTATATTACATTTGGTATTTGAAAGAGATAAAGCAAGAATGAAATACAAGGTATGTATTATATTAAAACAAGTAAATGCTGTTAGAATCGTGGGTAATGCAGTAAAGAAATAAAATAAAAAAAATGTTGTGAAGATATGGATTTTTGTCTTGTCCATGTTCAACTTAAACAGGGCGCTCTGGAGGTCCTTGGGGAGGCCTAGGTTCAGCAGTGGACGTCCTATGGCTGATGTGATGATGAAGACATAATCTCCATGGAGGATATGCGGATAAGATATATGAAATAGGAGTGAGGGGTAAGAAATGTGCACATTGGTATATATTGGAAGTGGCATATATTGACGACAGAAGACGAGGCAAAACAGGCTGCTTATGGCGCTTCATTCTTTCTGGCTACTCCACTAACGTGTACCTAAAAAAAAGCAATGGATTAGTTTGTTACTCTGCAGCTACATTGGTATCTCTACAATAGAGTTCGAAATAAAATTTTATCTAATTATTATTAAACACCTACTTACGCACACACACACACACACACACACATTATATTAATTAATTTAGTTATCTGTAATTCTAATTACGTTTCGATTAAATGTATCTAATAATTAAATTTAATAAATGTTCGTACTAAATATGTTGTGAAAAAAAAGATACAATTTTATTTTCCATTACACACTTCAAAAATAGTACAAATGCAATGAAAATTTAATGTTAGTTTCTGTGTTTGGTGTAAACAAGCACTAAGAAAGACAATTGACATGACTTTTGGTTTTATCTTATTTTCCTAGATATCATAAATGAGCGAGTATTGAAGTCAGCTGTGTGTGAACACTTACCGGGTAAACCCAATCATTACATCTAGGTTGATAAGC
The DNA here is from genome assembly GCA_037178615.1 of Dione vanillae. Lineage (NCBI taxonomy): Eukaryota > Metazoa > Arthropoda > Insecta > Lepidoptera > Nymphalidae > Dione > Dione vanillae. The sequence goes on along the minus strand of JAZFAU010000036.1, from coordinate 147,756 downwards.
CTCATATGGTCGCTATGGACAACTGATACAATCAGCATGATTCTGAGGATATTGAAAAAAATGACTTTAATAGTTTTACTTTTTTTTTTAGCTTCACGCTTTATCCCGCATATAGCAGGGTAGGCAGAGGGAACTGCAGGAACTATGTGAGCCCAGTGTTAAGACACTCCGTTGCTTAGTCCCTGCTTTTTTCCGTCCTCGCTTTCCGCCTTTTTCGAGTCATTGCGTGTTGAGTGGCGGAACTCAACGCCGCGCTTTGCCTAGTTCTAGAGCGAAGAAAATGGAAATAGAAAAATCCATCTTCCCCGAGTGGGAACCGAACCCTCAAACCGTCGCGTTTATAGGCTCACGCCTCTGCGCCACGACGTTTTTACCTAAAGTTTCCTTAATAGTTTTTATTTTAGTTTATATCAAAAATGCCGTTAATGCGGGTAGTAATGATTTACAAAATAAAGTACTCACTAAGGAGACGTTCAAGTGATTAGTATAAATATTAACAATTGTCGCGAGGATCGACCTACAAATAAAAAATATTAAGCAATAAAATTTTTCCTTGTATTTTTTAAATGAAGTATATCCCTGGAACCATATATTACTGTTACATGCACATACATGCTGACTTGCATTTTACATACTATTATATGTAATGACATACACTTTTTGTTATTCATAATATAATTGTGATTATGTTTTAATCGTACATAAACAAGGCTAAAGTGCAGTTGTAATGTTTAGTCCTTGTACACAGTATGAGGGCTGGTGTGACAAGATTGGTCCTCTCTGTATCCTAATACAAACATAGTAGCCGATAGGTTTCCTTATACATGAGTAAAAGTAATAGCTTTATTTAAATTATCTAATACATGGTGTTCTTATCAATCAATCATTTTCTACTGATAAGAATACTATAGAGGACCGTCGTGGCGCAGTCTGCGCAGTGTGTAAAGTCTGCCTGTAACGCGACGGTTTCTGGGTTCGATCCCTAGTCGGAGAAGATGGTTTTTTCTATTTCCATTTTCTTCGCTCTGGCACCTAGGCAAAGCGCGGCGTTGAGTTCCGCCACTCAACACGCAATGCCTCGAAAAAGGCGGAAAGTGGGGACGGAGAAAGCAGGGACTAAGCAACGGAGTGTGTTAACACTAGGTTCCCACGGTCCCTGCAGTTTCCTCTGCCTACCCTGCCATGTGCGGGATAAAGCGTGAAGCTGAAAAAAAAAGTATACTATAATGTGCTATGTTCTACTACGAGTATATGAGATATTTACATGTTAATTGGGTCATGTCAGTTTTAATTTATTTACTTGTCTTATTTGAAATATTTTTCAGTTATAAATTGTTAAACAAGGGATTCTTTTGAATATTTTGCTTTTATGCATATCTCATAAATTATTAATATAATATATAAAACCTATGTTTTAAAAACTATTGTGTTTGTTCTATATTTTATTATTCACGTTTCGGTATTACAAGGGATTGTTATAATATAATTGCTTTGTTTTTGATAAAGTCATTATTATATTGTGTATAATTGAGTGTTGAAGTGAAAGTAAATATTTGTGGCAGCTATCGCCTCACGGCCCTGAGGACAATACCTCCACTCATGCTCATTGGCATACTTCAGAGGCTAATACACTGTCACTACACTTACTGTTGAATATTGAATATTGAATATGGACATATATCATCTGTCTCATAGCAGGATAGGCAAAGCTACCCTGCCTACCTTGCCTACCCTGTCTACTCTGTTATAAGTATATGCATGACAATAGAGTATTGAAAAACAATTTGATATTGCCATAGAAACGATTTTATGAGGATCTTACCTGTATTTTAATATTGAAAACGATTAATGTGGACAGTAATTCTGTTTCTGTCGTCATTGGTTGTCATTAGTCGTTATCTATTTGTTTTTGAAAGTCATGCTAAATGTAAGTGAAGCAAACGTCATAAAGTAATGGCACAAACCTTGAATTTTGAGTAATCATATTTTATATATTAATAATAAATAAACTAATCGACACCTGCAGATAGAGCATTATAACATTACAAGCAACTTTTAATTAGAAATTATTGAAGATTGAATTAATTGGTGAAGTTTTTACGTTCTTGTGTACGGTACAAGCGAAGTTTGTGGTACTAATATTACTCAAGTCTATTTGTTTATATTATTAGATGGCAGACGAGCAGAAGGGCCACCTGGTGTTAAGTGGATACCCCCGTCCATAGACAGCCACAAACTGAACCAGATCCACACTTTATGGGCCTCCGGAACTCTCGCTCAACCGTCGTGAAACAACAGCACTGATATCCTGCTGTTTCACGATGGTATTCTGTCAGAGCGTGGTAATTAAAGGGCCAAGCTCGAAACGCTGGGCCCTTTAAAGTTACTAGTTTTGGTGTAGCTTAGCTCTACCAAAACTTACTATTTAAGTGTCGGTGGCCAGTTTGGTAGACTCTCCGTTTTTTATTGACTAAATACTAGTTATATTGGTTGTTGCGAGAAAAACTTTGCAAAAGTACAAAATATATAAAAGGAGAACACCACTTATGATTGGGCACAATAATGCCAGCACACTTTTATATCAACAAGAAGATTTTTCCGTTTTACTAAGAGAAAAAGACGTGTTTATAATATGTTCAGCTATATCAAATACAAAATAAAATGTGGAGAATGGTATATTTTCAGATTAAGATTTTTTATGACAAAAAAAATTTAAAATTGCCTTATGCAATTGAGCACTTACCATCAAGGGACCGTTGATGGTGATGCTGGGGTACGCCAGACCAGAGATGGGGACAGTATTTCGACCCTGGACTCTATAATGAGCCCATTGGTGAAAAGGCGTGAAATAATGTGTCACTCTTCCGGTGGCTTCAGATTTGACGTGATGACGGTGATTTTAGAAATAGTACATACGGATTTCTCTCATTGGTTATCGCGCAAACTTAAGTTTTCAGGTTTTCAAATAGAAAATCATTTTCATACCATGAAGTATAACATTACTAAACGAGGCTTCTATAAAAGTCAAAAATTTCTTTAGACGTCAACGTTTTCTCGATAAAGAATCACACTACCGGAGTGTACGGCGTCTAACGGCGTCTACTGTGCTCACAGTAATGAATGATGAAATCTTCCATCATGTGATTGATATAAAGAAGAAACTGTATAGGGGACAACTGACAGCATTGGAGGACACCAGCATTAAAGAGTGAAAATGATCAGGGCAAAAGAAAGCTTCTCTGCCTTATACTTATGTCGACGTATAAAATGTATGTTGGTTAATATGTTATTTGTTCTGTATATGAATATAATTTTAAGACTCTCACTGTTGATTCTCGACCGAATGTTTAATTTCCTCACTCTCAGTTCCCTCCATATACCATATGGTATTTTGTCAGTTTTGTTTTGTACATACAGACAATACTTTTTTACTAGAAGTTAGGTACTACATATAAATAATAGAACGGATATAAACTCTTACGAAAACGATTCGACATTCGATAGCGTGGAGACGATACAAAATATACAAATACTACACTTTCTATCGTATTTGCTCACGATAACTTTCACGTATCGCTATCGCAGAGTAAACACGGCTATCAATAACAGGTAATCGCATCGGTTTAACCGATTTTATTGAAAGATTAATAATATTATAATTTATTATAATTAATATGATATACAATGATAGAACACTATTTTTAATGATAAAATTGTATATTGAGGACCGTCGTGGCGCAGAGGCGCAGCATTTGCCTATAAGCACTACGGTCTGTAGGTTCAATTCCCACTCAGGTAAGATGTATTTTTTAATTTCCATTTTCTTTATTCTTGTAACTAGACAAAGTGTGGTGTTGAGCTCCGTCCCTTGTCACGCAATGTCTCGAAAAGGTGGGAAAAAAGCGGGGAACCGACTGTGTTAGCATTAGGTTCCCACTATTCCTGCAGTTCTCTTAGCTTACTCTTTATATATGAGGGATTAAACGTGAAGCTAAAAAAAATATATAATATAGATATTTCTGGTACTATTACACACCCTATGTTCTTAGCCGCACACCGGTTACCGGTAGCCGCGAAAAGTTCTTGTAAATCAAATCTACTTATTTTTCTTTAAAAATGACATATAAGCTTCATAGATGTACATTTATTCGACTAGCATTGTTAAAAATATGCCTTCTTGCTTCTGCTGGCGAAGTAACATAGTGTATATAATACACATAGTATTATATGTATTAAATAATTTTGATAAAAATAATTCAGTATATGCGTTTGTCTTTCTCTAAGGAAAATAAAATTATTTTAAATATACCCAATTGCCATAAATATCGATTAGAAGTAAGCAACTATTAGTACGACGTGTTCGTAGGTTGACGTGGACGAATTCGCGTACAGACAGTAATTCTGATTATAATATGTCAGTTTATCAGTGACATGTCGACTCTTGGATACTAAGTGGGCGGGATGTGCGCTGCGCCCGCGCATTCACCAATGTGGTGGTGGCGCGGCTAACTAATGCCTACCAGAAAACATTAGTTTACCTGTTCCGTAAAAATAAGTGTCCATAAACAAGTTTAGAAAATATCTTATAAATAACTCATTCTTTGGTGAAAAACATTTCATTAACTATATTATAAAACTTGTGGGAATCTCGATTGTTTTTTGACTTTAGTGTTGTGATTGGAGTTCGATCTTAGATAGAGTGGGATGGATCTCAGTCAGGTCAGTCAACTTAGTTACTTATAATACTTAATAATATATATTAAAACTCATAAATATATTATATCTTTAACGTTTTTCACTATATATAATTATATATACAAAATACATTACACTTTCCTAAGTAGTTAAAGATATAAATATTATTTTATTGTAATCATTAATTATTTTGTAATTTACCAGCATGGCATACTGTTCTGTGACTTCCGATATATAATCTGTACATAATATAACAGTATGCCTAATCAATACATATTATTTATATATGCTGATACTTTGATACCATACAGGTAGGTATATAGGTACGCACGTCTCACTGTTTTTGAACTAAAGGAAATAAATATATTTAAATTTCTGCAAAAAGGATTAGTATGAATGTCTGTATATTCCGTTTCCCTCTTGTTACCAGAACGTAGTAGATTTAAGAACTTTGTAATAATACTTAATTTATATGTCTGTCTCATTTGTATGTCACTTCAGGAGAACCTCAAATATTTTGGAAAAGAAGAAAAGATACATAGTTATTTATATTAAGTTATTATACTAAATGTTCTATTAGTATTTAAACATAAAACAACGTAAATCTTTTAAACTTTTGAAATATAAACAAATGTCAAAATTTTTAAAGAAGTACGATTTAAGTATATTTTTAAATCGTACTTTGATATCCTATCATTGGTTTACAATATTAAAAATCACAATCTTAATAACTATTGTATTGAATGCTAATACATTAGTATTTAGTAATACACCAATGGCTTCCGCCAATTCCTGACCGTCATCACTGTTATAACATTTTGTTTTTTTAAGCATAAAAAGGATATACACTAGAAATAGTAAATTACTTCTACTAAAACGTGAACCACAAATGAAAACCGAATCTATGACCACCGATCCAGACGTTTCGCCGTCCTTTTGCGGGTCCATAGTTCGTTTCTGCGTCATATACGTATATATGTACATATATATGTATGTACTTTACATATATATATATATATGTGTATTGGGTAAATAATGAATATTCATTTGTCATAGTATACAAGACGATAACCACGATACTGTCCAAAGATAAATCGCTAGATTCTTATAACATTCTAGTGTAAGCAAATAACGGATTTATTACAAGTATTATTATTATTTTACTTATCAATATGTAAGATTATTAATTAATAATTCAAATTTGTATATTTTTACGAAATTACTTAATCATAGTTTTGTTAAGAATACTTTAATATTATTTATTTATAAACAGTTGTTGTCATTAGAAAATACAAAGCTTTAACGTCTAAATTAAAATAGGCTTTTTTTTATTGGAGTTTATATAGGCATGTATGAGATTTAGGCTTTCGTAGTACTTACGAAGTGCAGGCTGTATACAGTATAGTGTATAAGTTAATTGGTACACTAGAAAGGGGTAGGTTACAGTGTCGGCTGGCAAGGCGGCGGCTGCGGAGGAGTGTGACGTCACGACTATGACGTTTAAACGAAGAGAGACCATCAATAATAATGTTATTAGACCGACAACCGGTGTCCCGTCGACACACCACGAAGTGTGCGGCGCAGACACAAGACTCACTGTATAATATAAATAAAAATATATAAACAGAAACATCGATTTCAGTTTTCATCACTAGAATTGTTCTTATAACAAAATGTTGCTAGTTTTTATGGGATTTACGTTCCGGAGCATATACAATGGCACAAATAAATACGTATTCTAACAATTTCCACAAAATGGCACGTGGAAGGAGTACGGGGATCAGGGGCCTCAATTCACAAAATTAATAAGAAAAGCTCAAAATCAAAAATTTTTCAGCGTTCATTACAACGTTTGGTATCACGCGTTGCTATTTTACATACATCAAGTATATTAAAAAAACTGTTAATTTACTAAGGATGCTTCTCATATATCTCTAATTTGAAAATATAAAATATATTTATTTAAAATATAGTAGGCGACAACTATGTCGCTGTAGTATGTCAACTACGTCTGAAGACGGGCAGGTGCGCCTCTGACCCACATACAGACGGACACCTGACTTATCGACGTGTTTGTTCAACTGATAACAATATATAGAGTATGGAACACCGACCGACGGCCCATCACAATTTCCATAGAATTTTTTGCGATATGCGAAAGTTATTTGCTTACGATAACGAAGTAAGCCGTCGAAGGCGCCACGGATTTAGGTCATTCGAGTGTTTTTGATGCGTTCTAATTGTTTATCAAATAATATTTTTTAGTTCTTTTAATTGAATATGCTTGCTTGTAAATAATAAGAGAAGTAACTTACTAATTATTTTTACACTTATTTATATTTATTACTTACTACATTTTTAAAAGTATTACCTAAGAAAAAGCTCAAACTTTAAGTCATAAATATTTTTATATTTTTTTATTTAATTATACCTGCAAGTTCAATTAAAATGCATTACGCTTTTTAAGCACATTTCCCTCTCTAGTGTTCCCTAGTGTGGGCTAACATTTTAAAATAATAAAATTAATAATAAAAAGTCATTATCTCTTGTCAAATGATATTTCTTGTATCTATATAAAGCTTTGTGTATGCAAATTTGTAAAATTTCCTCAAATGAGATCCTAGCTTAGTGGTAGTAGGTCGAATGGTTCACAAGAGGTGCACGTTCAATTCCATATGCCACGTTAAAAGAAATTATAATATATGAAATTGAGAACCGTCGTGGCGCAGAGGTGTAGCGTCTGCTTGTTAACACGACAGTTTGTGACAATTCGATTCCCATTCGGGAAAGTTGAATTTTCCATTTTCATTTTCTTTGCTCTTACAACAAAGCATAGTGCGGCGTTGAGTTACGCCACTCAACACGCAATGCCTTTAAAAAGGCGAAAAGCAGAGAACAGTGTCTTAACACTATGTGCCTAGGTTTCTGCGGTTTCCTCTGCCTACTGTAAATGGCAACTTTGATCAAAAATATTATAAGTGTTTATACACATTTACATAGATAGGTACGTGTAATGCCAAAAACACTAAAATGTACTCCCGATTTGAACGATGTGCATATGCATATTATATGCAGGTTGTGCATATACATATGCAGGTTATCGAGTTTCTTGCCATTAGCGATATATATACATTGGCTGGTATATACCAGCCAATGTATATATATCGCTAATGGCAAGAAACTCGATAACCAACTTGTAATAGTTGCCATTATATTAATATTTATATTTAATTATTTACTATACGACTATATACAGCAGACGCGACGTTTCCATACTAAGAAAGAAAAGAAATATAAAAAAGTTAATCTATTGTTCTAGATATTAAATTATAATTTTATTATTTGCTTTGCCTATAGGTAGTTGTATGTATGTATGTATGTATGTATACGTACTATTATATCTATACAGATAGATTATCGATTATTAATATTTTATTAATTTCATTATTATCTATCTATTACTTGGCCACTCTTATAATAAATATATAAATTAAGGTAATAATTCGTTGATGTTTGTGCCTAATAGGTAGAAATTAAAAAAAAATATTAGAAGCTAGGACTCAGTGGCCGCGAGTACGTTGTAAATGAACGTACTATGTCAAATACTAAGTTCTTCATTTTCATGATTTAATTTAGTGAATAAATTTATTTAAAGATGATCGTAGATTATTGAATATAAGATTTGTAGACTAATATTATTGCTTCAAACACGTCGCAATAATATATGATATTGGAGAAGTAATTTCTTAAACGCCATAAATAAGGAGAAGAAGATGAAGAAGAAATAATCTTTAAATTCTTTAAGTGGACTCGTTTAAAGGATACGTGTTCTTCTCCATTTAGATTTCGTTTGTTTTGAAGGAAAAGATACCGTTAAATCTTTTACGAATTGATTAAAAAATAAATGCTATTTTTTAATATTTGTATATAGGTAAATATGAACTATTTTTTTCCCTTTTGCTCCCAAACAAAATGAGCTGAATGGATTGATAGAAGTTGTGATCTATTTAGGAAGTCCAAATACATATATTTCTTCTTCATGTTCTCCAATGTTCTGTCAACTTCTTCATATGCGTACAAGTGATAAGAATGTGATACTTCTCTTATCACTTGTTCTTGTATATTGTTTATCAATCATCATATATTATATACCTATATATTCCAGATCGAATTTACTATTTTTGTAGGAATCTGCATATAATTAGAATTATAGGCATTCCATATATTGAGGACCGTCGTGGCGAAGAGGCGTAGCGTCCACCTGTAAACGGGAAGATTTGTGGGTTCGCTTCCCACTTGGGGAAAATGGATTTTTCAGTTTCCATTTTCTTCGTTTTGAAAACTAGGCAAAGTGTGGCTTCGATTTCCGCCACTCAACACGCAATGCCTCGAAAACCATGCCATGTGCGGGATAAAGCGTGAAGACACAAAAAGATAGGTATTCCAAACTCATTATAGAGTTATTTATTAACTTAACCATATTACGAAATAACGAATGAAATACTTGAGATACTTGAGAGAGAACCCATTTGTAGCAGTAAGAGCAACATGTGAATAATTAGATGCTAGATCCGTCGAGTTGTTGCCGGCCAGGACGCCATGTACAGCGCATTGTGATATAAATCGATATAGGCAATACTGAATACATGCTTTAATTAACCTCAGTCTGTGTGTCAGGGATTGTATATAATTATGATCGACATATATAGATATCTATAACATATACTAAACTCTCATACTGTCTCGATACTTTAACTGAAATATTACAAAAGAAATTTTTATTTAGAAAATGTTGTTTTGAAAAATAGGATTTTTTTATTTATTACATATTTTTTTAGTTTTTACACACATACAACATACAACATAGGGTAAAAGTTAAACCTTCCTAAATTTAGGTATTGTCAAGCTTTTTGTAAGATTGATTACTCTTTATAAACGGGTTTCATTTCCCCATTGATTTTTACCGACGCATCAGATTTGTGCTCAGTGGTTAAGTCTAACCTCAACTGACGCTTTCCAAAAGACGCAGGTTCGAATCCTGGCTTACACTAGTTACCTAATAAAGTTTTATATATTTCTAATGACGGCTATGCTAGTTACCTAATAAAGTTTTGTATATTTCTAAAGTTTTATATATTTCTAATGATGTTTAACGTGAAAACAAGGTATTTTTATTAGAGTATTTATTTATCATTATCTATAGATCTCATCGTCGTCTCCGCCATGCCTTTATTCTTGATCTTGGATTTTAGTCCTCATGATGTTGCATATATACATATGACGTGACTTTGCGCCTCTCGTAATCACTCATCGATCATTTAAATACCTAATCAAAGGTTAAAGTTTGATTATAATCCCACTATTTACCAGATAGTGGTTTATCATTTTTTGTATGAATAATAATGTTTTTGTACTTACAAATAATGAAGATGTCATTCCTCAATATAGATTAGTTCAAGTATAGAGGAAGTGAAGTATTATCGTAACCGATATCTGCATGCTTTAATATACTTTTGATTATTCCATAATTTCCATATCGAAGTTTTGCATTAGTTGGGTTTTTACTGCGAAGATTTCAATATCTAATCGCACTGTCAAATCATTATAATATTCGTGCATACAACAAATATGTTAATATGTTAGATATATCTGTACTACGATACAGATAATGTCGAAATTCAAATTAAAATAAATAATTACTTAATTGATTAAGTTGATAACGCCTTTACTGTGGGACTGGAGACTCTATAGATATGTATATAAGATTTTTTTTTAATATATGCGAGATAATCTTTGTATGACCTCATAATATCCAGTAAATTTTAGACATTATTGTTGCGCTTTCTTTTAAATTGGGGAAAGAACAAACAACGCAACTATAAATAAGTTAATTCGCTCAATAAAATGGTAATTGAATTAAACGTCTATAAAATTGAAAAAAAAACGAGTAAACCAATTTAAAATTTAAAGTAAAACATCGCATTGGAAATGCCGACTTGGAACGGAAAACTTTTGGCAACATCTGCCGCCTGTTTTTATAAACGAGTACATATTACATACCTGCTCGTATCTACGTATATTACAATTAGCCAAGATTACTTTGTTACTAATTTCTTGAAATACCTTTAATTTAATTGTAAATTACTGTATAATTATTGTTTATGTATGGCATCCATTTATTGTATACATTTCAATGTCCTACAAATTACCAATAAAAGTATATTATGCAAGCATTATAATAAATGTAATTGCCTTAAAATGAGGTTCATTTAATTTCCAGGTACCACAAAGCCCCTTTATTTCATTTTTTACACTGTACGGTCGCGGGAGGGGTCGCCCCACACTCGCCCCACACTCGCCTCGTCGACTCAAAATGCCGTGAAATCGCTTAACTTATGTTATCTCGGTTTTGATCGGTTGTCATTTTCGTGTAAATTTAAAGCGGGAGGCTCAAACTAATTGGAGGCTATCAATTTACACCTCGCGCCTCGTTCCCGTGTATCAGATCTACTTCACGTGACGACTGATTACTGTTTTTGTAACGGAAAACACTTAATAACTTAAATTCCGAGTGTTGGTAAAGGTATATTTAAATATGTATGCTTACAAAGCTGTAACTTATGCATTGGATTTGCTTTTTGTAAGAAGACTTAAGGGTTTCTACATTTATTAGCACACGACCAACAGAGGAGGACGATGTATTTGATTCGTTTAATTCAATGTCGATTTCCAAGTGAGAATTATTTGATTACGTGAAGTATAATACGATTCTTATCTTTGGTATATCTCATGGAATGAATGACAAGTAAATCGTCGCCTATATATAGAGAGTACCGGCAGCCCTGTAAACTATCTACAAGAAATATGTCAAATGAATATGAAACTCATTTAGGATTTATGTATGATATTTAAGCAGGCAGGTACTATCGCCGAATAAGGCGGCGGCGCCTGCGCCTTCCGACTGCGCTTACACTGCACTGTATGGCGACGACAGCTTATTATGCTTAGATATATCTCGAGATTTGTCGATTAAAACTAGTACTAAGCCGACCATTAAGTAGTTGTCGTAGATCTTGAAACTAGTCGAGAGGAGAGGCCCGGGGGCGTGGTTTCGGCCGCGTCTACTTTCTAGGCGGGCCGGCATTGGTGCGCCGGCGCAGCGCCGCAGCAACAAGCCGCCGTCGCATTCGATGCAAATAATGCTAGCTATCTCCTTCCTTTACGATTGCTATTCATAGACCGGCCTGTCTCATCGACGATTGCTGAATGGAGCAATTAAAATACACAGTTATATTTAATTAGCTCTTAAATTGTTTTTACGGCGCTCATTGCCAAGCAATTATGGTAACTTTATTACTTGTTGAATATTCGATTTGCTAATTTTACATCTAATTAGTTTACGTTCGTTTGTGCCATATGTCGAGTTAAGTTCATAATTGTTTATTGAAACTTAATTACCTAAATGTCTATAAAGACTACCATCAACACAATATGCTTGAGTGCAGTCTCTATAGAGGTATTACTTAGGATACCTCTATAGAGACTGCCTTCCAATACATACTTACTCGCTATCGTCATGACAATCTTTAATGTAATATTTGCTAGTCACAATGTATAGAAAAGATCTGTGAACTTTGTTTCTTGTATATTTAATTTTTGTCAATTATTTTGTCTCTCCATGTCTTTGGAAATTTCTTATTTCAATTCGAACTTCTATATCTGTAACTTAACCATTCCAGAGATAGGTATCATTATTAAAAAGACGACGGCGACGTCACTACTTTCTTATAAAGTGATTTGATTACATTATAAATTAATTAATAAGAAGCAACACTATGCTTTAATATATCGACACTTACCTATTTATTTTATTTTTCCTTTACTTATATCTACTAATATTATCTATTTTTATGTACCAACATTTTAAATAATTTACCTAATACAAGTAAAAATTAAGTATCTGTTTCTTAAATGTAGGTAATTAACAAATACGACACTCAGAAAGTATTATTAAATAAGACTTTATCATACCTCATTTAAAGATTTTGAGTCATTCGCTCCCAAAATTAATTAATTAATTAATTAAATTGGTTAGCTTAATATTCCACAGCCATTAAAAATCGATAACAGCAATATACACGTATATGGCTGCGACCTACCTGTCTACCTGGTCAGCTCGCTTCACACGCTACAGCAAGTACATACTCGCTATACGTGATATAATTATAATTTCATACAACAATTACAATTTTGACGATTTCCTGGCACAGAGAGTGGTAATTATTGATTTTTTTAGCTTCACGCTTTATCCTGCAAATAGCAGGGTTGGAAGAGGGAACCACAGGAACCCGAGGGGAGCTAGTGATTCCCACCTATTCGAGGCAATGCGTGTTGAGTGGCGGAAGTCAACGTTGTGCTTTGCCTAGTTGCCAGAGCGAAGCAAATGGAAAAATCCATCATATTCGAGAAGAAATCGAACCCACAAACCGTCGCGTTTCGGGACAGACGTCCTCTAATGATAGTTTTGTGTTCAGTATTTCGGATTACATCACAGTTACAATATGCGCATCACGTCGTTGTGTCGTGCCACTCGGCAACGGAGTATCTTGACACTACTCTGTGGGTCTGCCTGAGGCCAATCTTTATGTGGGATACAGCGTGAAGCAAGTAATAAAAAGGATATCATGTATGTAATATAATTATTTGAAAGTGAAATGCGATCGCAATTTTAATTTAATTGGTGCTATTTTAAAATAATATCATTAGTCAAAAAGTCAATCGACAACTTAATGTAATTTTTAAATAAAAATGAAAATGAACCGACGAATAAAATCAACGATGTATAGGTATCATCTTCCCAAATTGGTGCAATGAGAAGCTTAAAGCATGTTAAGCTAGAAAAGAAACTGCTTAGCATTCAACGGATTCACTGTGCGGGAGCCCATTATGATGTAGGAAGAGGAGCTCTGAGCAGCGCTTGGGTCTTGCGACCCAAGTGTAGGTTTAAAGGGCAGGGCCTTTAAAATGCATTTACTCTCACCTTCACTGTCCGAACTTCTTCCAATATCTAACCAAATTCATATAATAAATAAAAAAACGTATAACAGTTATTATCAGATGTAGCGCATCTGTCGCTATCGTTCGCTGTAATTGATTATCAATAGATACTAATGCGGGTGACACCGGCCGCGGCAGGAGGGACTTACCAGGTAGTGTGCACAGTTAATACATTATTTTATTAAAGACACATTTATATTACTTTATAACAACAGTCGCATATAGATTTGAAATTGTTTAAGCTAATAGTTTCAAACAACACTTTTAGTTTAATCTCTCACAATCATCAAGAGTGCAGGATGAAGATGACAATGAAGAGTGGAGCGAAAAAGGTTAAGAAGAGAAAAATACTAATATTACTTTATCTATTTGTCATATAAATATCGATATATGTATACCAAATAATCTATCTAAAAAATCGTTGTTTTGTAAATTTACACTATATTACAGGAATTGTATAGCGCCTGCCTGTAAACGCGACCACTTGTGGGTTCAATTCCTACTCAGGGAACATCGATTTTTCTATTTCCATTTTCTCTGCTCTGGCAGATAGACAAAGCTCGGAATTGTCTCGAAATAGCCGGAAATAAGGGATGGAGAAAGCAGGGACAAAGCAAAGGAGCGTCTTAACACTAGGTTCCTATGGTTCCTGCAGTTTGCTTATATTCTTACTATAAGAGAGAATGTCTTAAATCTCATTAGGATCCGTTTTAAAAATCAAAAATTCATTTTTTTATTTATGATTATTTTAATGTGGTTACTGGTTTTACTCTGATTTTTACTGACATTATTGATATTTGAATGTTAAAAAAAACTACATAAAAATAAACGATGCTAGCGCAATATGTTCATAAAAGCTAATTAAATTCTTTTAAAATAGAATAATGTTGAAGAACTCTGAAGTATTTTCAAAAATGAATGAAAGTGAGAATACAAATATATATAGTTTCTTGTTAATTGTTTTAAAATTTCTGCCCGATAAAAAAAATAGAAACTCCTGTCTGTTTGTCTATTTTACAGCTTAAATGACTTGTCACAAATATAGGGGTAAGTACCGAGTCAATTCAATCGAAACATTGATGCCCATGTTGCCTAATGCCTAAATGCGGATTTACTACCTACTTAATGACTATTTTTAACAAGAAACTAATTATGCAATAAGAATATCCGCAGAATGAATGATTTTACATTTTAAATCATTTTGTGTAAGACCCAAATAATAATATATTAAATAACCAAAGATGTATGACAATTTAATATATTTATATCAAGTTTTAATTCGATTCGATTTATTTTGGTATACGAAGAAAACAATGCCAAAATAAAAGATAATTTTCGAATATACCAGTTAAGATAATTACAAATTGTGTATCAGTTTTCGAAATATTTAACAGGCGATTATCGATTAATTAAATATCCACTTTTTCTCGTGTGACAGAGCGATCGTTCGCATCACTACATATACGTATAATGAGGTCATTAAAACAACCATATTGTGTATTTCGTATACAAATTTTGACTGAGATTACAGTTTATAGTGCCACCTGGTTGACTTCATTTTTGTGGAAATGGTTAAATTTTGTGTTTTTCAAATGCGATAAGCGATGTACTGTCTTAGTTATTCATCTATGCACGAATAACCACGTCTATAACGACTAAATACATAGATAGGTAGACAGTCTTTATTGCATACACAAAAGTAAAGAAATAAATATAACAGAAAAAAAAACAAAACTAGCAGATATAACTAGACTAATAATAACTAAACATAACTATGTTTTATGACACCAAAAGAGTATTTATAAAGAAAATAAATTGAGGACCGTCGTGGCGCAAAGGCGTAAGCGTCTGCCTGTAAACGCGACGGTGTGAAGGTTCGATTCCTACTCGGAGAAGATGGATTTTTCTATTTCTATTTTCTTCGCTCTGAAAACTAGGCAATGCCCGGCGTTGAGTTCCGCCACTTAACACGCAATGCCTCGAAAAAATACGGAAAGCGGGGACGGAGAAAGCAGGGACTAAGCAACGGAATGTCTTAACACTAGGTTCCTATGGTCCCTGCAGTTCCCTCTGCCAACCCTGCAATATGCGGGATAAAGCGTAAAGCTATAAAAAAAACATACACATAAAATATATTCAAGAATAACACATATATTATGTACGTAACATATAAGTTATAACTCTTTCTGTTTTGTCAAATAACAATGCTTTAGAGACTTCAAAAACATAGAGCGGTTGAATGGCGAATATAAAGTTGCAAATAATTTAAATGACACTCTTGTCTTGTCATATATATATACAAATAGTACTTACTTAGCACTTTCATTTGTTGTCGCTTTTAGAGCGAAGGTTGTACTGGAGTGAAATATATGAGCAGTTACAAGCAAAGTGAAACATTCCTTAAGATGGCAAGGAGTGTTTGAATGGAAAAGAGCTATATACAGAAATATTTTTTAACTTTATTTTTTAATATGAACAAATTTAATATAAACAATGATTATTGTGCATAGTATAGTAATTATAATTATTATTAAACTTTTTAAATGACAATATGAAAAATTTATGAGCTTACCCATATGTGTGACACGTGTAATATCTAAGGAAACTTCACACTCGATATTGAATTATACAATGCTTTCAATTATTGTTTTGAAACAGGCAGCTATGTAATGATTTATTTCTACTATTGCAGTGCTCTGATAGATTGAAGAGATCTATGACACAAGTCTTTAAGTGTCTATAATCTAGTAAACTATATTATATAATAAACGGCCATTAGTCGAAATTTGTCGCGACTACAGGTGTCGGTAGTCAGCAGTCGGTCAATGAAATAATGAATGGATTCATTCAAAGTCGTTCTCAGCCCAGCTCTGTGCTGTTGTCCTCGGGAGGGAACCAGTTTTTGTGTTTGTGCTCAAATCATTTGTCGTTTCGAAGTGGTCAAATATTTTAGCATCTTCATTTAGACGGGTCGTTGGTGTCACGTCACGTCATGTCACCTCACGTCACCATAAGTCACGTTATGGCAAGTCACGTCACGTCACGACGAGGCACGTTACGTTGCGTCACGTCAGGTCACGTCTATACATACTAGTCAATGTATAACTATTTAATATTAATAATACTTTGAAAGTGTAATTATTTGTTAGGTTTTAAAGCGTAAACTTCATCCAGCAATCAAACATTGTGCAATTTTGTACACCTTTTTTGTGTTCTTGATTATCTAAATACACCCAAAAATGATTTCTATATTTGACAATTAAGGACAGTAGTTATATTAAATAAAAGTTAGCCCTCGTAGTAAAATGGCACATGGCCTCTGACTGACGTCCGACACGATAATTATGGGTTCAATTCCCTCTCGGTAGAGCTATTGATACGATAAAAGTATCGTAATGTATGTAAGTAAATAAATATGCTATTAGTTTAGATATCATATTATTTTAGACATATAATTATTATATTCGAACTAAAGACAAGCATGTAACGATGTAAGTTATCCTCCTAAAAGTATATGTGACCTATATAGATCTCAGTCACCTGTATATATGAAAATATGACAAAACTCTACTTCTACTTTTACTACTCTAAGTTACCACTTTTAAAGTCGGAAAAAGTATAAAACAGTGTTCTTGAGTAAAGCCAAGCAAGATTAGCCTTCGTAATGACACTCCGTTTACCGCGTTTACTTTAAGTAATACTGAACGACACACCATGTTTTGTTATTAGAACCAGGAATTTGAAAATTATTTAATTTCCCCGACTGGAGTCGAACCGCCGTGTTTATAGTCCGATGCTGTGCTGCTGTGTCACAGCGACCTCTTTTTAAATGATCATTTTTATTATATTTCTATTCCACCAAAGACATGTAAGGGTCACTTACGGAACATAAAAATATTTACTACGATGCATTAGCTGGAATGCATTTGTGAGAAACAAGTATTTACTATGAGATAGTTTCCGAAAAATCTATAAAAAATAATATAAAGTATGTACTACGGAATTTAGTGTGGCCACTTGCTATTGGCGAGTAACCGGTAGTAACGAACAACAACTGCGAATTACATTGTAGTATAATAACTTACAAATAGATTCATTAATTCTTCAACACATTCTTCAAGTCAATATAATTTCAAGTTTTCCATAAAAATAATATTATGCATATAGTTATCGCCAAATTATTATACGACCAATATGGTTGCATCGTAACATAGAGAATATATTATGCTAAGTCATTAATTTACTAGTTCTCTGTCAATGTCGCATCTTTGAAGATGTACTCATTACGGCGGCATACTCTCGTGATGTTAGATATCGACGGCGCGTCCGCAGTTTTATTGGAAAATTATAAATGGCCAAGCAAATAACAACGCAAATAACATGCTTAAAGATGCACGAAGGCGTCGTTTGATTGTTTCTTGTTCATTTAAAGAGATATTGCACATGTATGTATGAAGCGCAATTAATATTTAGTACGTATCATGTGCGGAGTAAAAAGTGGCATTTACATTTATGACTAATAATTTTATACATACATACATACATACATACATACGTATGCGACTAGCTTTGTATTCGGGACGTGTTGCTGCGAATTCTTATGATGTTGAAATTGAGCCGTTAAGGTTGAACATCCACTGAAATATATTTGACATACACACAGCTAAGTCTCTATATCTATAGAGAGAGCTTGCTGTCAACTCTATAATTTCTTCACTAAATAAATATAAATTACCATTAAACGATGATTTGTGGGTTCAATTCCCATTCGAAGAGAATGGAATTTTCATTTTCATTTTCTTCGCTCTGGCTTCTAGGTAAGCACCGTGTTAAGTTAAGCCAACTCTACACGCAATGCCTCAAAAAGAGGCAGAAAGCAGTGAACAGAGTGTAACACAGGGTTCCTACGGTCCCTGTGGTTTTATCTGCCTACCCTGCTATATGCGGGATAAAGCGTGAAGCTATATATATTACAATGTTATATCTATAAAAGTAGCCTATACAAAATGTATATTTTTTTATTTTATTATCAAGGGGATAAACGCGAAAAACCGTTTTTGTGTTTTTCTTTGCGACTTCTGTAGGTAAGTTGTAATATTTCCAAATTAGTAAGAAGTGGTGTTGGAGTGACATCTTTACGTAGTGGGTGGGAGAGTTTCCCGGGCGTATTCACGATTAATGCAAAGATCTCATGCACTGGCCTCGCGTTGCGGCTTTTTGTCCGCCTTCGACCGCCTCCGACTGAGCAGGTGCAGCGAGAAAAACTATATTAATATGCATTTTACACGATAATATGTTAATTGTTTAAATATATTTAATTAACGATTCTGAGTTTCACTTCGTTATGGACCTCTAAAGGAAGTGCTCTACCCTCTCTTATACATTTTTGTTTTACGGTTATTACAGATTATTATAATTAAAGTACTTAGAGTACATAGTACATAGTATAGTCTGTCATAGTAAGGCAGATAGAATATTTTTCTATATCTTTTTTCTATTTCTGTTACTAATTTCACGACATTTCTATAGATCAACTATAACCAACGTGATCTTCTCTTTTTTACGTCTCGCTTACATATTCGTCTGCGTTTTATATTTATAAACGGCTTAATTAAGACTTTCAATTCCATTAACATCAAAAAACCCCTAGGAATGACCTGCCACCCGCCGTCGGGTCCCCCCGGGACCCCCGAACCCCCGGCCACCCGTCTCGATACCGGGAACACAGCACTTGGACCTCCGCGACATTCTCGCGAGTTTCCGCCGAGATGCAGGACTTAGACCACCGATATCGTAACATTCTAAAACGTTTGCATTTCGTTTAGTTTGCCAAATAGCCAGCGTGTTGTAGAGTCTTCTAATGTTTGGATATGGGAGGTAGACGCGACGTGCAGGCAGTCTAATGACACTGGTGTCAAATATATATTTCAAGTTTATTTTATTATACCTTTTGGGTGTATTGAAAACCCACGCGTTCCCAAATTATTTTAAAATGCGGTATAAAATAATTTTAAGTATAATTTTAGATAAAAACTTATGAAAATCACTAACGGGAGATTTAAATATTAATAAAATAATAGGCTATTTATTTCTTTAATTCACTAACATATCTTAGGCTGTGAACTCTGAACAACTGAAAGTATTATACAAACGAATATTGCTGTAGTGGAAAAGCCAGAAAAGTTACATAAGCCACGTGGTGACGACGGTTGTGTTTCTCCCATCTGTATAAAACATTTTTGCTCTACATATTACTGTGCATATAACAGAGAAGCGACATTTTAATTGAACAGCGGAACTCAACGCCGCGGACTGGTTTGTATGTAAACACTTTAAATAGGAAGTTCTGGTAAGATAAAGCGCGCTAGTAAAAAGCTATCTACATTAAAAAGAAAGAGCTGAATGTAGAGACTTATTTCGCTGCTGCTGCTTACTTTGCTGGCGCCTAATATGGGAGATGTAATGTTGACTAACCTAAAGTTATATAAGTAAGGTTCCTATATAAATTCTACAGTGTGAAGTATGCCTAATATTATTTATTCATATTTATTTCATATTAAGTAAGCTGAGGCGTTCATTAGTGAATAGTTAGTTAGAGAACTATGTAACGTACAACAACATACGTACGTACAGCAGTTGCGACACACGTGAGTGTGAATATACGACATATGATATGTTACAAAATCAAATCTCGATATTAAAGTTCATTAAAATAGTTAAATTATTACTTATAATTGGCAGCCCTCATTAGAACTTTGCAAAATAATAAGTTTCTTTTTAAATGTAGGTACTTGTACGTGTTATTGAGCTTAATTGATCCGTTTTTATCACGATCTCGATACCAAGGTATGCTATTGGATAAATGGACTGACACCACAGTGGTGAGGAAGGACCACCCGTTGTATACAGTTGTAGTTGAGATTTTCAGTTTCAAATATACATGTATAATGCATGCACCTAAATATAATTCAAAATAGTTAAATTTTTTTTTTGGATTTATCTCCTAAGGATGTTTTCAAAACTTCTCTGGTATTATGAAGCAGTGTTACATCTCACTAATCTTGGGTGAAGGTTCCTTTTGAACAAGGACGATTTTTGCACAATGTATATCACCGTGCCCAGTCTGCGCATGCACATGCAGGGATATGTTCTAAAAATTAGGTGATAGCTAAATAGTACATAATTATCAACAATTAAATAATTAAAAATATTTGATTCTAGGGAAACTTTCACATACAAATATCTTCTCGATAGATTATATGTAGGTTTATTTGATTTCTATTAATCTTGTAAGCATTAGATTACATAATGCGCTGGCGATGAAGCGGCGGTGTAGAGACGATAGTTCCTGGTAACATAATGTTCCATTACATTATTTTGTTTAAAACAAACGCTCGTCGAAATGATAGAGCACTTCAGAGTTCAGTACCGAAGTATGATTAACCAATCAAATAATAATACTAATCGCGGACGCGATCGTGATTGCTCCCATTACCTACCCATTGTTGAGAAGCTCGGAAGTAAGGCGCGGCGAGTACCTACAACCTACCTACTCACTACACCGCGTACCGCTACCTATTATTATGTGCCTTTCTCCAAATATTGTTATAGTACTTGAAATTATTGCCTGTAAATACTAAAAGTTTTTCTCTAAAATAGTACAGTTGTTGTCGGATGGTATGAATTTGTTTTTTACACTTTGTTACTTCGAACCTTTTTGTCCGTATGCTTAGACATACTGTCCAACTGTCAAGATCACCAAAATCACGTATTTATGCTAAAATTAATAATAAATACCGAGATCGAGATTTGGAAATCAAACTTCTAAGTGACCGCAATCAACATGAATTTTAAGAGCATTTAAGAGCTTTTATGTTTTTTTCCTTTTGTATTTATATAATTCCCCGCGTAATCATTATCTGCAGGGTACTTCTTGTTGACTAACTGTTATGAAATGTGGCAATATTAATATTGCCAAATGGTAATATAATTACTACAAGTATACCCTGTGGTATACTTGTAGTAATTATATTACCATATCTTATATAAATGTGTTGTAGCTTATCTGTATAAGCTACAACAAATTTATACTTGTGGCTTTGTTTCATGCAAAAGAAGTAGATCATAAGCACTAATTTGGCATGAAAATAGTACGGATCTTTGTCGGTATTCGCAAATACTACTCACACTTGACCGTTAATTCATATTAATATTTGTTTACTTTCTCCCGTATATAGCAAGGTAAAATCCAACGTAACACGTTGTCTTAACAGCGAGGTTAAATTTATACATTATTCCTCCCGAGTCGAAACTATAACTCTTGCGTCAAATGTACCACTGCGCCACGAGGGCTTTATTGTGGATAGCTAATTATTCTATAGACATTGTAAAAATAATAGGTTAATATAAAAAACTTGTACATTTTAACAAGGTTGATATAAATATTCATTTATGGAAGAATTTCGTAAATTGTAAGAGACAATTAAGTTGCGTCAATTATAAACACAACATTTTCAAGTAATTTATTTTTAATTAACCATGACAATGGTTGACATGATCACTTGTCAGTAATGTGTCAATGTCATGCCTCATTTAAATAACATTTTATGTTACTTCTTTAGAGTCTATGGAGTCTATGGAGGGTCACAACGTCATGGCCGTAGAAGTATAAGAATTTCTTTTAAAGGTATTGGTAGTTAAATTAGAACTATTTGTTTTTAAATGACGTTTTTAAAAATTGGTGTATTAGTTCATTTCTGGTGACAATATAATATATAATATTATATGTGATGATAATATGTTATATGATATATTTTATATACTATATAATGACGGTCTGGTCGCGTATGCAGCTGGATCCAGAGAAGATAACGTCATTTTTGTATTTTATGTAATTTCAAAGACCGTCGTGGCGCAGAGGAGCAGCGTCTGCTTATAAACACGACGGTTTGTGGATTCGATTGCTACTCGGATTTTCGTTTTCACTTTTTTCGCTCTGGCAACTAGGCGAAGCGCGGCGTTGAGCTCTCGGAAAAGGTGGAAATCAGGGACAGAGACAGCAGGCAGATCCCTTTGCCTACCCTGCTAAAAGCGAAATAAATCGTGAAGCTAAAAAAGGTACTATTACTGAATGTCATGTTTTTCCATAAGACATTCCAGATCTTGAATTATCATATCACTCATCACGCTCAACAACTTTTACGAAAGAATTGGAGTGTTCCATATCTTTGATTTTTTATGTCATTAGAATGTGCTTATCATGTTTTTACTATGGGTACCTGAATTTTATTCATAGTCATACAATGTTATCTAGTCTTTTACATCACCCTGCAAAATTTATTCGAAAAAATATTCAATACATGGTCACATTTCCTTTACTATATAGTAGCATATTATATTAATTTATTAATTCATTCGACTCAATGCACTATATATGCTTTGTAGAAAATAGATATTGAGTAGAATAATAGAGTAAGCGAGTATGAGCAATTTCCATAGCAAGCCCTGTTTTATTGTTATTAAACTAAACCAATCTATTCCAGTTGCACCATCTTAAGCGAACTTTGAGGTAGGAACTTCTGTCGATATGTTGGGCAACATTTTTCTAAAGTTAAAACACAATATATGGTTCAGACAAGTCAATTTGATGTAATAGAGAAAACCACAAGACCAGGTTTGCGTATAGTTGAAAATGACTAGCTATATCATTTTTCATATTGTTCCCATTTCACCTGTTATTTACAATCAAACTGATATATACTGATAAAAAAACAATTAAAACAATCCTCTCTCAGCCAACTTGGAAACATATATGAATGTATGTGTATAAATGGCCAATACTACGAAACTTGAACGCACTGTGTGGTCATGAATATATTGTTATAGTGTATAATTTATTAACATTTACTTGGTTATCGATAAGAAAATAAGAACAACATTAGTTGAGATGCGGTTCCTTTTAATAGTAGTCTGATGCCCGCTAACCTAACCTGCGCCTGCGCCTGCGCATGCGCCCCGTCGACTACGTAATTACTACTGAGACTATATTTGCTTGCCGGGACATTTGTATTTATTGTCTTCCCATAATAACTCTTCCTGCACTAATCGATGTATGTCAAAGTACAATAATTGTATTAATATTTATTATTATTAAATTTACGTTTATTATACGATCTCTCTTGTAATTAAACAATTTACCTAATCATATACATTCACTGACACTATTATAACTTTGAATTCGAAAGTAAAATAATTACATGTACGTCAAATTACGTTCTTCATAATAGAATATTGCTTGAATCTTTATTCTTAGAAAATGGCATGCATTATGGTTACGACGCACAATTTGGGACAGAGGCTCAGAGCGGCGCGGAGTCGCGTCGTGTTATTACAAGATGTAAGCGTACGCAAATCACCACCCGGATAAAAATAATTGCACCCGCGTCTCTACAGCCGACATTATCTCAAACTATACACAATTACTAAGCCTTACTTTGAAAGCTACTCTATGACTCCTTTACCAAGGCAATCATATGACGCGTATTCATTGAAAACTTTATAGGTGATTTTGAATCTGTGCGCTTTGGGAATATTCAATGTAAGACTAACTTGTGGTTGGGATCGTTTTAAAGTAGAGTTGCTGGTCAGTATCGAGCTCATTATAATATTAATCAATGCTTTCACGAGAGATAAAGTCGACGCAGAATATGTAATGTTAGTTGTGCAATACTAATTCATGGTTATTTCGGTACAATATGGGCGCAGCGACGGGGAATGTGGACCTGATCGCGTTCCCTGTGTAGCACTTAATTAAATGTAGTAAAATATTGTGGCTTATTAGAAAAAATATTAAACCTCATTATAATATAAATAGAAAAATATATAGTGTAGTATTTTGAAACAAAAAGTAGTTAATGTTAAAAGTAGTTAATTATTATAAAGATAGAAAAGAAGGAAATCTTTGCTTTAGTGAAAATTAAAATGTGAGCAAAATATATGAATGTAATATCTACATTTGCAAAATCTATTGTGTTTTGTTAAATTTAACAAAAATAATTAGAAGTCTTTTATCTTTTGTGACTAGACATAGAAAGTACGCAAGTCTTTGAAAATGAACACTCATACACAATATAAAGAAAAATATAGCAAGATGGTTATTTTAATTACTTAGGATTGGATTTTTTTTAAAAGAGCGACGCACTATAACTGCAATTTTATTGTACCTTCCCTACTTATAATAGGGAGGGTCTGGAGTTTAGACTTTATTTCTGTACACTTTGAAAGCATTGAACTCACAACTGTCGTACCCTCTCCGACGTGGTCCCTCTGCACCTCGATGGCGTCAAGTAGGCCTTTATAAATTGGTTACTATATTATGATATTACCTGTATAACAATCAGCAACGAACGTGTAATTTAGGATAATGCAAAATTTAATGACAGTGGCGTGTGGCGTGTTGTGTAGTCAGTGAATAAGTCTGATGATCTGATTTAGATATTCAGCAGCCTCTCTATGACTTGCCTAAGATTTCAAGTCTAAGGAATTTTTAAAGTGTAACAAAAATAACTTACGGTTGTTATTAACAATTTAACTTTTTAAGACAAGATTTAAGTTCATTAAAACTTAATTAATATATCGCACCGTACTTAATATACCGTTCTGTATCAGTTAGGACATTTTCTTGAGGAGTAATGACGTATCATCTGAGAGAGCTGAGCGAAAGACATGCTTGCTATTAAACAGATTCTCGCGCACGTAATGTCTATTTCATATATTGTAGAGTTGGTGACATAAAATCAGACCTATTATTTACCTATTACACATTTATTATATACAATGAAAAAGTTTTTACTACAAACAATATAAATAAAAAAATGTAAAATATGCTTAAAATAAAAAATACATCTCCAATGGTCGGACGAGGTTCCACGCCAGGGCTATAGAGCGAGAACAGTTCGTACGATAGGTGCTTTTTTAGATGTGCTTTTATTGTTTTTGTTTTCGATACAAAGCAGCTTCAATTGTTGAGGTCACTAAGTGAATTTAATCTTAACATTAAATTTAATAGATATGGGAAAACTTAAGTCTTGCCACTTATTATTATAAACTTGTCCGAAGTTTTTATATTCTTTCATATCAAATAAATGTCATTATAACAATTTTGTTATTGTTTTCAAGTGCAGTAATGATGAAGTGATGTATCTCTTTTCTAAGATAATGAGATCGACCGTTTCATGAAGTAACTGCACGTTTAATCTATTTTATCGATCATAATACGTGTGGTAAAACAATGACTTATCTTTCATCTGGTCGGAATATCGTGATGTAGTCAATGAATCATTAAGCTTATATCCTCATACGCTTGATAGTTTCATGAAGTGATCTACTGCGTGACATATACTGTCTGAACTGATAATTGTCACAAACAGTCAAAATGGGAAGCTTGAGAAAGATTTCTTGAAGAAGATTGATTTAAAAATTAAAATAATTTAAAGAAAGAAATCAATTAGTTTTTATGTGGTAATTTATTATTATGCAAATATATTAGATTTTGAAAGACCTTTCTGAACATTTATCGAATAAAATAATAATATTTTTATTCTTACATCAAAATCAGTAACAAAATCATATTTGTAATGAACATATGAATTATATTAATTTAGTTATGCGACATTCGTAGAATAATAGGACTTGAGTATTTACCTAGAATGGAAAATTTTACCTCTGGCCTCTTGAATATTGAACAGAATAATTACATATAGTCTACAACTTTGTCATACAATGTCGCTTCTTAATACGCAGACCTTAGATTGGCTCTGAGGAGTTAGTAGTATCTATATTTTTTTAATCTACATTCGTTTTGATCAGGCTACGATAAATCTCTTACCGAAATGTGATGATTGTGAAAACCAAATAAACTAATTGTAAAAGAAAAATGTATGAACAGACACAATAGCGTACTATGTACTATGTACATATATTATATACAGCGCCGAGACGTGGGAAGTTAGTTGAGTGCTGTAAATAATTAATATTGAAATACTTAGATACATGACTAACGAGTTTCCTTTTGAGGAGCTTCAGAACAATTCCTAGCTATTAACGCGTTTGTGCATACATTCATTAAGTTTATGTTCTATTGGTTATTGGGTATTATTTTTCTCTGGTCTCCTTCGAACGTTTGATGACGCATAGTTGACTGCCGATCTACACTCAGTCACTTGATATGATATTGAACTTGAATGAAAATATTTTTTCTAAAAAAGATAAAACTAAATTCAAAATTGTACCAAGCTATATATTCAAACTTAAACACTCAAATAAAAATTACAAATAGCATTTTAATTACTTTAGAATTTAGTATCATACAATTATTTACTCTTGTTGTGTCACATTCGATGTAAGAGATTATTTCTTTAATTTTGCTCTCATATTTGCTTCGGCTGGCGCTGGACTAAGATGGACCTACTAATACAGACAAGCAAAAGAGAAACAATCAATTAAAAAATTTTTAACATGTGGCTGTTGTATGTAATGTAATACACCTTCTTAATCACAAGTACACACAATCCTTTCAAACACTGTTTACATTCGACGTGATGAGTCCAATAACAGTTACTCTGTACGTAAGCTTATTTATGAAGCTTTTCGTATAAAGCTACAGAGTACGAGATTTTGAATATTGAGTAACGTTAATTACTCAGTGTAGTGTTGTTTTGTTTTGTAAGTTGTTTTTGTTCAATTTGCGATAGCCGGTGTGTGGCCGGGCGGGCGGGCGCGGGCGGGCGCGGGCGGGCGCGGGCGTCGTAAATAAATTTGGTCAGATTATCTGTACCACGGTAAGCCTGCAGGTACACTGCTGTTATGTTATAAGCAATTTTTTCCAGTATTAATGTAGTAAATTAACTAAAAAGTTGATATTTATTATGTTAGTTACGAAATTGTATGAACAATGCGTGTTAAAAGTCGAAATATATGTTCAAGACTAAACTATATGAGTAAAGTTCGGTAATAAAAATTTTTATCCTCATATAAAATGTATTAAATATATAACATATATTGTCAACATATAATATATATGTATTTCGTGTGACACTCGCACACACATACCGCTCGGCGCGGTCCGCGGCGTCCACTGCGTCCAGGCGGACGATATTCAATGCATACTTACTTTATGGCACTCGCGCCGCA
Source organism: Dione vanillae (assembly GCA_037178615.1). Classification (NCBI taxonomy): domain Eukaryota; kingdom Metazoa; phylum Arthropoda; class Insecta; order Lepidoptera; family Nymphalidae; genus Dione; species Dione vanillae. Next base: position 119,814 of record JAZFAU010000036.1, on the reverse strand, counting down.
CGCAATTACAATACTTCAGAACTCGGCGTGAGAAGATGCGGCGTTTCCTGCCGAGGCCTTATTAAATACTGAACCTAACTCAAAATGTACCTTATTCTTCTCCACGGAGAGTGTAGGAGGACTCCGAGTGAAATAATCTGTGGCACTACATCGTGTAGCGTTCGCAAATATTATTAGAAACGTCTAGAAATTATGATGGCTGTTATTAATTCAATTTCTAAATGTTTTCTCGTAGTTGCAGCTCGTTGAATAATATCTAAGTACAATTAATTGTATGAGTTTAATATTACTTCTAGATATGGTTTCTAAGCAAGTGTTCTATGGTTATGAAACAGGCTCTCAGTAAGGTACTTCCCTATTTATTTTGTATGGAATTAGTTTTTATTAGAGAATGTGCAAATCTGTTAACAACACAAGTAACTTATCTATTTTCTGGGATAATAATAAAGTAATAAATTGTAACAAGTCTGTCGTCTCTTTTAGTATTATCTATTGTGAAAATTTTTGATTTGTGTACAGAATACAAAGAGAATGATGACGTCACTGTTGCGAATTGACACTTCATTTTCCTTATATCATAATATGTAAATACAAAAAACATAAATGAAACTCTACGTGTCACAGTGTGCAGGTAGTCCCATACACACTCTCACTCAACAGCCAACGCACACGGATAGAACGATAACAATCAGAATGGAGCAGTGTCCGGGGCAGGCGCGGCATTTCCTCGATTATCATGCGGTCAGTTTTTGCGCGCGACAATTACGCGGCATCTGTATGCATGCGGCAGACGCGCGCACAATCCTGCACCTCCCCTCCTCTCACCCCCCGGGATGCCCCCTCCCTCGCCCCCATCCCCTCACAGATCCCGGCCGATGTTTTTGTCGCACTCCTGCGTCGGGCCGTGGGAGCCTCGTTGCTTAGATGCTCCTTGATGCTTGAATATTTCCCTCTCATTAACTGGACATGTAAAGTATTTCTTGAAACCAGGACGTAAGATTCTGTTACGCGGAGACTTATTATGTTGGTGTATGTCCTGCAACATTATAATTGATCAGATGGATGTTGCAACGCACAACTTATGTGGCATTAAGACGCTCAGTCAAGGTTATTCTTGTCCATATTTTTGCCTATAATTTTTTTGTATACGTCTGTTGTCTTCTTGAATGTATGCTTACAAATATATTTAAATTTGATACATTCTTTGGGCCGCGTCCGTTCTATATGCACATATTCAAAAGCTCTGCTCACATTTGCCAAATAAAAAGTGATGAAAAATTTAGATAATGAATATATTTGTGCGCATCGACGTATTTGAGGTCTGTGTCGCAATGAATATTTCATTTATTTAAAAGTGGTAAAAAAATTGGCGAACGATTCGGGTGCTGGTGAGGACGTGTTTGCATCCGCCGCGTCGCCCGCGCCCCCTCCTGCGACCGCGCACTCTAAAAACTCTGACGAGCTCGGATATTTTGAATGCCCCGCGACCTCCCGCCACCCCCTGAGATCACCCGCGACCCCCCGCGACCCCCCGGGACCCTCTGAGACCCTGCAGCTCCCCGCGGTGGACCAGAGATCGCGCTTTGTCTTCGGACGAGCTTCATTCACACACCTGGACCCATCCACTAAATTAATTTTGCAATTAAACCTTATTCGATATATTTTATTTTTTCTTTGAGAAACAATACCGATTGTTAGAAACGCGCAAGGATCGTTAAGTTTTATTCCCTGTGTTTTGCGCCTGACGAATTTACAGTCGTTATCGCATAGCATTGTAATTACTGCGGATCCCTCGGAGTTATGTTATTATGGAAATCATTGTTCTTTGAATATTGTTCAAACTCATTCCATTCCTATGTAAAAAAAGAAACGATTGCAAATGTTACAAAGTGGTTTGACTAAAGCACTTCGCTCAGTACACTTAATGTGTAAGCATAGCTTGAATTGATGCACCGAGTGATGTCTTCTTATTTTTTAGTTAGTGGAATGATCAGTGGATCGTTTGTGTTCTATTGCAATCTCTACACCAAATTATATTCATACAATAGTAAAGTAATCTTTTATGTTTCTTAACCTTGTTGTTAGAAAATACGTATGTGTTACATTACTTTGTTGACCATCTGATTGTTTTTCCATCTTTAAAGAGATTTTTCTCAAGACAATTTTGAATGAATCTAGGCATATTATAAAAAACTCAGTCTTACACTCCCTTGCTACATACATATATGACATTCAACTCATTCAATGTAATTAAAAGATAAGATTGTTTACATTTCAGTTTACCAAATTCATACAAAACAGCGCAAAGTCAAAACCTTCACGGTGAACTAGAAATATGAAAGTTGACAAAAGCTTATAATAAAGACACAGCAATACATAAGAATGGGACATTTCTGGGTATTTCATAAAAATACAAAATATCGTTCCACACGCGGTGATGTATGAGCGCAAAAGGAAATATGTAATTTTTTATTAGTTACTTACTTTCTTGTCCTACAGCAACATAGTCGGTTCGGCGGCAAGTCCGGCTCACACTTGTCAATCAAGTGAAGGATATTAGGTAAATAAGAATTTTAAATAAAACAATTTAAGCGTATTTATCGCGTACATTAACATATTTTTTGTGAAACCCGACGTTTCGAACACTTTGCAGTAGTTCGTGGTCACGGGTAGTAATCTGATATTAATTTTACAAGCTATTGATTAGGTAAAATGATTGACAAGATTAAAGCAATCTTTTTAAAAATTTATTTATTTGTGTTAATCGCTTAAAAGCTATGAGAACTCGTGATTCCCTGAGTACTTGGACTATTATATGATATTACACAACAAAATAGAAACTTCTAACAAAATATGAATACCTAATAAATTTTTCGCTAAGTTCAGTCTAATTTAGTCCAACATAGCTATACGACGAAGGAATGGAATGCCGCGACGGCGGCTGGCGGCGATGCTCTCCAAGCAGCAGGTCATTTAAATATCCTTTTTCATATTCCAAATATCCTTTCGGCAAAACGACATTTGACGCAGTAAAGTAGCTTTTTGTCATCGCAGCTATAAAATGTTGCGTCGTATCTGTATTTTTATGAGATAATGATAGTTAGTGTTCTGAAAGCAAGTTCTTGGATGCACTTTAATGATATACTTAAAATATTTAAACGTCAAGCGAAAAGTTGACAAAAAGTGATATGTTTCAGTGAATGATTTCCATATCTCTGCATCTGGGCTGTGAGCGATTCATTGTTATTCATCCAGTTCGGTATCGCGCCATCTTGGTTCGTCCGCGGAGCATAGCTTTGCATAAGTCGCGTCCTCGTATGGGCGTCGCAAAAACCCATTCCTGTTCCTTCCAACCATTGTCTTATTCTTGCATTAGAGCCTAAACAGAATGTGATATTTCTTTAGTACATAATTGTTGGCTCGCTTTGGATTCGGGACACGTGTCGAGCGGTGATCGACACCTACTTGCAAACGATTATCGAGCACAGTATTTAGTTGATCGTTTCTTTGACGCTTTCGTTTACGTTACACGAATCCGGCAAGTGCTTCGGGTTCCATTCTTTTGGCTAGACACTCAATGGAAGAATAGAGAGGTAGATGTGCTTAATAAATCTATTGTGCATACTTGAAATATACTAAGAGAATTGAATTTAAAGTAATTATCTAAGTTAGGCTTTGCACCAACAACAGTCTTCGTTTTAATATCGCGCTGTCAAAGTAGTGATCAGCGAGAACCAAGTGTAAGTGATGTTCAAAATGTCGAATATACATTACTTTAATTAACAATTGCTTTGAAAACTCGTAAGTAATTTCCTTACGACTTTTTAAAGCAATTATTATCAAATCTTTAACTTAATAAAAAAGTTGAATTGTTTCTTTAAAATGTAAATATTTCTTTTTTTATTTGATAACTTATTTAGTTAGCAATTATAAGAGTCTATAGGGGAGGTCTCGCGCGGCGCCTCGCGGGCAACGCGCGCCTTTAACCCGCCCGGACACTTTATTCATCAATCATCCAGGGCGATGTTCCTCCTGTTCTGTTGTCTATTTTGATGTTGTACGACATTCCCCTACAGAATACAAGTACATGTGAAGCTCTGTGACGCAGTGAAAGAGGTTGTCATCTAATATCATAGTTACTGGTTCGATCATATGTCGATTTTTATATAACGGAAGGTGAGACGACAAAGTGCTATTACGAATATGATGGAAATTCTCTTTAATTTTAATGCGTTGAAGCGTATTTAATAAAAAAATACACAAAATCACATTCATTTTTCAATTGACGTACACAAATTTACAATATTATAACATGTGTTTGCATATTTATTTCGATTATTTTTTCGAACGTAGTCAATAATAATCTCAATGGACACAGAAGCTGGAACAAACAAAAAGCTCAAGTAAAAAGCGCGGAGTCGATCGCGGGCGAGCTTTGATGAGTGCCCCTCGGCTCGACCCGCGGCGGCTCTTAATTTATAACAATTACTTGTAAACATAGCGCTTTCTAAACACCTTCATTAGTACTGTAATCTATATCTTTATGAATTTGTTGAACTTTTTAACGATTATTTTGAGTATTTCTATATTATTTCTTCAAATTTTTACCATTTTAAAATACACGTTAATTCAAAATGAAGTTATTTTAGATTTTACCTACATTTTTTTTATATTTTATTTTTTGTACTTTATATTTATATAATTATACACCTTATACTTAATTTATATGTTAAAAAATGCAAGGGTTCGGCTTACCTATCATCTATCATTTACTTTACTGGCACCGACGATTTGGTTGCTTTCTAAACTCTATATGTATCATTAAAAATGCATTACAAAGTCGAGAGCTGTAATTAAAACACACCAAAGCTAATGAATAACTTACTCTTGCTATATACTCTATACATTTAAAACAGTGTTTTTACCTATTTATTTTCTAAGTGCATTACGCATGTATGTCGTTACTTTTTAAGTACAAGACTGTGTGACTGTGTAAGTGAAAAGACTTACAGAAAACAGTCAGTCAGTATGAATGTAAGTAAATTTAGACTTAATAATAAAAATTTTAATATAAAAAATATATTTAAATTCCGCTCAGATGTAGGTAGGATACAAAAAGCTCGCAGTAAGCTCAAGTTCCCAGGACGACGCGTACCGCAACCGCAGTCCGTCACATTCATGCATTTTCATAATTCTCATCGCTGCCGGGTTTAAAAACGCGGCGACGTCGCACTCATAATTGCCGTCTTTCCCACTCCCCGGGTGCTTCATAGAAACTGATCAATGACATTTTTATACGTCCATTGAGTTAGAGTAATAAGCCGAGTAGAAGAAATCGACTCCAAGTATTTAATAACACATTAATATACGATACATGAGAATGACCATTTGCGTTGTGATGTTCTTGTACTGTTGTGACCGAGGACAGGCGGCGTCTTCACATATGTTCACTTGTCTTTGGTCGTTTATATGCGGTAGAGTAAGCAGCATCTACAAGCGCGTTACTGTACCTCCAATTTCTACTTAAAACAAATTTGTATATAATTTTATTAGTATTTTTTTAGATGGATGTGTAGTTTATCTATACACAAATGATATGAAATTGAGATAAAACAGATGTAGAGAGACGAAGTTATTATTAAATAGAGGGCTTCATATCAATCGTGGAACTACGTATCCAAAAAACTTTCCGCATATATGGTTTATGTGCACTTGTTTAAGTTTAACAATTTACTGCTCCACTTGGCGACTTCGAAGCATTTACAATTCATTTAACTGTAACTCAAAAAGGCAGATATTATGATATTAAATGCAAAAAGCAAATAGTTAACGTAACGAGTGAGCGCAGCGTGTTGCGAAGGTGCGTGTTCATTTCCATATAAATTAGACGTAATAAAATAATAAATGGCGCTTTTTACCGGCGAGGCGATTCGCGATCTCATTCCGATTGTACAACGCGGCTAGAGACGTGGCTAGTTTTTTAGCGTCTGTCAATCATACGTATTATGTAGGGAGGTGGCGCCACCACTCTAACTACTCCATACAAACCAGAGCGGCGGCGACGGCGCCTGCGGTGAGAACCTCTCGTGATACTTCCTACAGTAAATCGTGCATTCTATCACTCATTCTATGCGCTCCCTGTAAGGATGCACGCTGCACTACTATACGTGCAGTTACTTGGATACACCTACAGATGGATGTGTCCCTATTTTTTTTTGCTTTAGCAATGTCATGAGATAATACTGTAATTAGTAGTATATTCGTCTGCACTAAACTCTACTTGCTTATATCTCTAGGTGAGATTAAGACAAATCTGTTCGCTGTTCGAATGGAAATATTGTAAAGCTACTTAAAGTGGCAAAGTTCTATGTTGCTTGTTACGACATATGCTACAATTACCATTAGCAACTAATAAATCGTTTATAAAACATGTTTCTTTATTTATGACAGCCTTTCACTCGAGCAATTAAGGGCCGCGTTAGAGTTGCCTTTTTGCAATCAAATGTATGATTCGGCAACACGTACTTAATACATATGTATGGTACATACACACGTGTGAGTTCAGAGAGCGAGCCGGACAAAAACTCGGCGTATGGAAACGAGCGCCTCATAAGGCAGTGTCGCCTTATATTTGCTATTTACATAATTGTCACGCAAATGGTAGAGTGACCTCATGCACGTCGATCCTTTCATTTTTCACATATCCATTGCAGGCTATACCCTGCATCAGTTTAAATATCTCCATAATAAGCCGGCAACGTAACCAAAGTGAGCGGACACGCGGTCGCGGTCCGGTCGGTTCCCACGGCACAGTTGTCCTTATCGCGGGACTCGTGTAATTAATCTGTGCTGTAATGAGCTTAGATTATGCGACATCCACCCAATAAATATTCTAAATGCTCCTTTATCTACCATACTCGTATGTAGAGTGCAGAGTAGAGGACGAGTGCGAATATGTATGTGTGTATACATTGCCTTAAAAATTGTTTAGAAATATAACATTAGTTTAGTTGAAAGTTGTTAGAACATAATTTAGTAAACATATTAAAAACATAGTGATATTCTTCATGTAAGTTGTCTTCGTTGCTGTGAAACGGTTTCCGGTTACTACGCAATATATTAGCAACATATCTAACCGAGCACTGTAAATATTTATCAAATAGAATGCCTTTAATCATTAAGAAAAAAGAATTAAAACCGTAGTGTCCAAGCTTGTATATACATATGTATATTAATTAATTGACAGCATACAGTTGTACCTGCTAATACATACCGGTACCGGTATTGAAGTATATTTACCCGTCAACGGGACACGTTGATGGATTGACAGACTGACTCCACACATTAGTATATATATAGGCACATGGAGCGAACTTCTCCATTATGGACGCGGAACACATCAGCGACTATTTCTGAAATGATCAATTGGCAGTTGAATATTTAACTGTGCCAATAATTTAAATGTTTTAGTTTAGCAAATTCTAATAATTCGTGTCAAATGGTATTTTTTGTTTTGCATACTATCTATGTATATATGTACATAGTAAACAAATAAGTTGCAAAATTTCCTTAATTTTGGAGCAATATTTTTATTTAAAAACGTTGAAGCTGATTTCGTTCGTTCATTCATTCATATTCCCTACAACAAGCCTACACACACCTCACAGTACTCATACTTTGTCGCGACTTGTTAACAATAACATGTTATTATTATAATATTTATGTGATTTGTTTTGATAGTAAAATTATAATAGTTATTTAATTTTTTTTGCTGTTCAATCGATTAGTATCGAAAATCCTTAGGAAAGAAGGTATCTTTTATTTCTTTCACGTTTGTACTCTCATATATAATGTATTGCATTTATTAACTATTATAATAAAAGAAGCTTCGAATCCTGAACCTTGAACTATCGAACTTTAGTGCTATGTAATCATGTTTAAGTGTGAGAGACTATGTTCCACGTCCCCTACGACGGGAGTGCGTGCACTTAATAACCCTCGAACGTAAAACTAGGAATTAATTAACACATTTTAAACAGTAGAGCTATATTTCTTATTTCTCTGTCCATAAATTTACTTTTTCTTATGTTAAAGCTTTGACTACAATTCATGAGATGGTCGGACAGACCACGTGACAAACTACTTTGTTTTTATTATCTTTGTTTTTAGTTTATAAACAAATTATATTGAATTCGAGATAATGGAGAATATGGAGAATAACCTACCAATTATATTTTTTAAGTAAATATTTAGATTTACCGTAATGTTAGAATTCATTCATTTAAAACACAAGCGCAAAGCAATATGTTAAGAGTATTTTAATTGTTTAGTAAAATTTAAAGCTTTCGTTAGTATTCGAATAAAAATAATTTAATTATACTTCACTAAACCACAGCAACAACTGCAAGTGCAGCGGCTAATGACGTTTCTAGGAGATGCAAGTTGCAAGCTCGCTAATTAATATGAGATTAATAAACGATGTCTTAACATGCGACCGCGAACAATGTGTTTGGAAAATATTTATAAGTAACTGAATAAACTACTTTTTAATGTGTGAAATATTTAATTATTTATTAAATTAACGTATATATGAGTTGTTTTTCATATTTTATACATACAATATATGGCCAATTACAACGATCTATTATGTTTATTACAAATTCATCATAAATCAACGTTCATTTAAAAACATGATTTACGTTAAACATTAGTATGAATATTTTAGTATTTGTAACTTTCTAGTATTTAGTCAAAAGCTAAACAGGCTTAGCTCTTCAAATTTTCTTTTAAGGTTTGTTATTTGTAAAAATTGCATTGTAGTTCAGAGCTGGGCGGGCGGCATCAGGGCGGGCGGGCGGTGGGGTGCAGGAAGGCGGCCCACCTGCCGCAATATCCTATTTATGAATAATGTTTTATTCTAACAGCGTGCGATCTCACCTACCTCTCATCCTCCGGCCGCCCGCCCCCGTCCAGCCCACGCTAGGGATGAACTGTATATAATTATTTGCATAAAATTATAGTTTTTAAATGATATCTTGGTTTGTTTATGTCAATTTATCTTCATAAAGTTACTCTTCTATTCTTATTTTTTTAAATATCTATATCCTTTCCATAACTAAAGTTGATGTACAAAAAACTGATGGAAGCATAAAGACAGCTTTAGTACATATTAAGTATGATAATTATTGCATAAATAAGTGTGATAATATCTTTACCGTGTAATTGAACATACAAGCAGAGAATAGCCGTTAATTGTATTCAACATATAATATGTAATATAAATATACACGTTTACCTGTTGCTAGGACAGTATGATGCAAACACGTATTTGAAGCGAATAATCTAGTGCCAAACATTCATCATGTGTGATAAAAAATGACTTATAGTTTCCGGGGCAGTTGTAATTGCTACGAAGGCAGGCGGGTCCGTTATCGGACAACTTTCGCCATCCGTCCAGGGGTAACTCTTTTCATAAATCCGCATTCCTCGACAACCCTGCGCTATACGTTTTATTTTTGTTCTGCAGTGTGGAGAATGTTAGTAAGTCAACGATGAATTTATGTGAAATCATAGAAGACGATGTCTGTCCGTTTCTATCAGTAAACATAATCTTTCGAATACACTAGGTCTTCGCATCCAGAGAGAGTAAAGTGATGTCATGTTTGGAAAATCTCCCCCCCCCCACGAGGACCCCTGCAGCCGCCCGTCTGCATTTCTATCTCTTATATATATATATATATATATATATATATATATATATATATATATATATATATATATATATATATATATATATATATATATATATATATATATATATATATATATATATATATATATATATATATATATATATATATATATATATATATATATATATATATATATATATATATATATATATATATATATATATATATATATATATATATATATATATATATATATATATATATATATATATTTGCAAAGAAGCGAAACCAAAAAAAAAATATTTTCTTTAGTAGACAGCGAGCGATGTCGCGTCGTCAAACGGAGCCGTGCCTTTAGTAGACGATTACTCGATGCAATGGTTAGCTAATTAATTAATTAATTAGTAACAGATATAAACGTAGGCATTAGGCACATTATAATCGTCGCGCGTTGCTCTGCCATAAGTATTCTGTGGCCTGGTGTCTGTAGCCTGTGGTCTAAACAGTGGCCGTGCTGCCAGTTGAACAGTGTCCATTATAAAATAAATAATTCAAATAAGACGTGCAGTCACAACTCACAGTTGTAATTAAATATTTTTCCACTGGATTCTTAGAATATAGCTTTTTCTCTTGAAACATGTTCGGTTGAAGTTATACGCATTGGTGCGCTTTTTGTGTTTGAATTTAAAAGCGAGCATATTATACCCACCCACTTGTATACACATAGTATGCACATAGTTTAGTTAAATGGAGCAAGTTTTCTCACGATTCGTTTGCGCTCTGCACCTTACATTATTATGATTTAGTGGAGTTGCAGGACTGCAGATCCCCCCGGAGGCTGCAGGTGGCCGGGGGCGGACGCGAGGGCGGGCGGGGGCACAGTCGGGAGGTAGAGGGGGGAGGGGGGGGGGGGGGGGTGTAAGTCAGCGATAGTAGTAATAAAGCCAGCAATATTTCACACTTAAGGCGTAATGAGCGCGCCCAAATAATTGGATCACGTACATAAGTCATTATTACACAGCACCTTGGTCCGTGCGAATGTATCACTTGTATCATTACTTGACCTACACCCCTTGAGGAGTCACCATCACCCCCTCTCACCCCCACCCGTCTCCCCCACAATACAATACAAGTTTGTTAGACGATGTAGATCATTATGTAGATACTTGTAGATGCAGCTCTCGTGGCGGCTATCAGCAACTCGCAACTCACAACTTTATCCATTGTCAGACACACCTGACACGTGACACTTGACACGTGACACTCGGCGCTGTGTACGTTACTCTGTCTTAAGTCATTATTGACAACACTTTCTATACATTATAAAGTATTACATTTTTAATTACATATGTATATAAATATTAATGTATTGTCAAAAGCGTGTAACTAGAGTCGGGCTAGCGGCCAGCGGCTAGCGGCCAGAGGCGAGCACGCGATGTTATTCAACTTTAACATTTACCCAGCCGTTAAGATATTCATGTCTATAATTTCACCCTTTCTTTCCATGAATATGGAGATGGAAGAAAGTTCTCTCGATTGAAAAACTCGATGCTTCTGTAATTGGCAGGCGCAGCGTTTTTGTGATACGCTACGTGTTTACAATAGACGCTGGTGTGTTCGCGAAACGGGCTTATCGATAACTACATACATACATACATATTTTATTTAGTCATAATTTAACTATGCTATAAGTGTAACATAACAAATATATATTGTAGTCAAATGTCGTATTAAAACATTTGTTAGTACAAGATTATGCTATTTTAGCTGACAATTCTCATAATATTTTTTTCTCCTGCACACTTCTATCTCAGGAAGTACTTACAAAACTAAATTAATAAATATAGCTAATTAATAATATGACTATTTATGCAATGTACCAACTTAATTAACTTTATCGATACGAACGCGCGTCGGCGGCGGGCGCGGCCCATGCCTCGCGGTTCCGGCCACTGCGCGCACGCATCCACTTCCTTTTAACACTTTACTTATATTTGCTTACAATTTTTGCAGGTTCTTTTATATACAGGTTAGTCTGGATAAGTTTAAAGAGATATTGATTAAATTATACTTAATATGTGGTAGCTTTTACAATCTTCATAATATTATAAAACTAATTTTAAAAAATCGTAAAAAATATCATAAAAAAAATGACCGTCATACTTTCACACTATTCTTGCTAGGATTACTCGTACGATACTTTTATCCTAAATAAATTTGTTACACTTACAGTCACAACGTGCTTTTATAAAGCTGTATCTACTAATATTTTAACTTCAATACCTCCATACAAATTCTGATAATATTTTTCACACAACAGATAATGAATCAGATGCAGATAGCGTAACAAGATAAATAGCTTGTTATTTTGTAATAACAAGTATCATTTCGTATTTTTCTTAAATAATTTACTTAATAAACCAATATACAATAGTGTAATAACGGGATATTTTCTAACAAGCGTAAGGAGCATTTATTAAAAAAGGTACAGTTAATAAGTCGCGTATACTAATTTCTTTGGCAAAAATGATAATTTCAAGTACTTGGCTACGCTCTATGAAGCGGTCAACGGTGAAAGTTGCGGGGAATGTCCTGGGCAGAGGCAAAAACATACAGACGGACAGTTAGTGACGGTTCAGAGCTCACTTCTCGTATATCGCCGAATACACACACAAAAGAAATAGTGCATTCATAGATATAACTATAAATAGAAAGGTTATACAAAACATTGTGGTAATGTTGTTTTGGTATTCTTGGAAAGTTGCAATTTTTTTCATTTTAATTGCTTATTTAACTTAAATGCTTAAATAAGGTTACTTTCAATTAAAATAAAAAAGAACGTAAGTTAAAAATATATAATACTTTGTCTTGTCTTAAAATCAAGCGAATATCTGCACGATCGATACGAGTCACTTTATTTGTCCCATTAATAATAATTTAAAGTGTTAATGACAAATAAATGACCTCATTCGCGTCGCGTGACTGACTCCAGTGTCCTTTATCCTCGACCGGCCACGTGACGTCCAGCTGTCGCCACATTTTTTTAATTTCGACTTTATTTTGAAGGCAACAGTGAGGCTCGCTACGGTCAAATAGACACTCGATGTACAGTCGATTCGATTAGCGATATCTCGATATCACGCTCGATTCATTCACGAAACAAAACGGTGTAAATAACTCGAATTAATTTAGGTGTCGTTTTGCTTATCTGTAATTGTTGAAAGTGCGTGACGACGAGCGCGACGTCCGAGCCTGCTGTCACAGAAAGGGTGTAAATTATATTTAGCCTTTAATTAATAAGCTTGTGCCACTCATATTTTGACATTAATAATTATAGAATTAAAGTTTATGATTTATGTTTAATACTTCCTTGGTAGAAGCGTCGAGTTGGTCTTGGTCGAGGCTGTTACACTTTTTAGGTTGGAATCTGGCAGATGATGGAGTATAAGTAGGTATCTAATCAAAATTTATATGAAATCAATTGTTATATAACATATGTTCGCCTGCAAAGGTTTACATTCAGGCGATAATGTGTATTTAGCGATATCTTTTACATGGACGTCTACTCCATTTCTTTTATATGACAAAAAAATCTTTTATATGATAAGTGACAGGAATACACTTATATCACGTGTATCATTGTCATCACATCATCTCAAATATATACGAAGTCTTATATCTTGTAATGTATTATCACATATTTGATCTAGTTTAATTTAATGTCTGCAATAATCGCGTGCGCCTGCTTCGGCTCGGTTCATAAGTCAGGGTATCGCGGCATCGACGGCGGTCGGCGGTCGGCGGGAGTCGTGACGCAACTATATACATATTTTTATTTAATTATGATATTATTTATATCTATCTAGATCGGTAATTGGAGAAACTTTAGCGGAAAATGGGTTCACAATGCACCTATTAATGCTTTGTTATATTATGAAAGTTCTGGTTTTACAAGATTGTCTTGGATTCAAATATTGCTAAAGTTATTGGTATATCGTTAAAACATTTACTATTTGACACAAATATGGTAAAATGTAAAGAAAGTAGATTAGATATATTATTTTTACTTATAATTGAATTGAATAACAAACTAAGTTGATACTAACATAGGTATAAGGAAACTGTAACAAAAATAATGGGCCAAAGATGCCTAATTATTTATTTATTTATTTATTATAGTAAGTTCACCCACACTTGTAAATACACCGAATAAAATAAAGCAAAAAATTATCGTTAAATGACGGCCTGCAAAGAGCATTATAAATAAAACATCTGTTCGTGTTATCTTCTAGGTGCGTGATGACATTTTACTACAAGCGAAAATATATGAAGACTTAATTAGTGTAACTATGGATATTTAATTACATTAAAATGCTACACTCACTCGACCCCACCAATAAAATAAAATTAATTGATGTTCTTAATTGTAGAAAAAATAAATAATAATAATACGTCTATTTAACGTATATATGTGTGTGTCAAGCAAAGCATACGTTAGGTAAAATACTAAGTGGATATGATCGAAGTTTCAACAGGATAGAAAATGACACGTTAATTTTGGTAAACATTTTTTTGGCATTGATTTCAAACCTCAGATTTATAACAAAGGGATATTCTGAACTATGTTTCTACTTCGGATATCTTCAGACGGAGGCACACTATGCAGGCGACCGTAGCGCGGCTGCCGTGCGGAGGCTGCGAAGGCATCTCAGATAATCTGTTGAATTTTCCATGCCGCATCTCCGTGGACATTGTCGCGGGCAAAAAGCGGCCGGCGGCGGATCCCTTCTTCGTTATATAATCAGACTCTCACGGCCCTAATATGGCGCTTTTCGCTCATCTTCGACTTTTTTGTTGAGCTTGTAGTTAATTTTGCTTTTGGTAAATCGAATAATTACGTTTACGAGTATACTACGTGCTTTATTTGTTCTGATTTCAATGGAGCTAATGTTTTTAGGGTAAAATATAGAATAGTACGAGGATATTTCAATGAAATACGTTGGGACATAAACTACTGCACTACTGTCTGTATATTTAAATAATGATTTACAACTTACTTTAGTTTTTTTAGACATAAAAAGACTTTAGACTTTAAGAGTAACGATTAAAATTCCTGTAGTCCTGTTCCTGTAAAGTACAAGTAAGGTTTTCCAGTGATTAAGCAGCATATTAAGTTTCCACGCGCAAAAAGCGGCCCATTCATATGCACAGGGAGGAGTGCGGTCAGTTTTTGCGAGGCCGGACGTTCCCCGCGTTTTATTTGTAAATTGGGCGCGAGTCCTGGCTGTGCTGTCCTCATTGACATTCGCAACCACTTTTTGTGCAATCGCATAATTGAATAGGAATGGCGGGCTCGGATCTAATGCAAGATGCGACGAGATCACTGTAATGAGCCTGCGCTAATCTCGCATATAGAGAACTTCAAGATATGAACATACGCTAGGATTAATTGCTTTGTGAGAACTGTGTACACATGTTACTAATTATTTATGACTTAAAACGTATATTTTCGCATTTCTTTTGAAATGCATTGTTGAATTCCCCAACCCAAACCCCAAAACCAAATTCGAACGAAGTGTGGAGAATGTTGTCTTGACACGAGGCTCTTGACGTGGAAAGCGACATCCGAAATAATCAAGTCGAAGTGGAACATAGTATTCCATATTGGTGCTAGTTAAATAACTCAAGTTGCAACTGCGCCACAAAGATTTCAGTGTAAGTGTGAAGTCGTTTGTCTCCTGGACCGTCGCCAGAGGTTTTTGCCGGCATCTTAGAAATGTTGCAGCTGTTCGCCGAGGACGCAGGACTGGTTTATTAATTGAGAAAGCATTCTAATTTTTATTATATTTAGGAGAAGTTACATTCATTTTTCTGTAAAAAGTACCAAGTTATGAAAAAGAGGCCGTTTATTGGTTTCACTTCCGCTTGTTAAGCTCAAAACTAAAAACTTTGAACATACAACCAAAGAATAATGTGTTAAGTAGCTAAAATGTTATCTACTCAAAATGTTCCTTATTGATATTATTTTACTAAGTATCGTTTGAGTAAGTCAATTTTAACACGTTCGTTACGAGACTTCATTTTATGTTTGATATTACATTAAATGCAATTTTCTACTCCGAACCAAGCATATGTATTCTAATGACACCTTGCTGTTAAAATTTGATTTAATAGTTATATAAACTAATGAATTCCATGAATACCTCACCAAGCTCAAACAATTACACAAGCAGATATCAAAGTTAACGGTATGCTATAACAGTATCTATTGTACTACAGCATTTTATATGAAATTGTCTATTCTTTGAAAAACGCATGTAGGCGGTATTAAGTCACGAGTATATGACACGTATGAAATATATAAACATTGCAAATATTACATACTTGTACCAAATGTTGTATAATTGTAAAAGAAGACAAAAAGTTCCATCCTTTAAGCGGCAAAAAATCCACATGAAGCACACGTACAATGTAAAGCGCATGTAAAGTAGCTATCACATGCACGTTTGCGATGAAAGCAATTTGCCTGAGGTCTAGACGATGCGATCGCACGTTTAGATAGTAGAGTGTAGTCTGTACGCATTACAGCTTGCATCGACCTTATCTATGTCGTTACTCGTTACTCGGTATAGTCCGAGTGTGCGGCGACGTGATGTCAAAAGACTGCTTGCGTTCTTCATCAATACGCTAAAATTACTGGACTGATTACAGAAATTTGCCATTAGTAGCTTTATATTATATTTTGCTAATGAATTTTGTGAATCTGATTTAAATTTGATATCTGCAAGTGTTGATAACATATGATTAGAAAGTATACTGGTTAAGCTTGGACGGTGGAAGAAAGGGGCGTGGGAAGACCGACGGCGAAATAATATCAGGTCGTACTGTCATACGCGCACGAACTCGTATTGAGAATGGCACGCTTGATAGTCGTGCTCGCTTTGAAGCCGCGTTGGTGCACTGTGTTTATTGTTATTTTAATTATATTAACTAGCTCATTTACTTGCTAGAATCCTCGCTGCTGTAGCCATGTAAAAAATTTAAGTTACATAAAACATTTACAGACGTAAAGCAGAAGCAAGTAATATTACATAAACATAAGTTAAAAACCCTTTATTGCACACAAAATTAATAGAAATATATTGCATACTAAGTTATATGTCTATAAAAATGCACAAAGGCAGACGAAGTGAGAATATACTAATGTAGCTTATAACTTATGGGCAGACCGAAAGACTTGTAGCAAGTACTGTTGGTTACGATAAGAAATGACCACTTGCATTATAGAAAAGATATTTATGTTCATTTTGTGTGGTTTTCAGGGCAGGGAGTCAAAGTCTAGTAACATTTTAGTCTGTGTTTCACTAAGAGACGTTTATCTTTGAGTACAGTCTGCCGTTTCGTCTGTACTAAATGAATGTAATTAATGAAATAAAAATTCAAAATGATCTACAGTAATATACAATAGAACGTAGTACGTAGTATTCGGATTTTCTTAAACAAAACCAGTTAGTATTTTAAGTTTGAGAGTTTCCACTTCTTCCTATACAGTTATTACATTACTAGTCGAGTCGGGGTCGCATAAGTACATCGGAGGTACTCAATTTTGTTGTATTGCATGAGTGTAAAGCGTATATCTGCTAATTTATCGCCGTATTTTAATTGAGTTCGTCCCGAGTCCCGACATTCTGCGCGGCGGTGTCAGAGCATTCAATGTAAATGCAACTCGCGAGTAATGGCCTCTCCGGCTATTGCGTCGGCGCCTGCGCATCCATCGCCCTCTTTCCTCTCCCCCTCGTCGCGACGCTACAGCGCCGCTAATCAATGCTAATTCAGCATAGTTTTACAGTTGTGTGGTGGAAAACTCGCTAATTGACACTTCTAACGTGAGTTACCGAATACGCGGAATGATTTATGAATGATTTGCACGAAACTTGCATGCAATCGTTGGTTGGGTTCGTCGATGTTAATAGTCGAATCTACCGAATCAGGCAATTATCATAATAGCTAGCATGTCTGCAGAAACTACGTATTGTATGTATAACTGAGGGATGCATAACTCAGTAGCACAACTTGTACTTATTAAAACTTTGAAAAAACAAATAAATACTTGTGCTAGGGCAAAAAATGATCGGATAGGATGCAATTTACATAAAGTATCCAGCATCAGCGTGACTAACAAGTGCGCGCTTCGCGACAATACATTTATTCATTTCGCGTTGACGGGTCCAGGAGCCGCGCGTCGAGTTTTTGCGCCGTTGAAAAAATTGCCAGAGAGAGACGCGTGCGACGGGAGGGATATAAATCTTGAGTAAAAAGCTAATTTTTTGCCATTTCTTGTTACCATACGTTTGTGGGTTTTGTCTCGTCGCGGCGGGTTTTTGCCGGACAATGGTCGCGAGAGTGATTGCGCGGGCGCAGCCGTATTTGCATGCGGCGGCCAATCGGCTCCCGGCCACGCCTCACTCTCCTCCTCTTCGTTACAGTCGGAGCGATGACAATCCGAGCCATTGTTCTACTCGCCTCTATCACACGCGTCCAGTCCTGATGCTGCAAATGTGTGACTACTGACTGTATGTCCTCACAACGGTCCAGCTCGTGTAAACGTGTTATAGTAGTTACCTTAAAAGAATGTACAAAAGTAAATTCTTCTGCGTTGATTAAAGATTTGATAGATTATCTCTAGTTTTAATTTAAGTCTAGAAATTGACGGAAAGTGGAGAACGAAAAATAATATCTGACTGTGGTATGACCGCGGTCACTAAGACTGTTGGCCGTACCTTCACCACTATTGAACCGCTTATAGAAGAATCATGCAATCGGCAGTGTATATAAACAAAACCATTCCTTCTCCTCAATATACATAAATCGACGTCACGATGACGCAAATTGGACGAACAATTGCAAGGAAAATTTATATTTCCTCGTTGTTTATTTCGATCAGTCGTGAATTAATTGTCATGTATTTATTTTCTCTTGTTAATTAAAAAGGTAAATCTTCAAGAATTAGTAATAAATAAAGTATCTTGCGTTGAAATACTAGATTTTGATAAAATGATAGCTGTTAAAAGAAACAAACATGTATATGAGCTCTTAATATAATTGGCATAGGGATGGACCAAATACTTAACGACATTTAGGCATAAGAACCTAAATAACAATAATGTTAATATTAATTCGACATAATCGATTGCTCCGGTGAGTGAAAATGTATGTTGGCCTGCAATTAATGAAGTCTATAAAATTATAAATAATATGATGAACGGTGAAGCTCCCATCGAGAGTGCAATTCAGTTAAACCACTAACTTATACGTAATGTTTTTCATTGCCTAATATTAAATATTTAATGTATTTTTTATCAAATATTCAATATATAGTCAGTATAGTTAAATCAACATTAACAAAATTTGACATAGTTCAGGCATACACAAGAATCTAGCTCCGACAACATGGTACATTAAGTACTCATCGTTTCTTCTCAAAAGTGTTCACTCTGCATAATTGAACATATCGTATCATGTAAATATTATTCAGAGTTTGAGTTATCCCTTTACACAAGCTGAGCAGTGCGCAGCGACAGCCCTCATCCATCACGTTATCTAACATCACCTCGTCTCATAAACATATTGTATGACATTCAACCCCTTGCGATCTCATATTTCTTTAGAAGGGGTAGTTTCGTTTGCAATCTCGTCCCTTATGGAGACGACAATATGGCGTATTTGTTGATGTTTTTTTATTGAACTAGTCGCGTGCTTTACCGTTGACAGAAATTAAACTGCGTACCTATTCAGTGGACATGCGGGTCGCTCTCAGGGTTGCTGTAGATATTATTTATTTATTTTTTAGATCGAAAAACAAAATTCTTTTAAAACATTATATTTTTTAATATTATCATATGATTTTTTGTAAAAATTATGTAAAGGTATTGTTATTCTATTTGAATTTTTAATAAAGATATTCTAAAACATTTTACTACCATAGCTTACTGTTGAGTTAATTTGTAGAATTAGGAGTGAGAGATATAAACTGACGTGTCCACAACTATTATAATTTCGATTTTACACTTTACTTCAAAGGCATTATTGAAATTATCTAAAAATTTTTATGTACAAAGAGGAGCTTAGACAGTCGACGTGAGCTTTTTTGGATAGTGTAAAAAAGCCTCCTAAATCAACATATTATATTTATTTCAAATAATCATACATTATGGTTTTTGCCCCTCTCTGATAATAGGTATATTTACTTTTCACTATTGGTGATATTTGACATTTAAAACTGGACAAAAGTACCCGATTTCCTACTAATATCACTTAGATATGATTTACGTAAATTTATTACACAGATTATGAAAATCTAGGAAAAGCGGGGCACAAAAGTAAAACGTTTTCAATTTGGAACAAGACTTATTAGATAAGTCTGCAAATTTAATAAGCGCAGTCCTTGAAGACTCACATCTTGGATAATCAATTTATTATAATTAATTTACCTCTATTTCATCATAATTACATTTGCCCATGGCTTGATTATTTTTAATGTTATAATAATATTGTACAACCCTATCCTGTACAGTTAACAATATAAATAGTCTAAACGTTTCCTAATTGACCGCCACCCGGCGCCCGCGCCCGCTCCCGCCCCCGCTCCCGCGCCCGCGTCCTCGTCCGTCCGTGGACCCCTCGCTCGCTACACACCCGCACTATATTGCTTTTTTATTAATATATTACCGATCTAAAACATTCAATTATAGCTAATTTCTTTAAATGTGATTGATACTTATGTCTATTTAAATTATAGCATTGTATAGTATTTTAAATTGGGTTCAAACTTTACTCCAGATGGTTCTTATATTAAATGTAATTTTTTTTAGACGAATTAGATTAAATTCGAAATATTCTTCGGTCTACAAGTAAAAAAAAGTAAACAGCAACATCGCAACATAATCTACTTAACAAACTTCAAATTTAACTTACAGTTTTAGAATTCATTTAAATTAGATAATATTTTTAATACCACGTCCATAACAATTTTAATACAACTCGTATACAAGAAAATACATGTGTCGAGGTGTTGATCTCACCCGCGGGCGGGTTGAGGTGTAAAAACAAAATAAGAGCTTTGATAATGAAGTGTGAAGGGAGTGTAATGTGGGCATTAGTTCCGCGCGGCGCATTCGTCAAGCGACGTGTGCGACGCGACGCGACGCGACTTAGCGGTGCGGCAGGTACCTAGCGAGTACCTGACTCGCTGTGATTCAATTAAAGCTTGCAAATTTTTATATTCTCTTACAAACATGTAGAATGGGTCTATAGTATGTATATTTTACTAATATCCTAACGGACTCCATACGCCACACGAATCTCAACGTATACGTCATTTTTATTAGTTTTTTAATTAAATAAGTGTCTATAACGAATATAATGAACTAACACTGACTCGTACCAAAAAACTTCAATAAACTAATGTAATTCTAAGATATTTGTCAACTCGCTGCCGGTATCTTGTAGTTTTCTATAGTAAAAGTATTACATTTAAAGTATTTTATGTTTAGAAGGTGAAACAAGTGATATTGTAAAGTGCAATTAGCCTTACGCGACTAAGCAGCTTCAGTTGTTTTTAAATGTATTACAATACATACATACCTTATAAAGCCATAATGGATAATAACGAAATACATCGACACATCACATGACGTCGGCAGTCTAGCCTGTACGCTGCCTACATATAGCATACCTATATATAGCTGTTTTTATACTATACTACGTAGCACTAAGCATTAGAAATCGAGAAATCGCTTAATTTGCTCTGAAACTCAGCGGGGTAGTGAAAATGTGGCCTTATAGGAGTACATGACAACTCTTGACGCCTTGTTTATAGATTAAAATCTCTACAATACATTCCTCGCATGCGTTCTGTGATATTAGCTTGATATCATGATCCGTTCACCGCGCTATACTAGTGAAGGGGTCAATTTATTACTTATGAGTGCTTATTTTAACACACCTTCAACATGTCATGCAAAATTGTCATCGGCGGACAAAAACTAGTGCTCCATCAGTTCCGTCACCACTTTCAACTTATATTAGTTTAAAGATTATATACCTAGTATAGAAACCCATTAGCATTAATTTCATTAGAAAATTAATGAATGCTACATATTGAAAATATACTTAAGTACAAGTACTATAATTTTACACGCCCAATAGAGCGTGAGGTTATATGACATATGGTTATATGTCAAAAACTGATGTAAACTAAATTGTTAATACATGATATAAATTAAACATAACAATTGTTTAAATATGATTTTTGTATAGATATATACAGCACTGTATACATGTGAAACTGATGGCTTTCTTTTGCGAAATCAGTTGAAAACAAATCTAAGTCAAAATCAAGTATCTTCACAGGTGTCAATTATAAGGAAAAAAGAACTGAGTTTTAGAACTCAGGTTTAGGTTAGCCTAAAACTAAAAGTTAATATGCTATCGAAGCTTCTGTTAAGGTTGAGGAGAGGTTCGTGTAACGCTACGCACAGCAAATGAGTTTTTATATTTTAGGGTGCAACTTGATATGCTGCCTGCTTCAAAATGGTAAAAACTATTTCTTGGTAATAATGAATCTATATCTGTTTATTATTCATAAAAGCCAGCAATGTAAAGTAAATGTACCTGTTATGTGTACTTGTGTACTTCTCTTGCTATTCCATTGGTTGTTCATCAATTTACCTTCCCGTAGTAAAACGCTGTTGCGTTTTTGCCTTGGTTTACATACAGTCATGTAAATCACATTAATTATGAAACAATTTGCAATACACATTGTCACGCTACACTGTTTCCCGTACAAGGAACACTTTACATATATGTATTTCACGACGAATAGAGAGCTATAGCCACATAAACATATACCTATGTGATAATTTACCTTATTATCGATATCAATATTTTATATATATTTTTTTTCCTAACTAGGACCGAAACCCCACATCTATCTATATGTATATCTACGTATACACCACTCAGTCAAACACTTCCCATAAGTTCCCACTATGGAGTATACATATTATCTCCACTATTCCAGTATATTAAAACTTAGTAACGCTTGCTCTTACACGTATTGCATTATACCTGTGCTACTGTAGGGTGCAATCTCTACAAATTAGATTTATGTTTGCAGAAAAAATGAATTTGAAGTAATAGTAATAGTAATAGTGTATATAATGTGATATTGGCGAGGCGTGGAGAGTCCGCGAGCGTGTCCACGAGCGTGGCGGTGGTTGCAGTCGTCGCGCGGCAGATTGAAATGTCACGGCGCGGGCGCACGCCTGCCGTGAAATCGTTAATGACCACTCGGAAGCAGGGCTGAGCCCGATGTTACGGAATGTCTTTGTTTTCTAACAGATCTACTACCGAATTTGATTATTTTGTAAAGTATTAAGGTACTTTTTAAATAACAGTGTTTTGAACATCAATTAAAATATTAATGTTAAAAACTATTATAAAACAAATAATTTTTGGTTTTTACGTAAAATTAAAGACTATACGTTTATAGAATTCAAATATTCATAATTAAGTTACACACAACACCACACACAAATCGTCTTCCTTCGTTGACACAAACAGTTGTATGCGTCAAAGTGCATCGCAGCCCTGCACCTGCAGCGACGCGCCGCCGTGCTCTCGACACATTCGCGGGTCATTATAAAGCCATTTGCGCTGACAATTGTTTACGGACATTTGAATAATTTACATGCGGCGACGCGTGTGACCACTTCTACAATATATTACTTTGCTGCTCCGATTCTCTGTTCTCGATTATCTCGGACGGTCATTTCGCGTTTGTAAATTAATTTTGCTACATTATTGTGGAATGTCGGCGCAGTAATATTTAAATTTGTTATTTTGCACAGATGTCTTTGTGTTGGCCACTTTGAATGTTTTCTTCGAAACGTTTCATTGCAGAGTATTTTGTTGTTTTATTATGTAAATGTTAATATAGACTTTAAGTTTTAAAATATAGAACTGAAAAATGTGACTTGTTAGGTTCTTTGAACATATCGTTTGATTGCGATTAGATACTCACTCGAGGCAGTGAATTATTTCTACTTATTACTACACTGTAGTTAGGTAGAAATGGTGTTGAGTCCCGTATACAACGCGGAAAGTGCAGAATGGAGTATTGTCATACTAATCTCTATCTGTTAATGTCTATCTTGGCATTAAAAGATAAAGTGTGTATAAAATTTACTGATTGATTTACAAATAAAATGTAATGTAACAAATTATTGTTGGCGATCAGTTGCAAGGATGTATTAGAATATATATTTACTGAACTTACAACAAGAAAACCGCGTCCATCTTCCATTCATAGCAAGATAAATAATTCCAATATAAAATTTTAAATCTAAACACAATTCTTATATGAATTTTTAAACCTTACGTGTATCTGACGTAATGAGAATACGCACCACCATGAGTCCAGTCACCTACCAACATGGTTGATAAAGATTTTAAATGCTTATATCTCAATCATACGATGCAGGGAAGTTTATAACATGGAGTGTAATGAGATTGTTAACTGGCTCTGTACTTTACTAGAAAATTAAGTGTATCGCAGAGCAGAGCATCAATCACGGAGTATGTTTGGCGAGAGCGCGCCACCGCCGCCCCGCACCGCGCCGCGCCTGTCGTAACATAATTTTACTTTACCCGATGATAGCATCTCCGAAGAACCAGAGATCCCTATTCCACGCTCATACGATACCACTAAATACACTCACAATATTTTCATTTAAACGGGTATTTTAACCATATTAGTGTCTGGAATGTCTTGGTCAAAAAAATGTTTAAATATGTTACGGCAGTCGATTCATATATACCTTGTAAAGGCATAATCGTCGTGTGAACCGATTGGCTTACGAAGTGGAATAGTCGAAAAAGGATAATTTTTCAAATGTATCGCCTTTTACTAAAGTAAGCTATGCGTTAACAGAATTTAAAAGCTTAATCGCACACTTAGGAAATAAAATGTTACAGAAATTATCAATTAATTATATTTTTTTATCAAGTCTCGGTTAAACAATCATATTTAATATAAAATTCCTTCCGGGTGTCCAGAATACAGCCCCGTCGAGGCATAGCCGAGTAATTCAGCACGGAGTTAAATTTATTAGAAAGCCGATCGCGCCCTTCTCCGCTCGCCAATTTACTAATCGTAACTCATCTGAGATAAGCGTAGCATTACAGAGTGGCGGGTGGCGTGGCGGGGTGGGCGGCGTGGCGGCCGACGTGGCGTGCGGCGTGGCGGGCGCGGGCCCGGCCGTTATCGATGGTCAAATGTTCGTGCTGTAATAACTAAGCTAGATCGTTTTAAATAATATCTATGCTCGACCGGTCACTGACCGCATTGCCGATCCGTATGACGCGGCGGAGTTATTGTTTGCAAAAAGTTTTGAATTATTATGCCAATTCCATGTACTTCTGTAAAATAGACTCTCACTAGATTCCAACTTATCATATTTATGAACAAAATGACATATAAGTTGTATAT
This sequence comes from Dione vanillae, assembly GCA_037178615.1. Taxonomy (NCBI): domain Eukaryota; kingdom Metazoa; phylum Arthropoda; class Insecta; order Lepidoptera; family Nymphalidae; genus Dione; species Dione vanillae. Next base: position 94,572 of record JAZFAU010000036.1, on the reverse strand, counting down.
CGTTTTTATTCTATTTTATATATTCTAATACATTTAACAAATTAACAATGAAATTAGAAAAAAGGCCAATAAGCACAACTTCTATTTATGGGAATTAATAACGGAATGCGCAAGCGCATGTCTGGACGGCAGAGATGTGATATAACAGGGCGCATTAGCAGACGAGGCTTGTGGGAACTAGCTACGTCACTCTATAAAATCGGGCACAATTTTGGTTCTGACATATGGGAATCTCACACGGATATACTATTTTCTTAAGTAAATTGATATAATCATGTAAAATTTAAAGCTTTAGAATGTAAGAACTATAGCTAATACTATAAAGATAGTTTGTTCATAAAATATGAACGTGACAGATATTGCTAATGTAAACTATAATAATATTTTATCCGTCGTTTTCTTGTGTAAAAATATTCAAGTAGTAAATTTTAAACAGGTTTACCATCATCCAATAAGTTAAGATGGTTTTCCACTTAGTAAATGAATTCCGTCTGATATCTGATCACTGCGGTCACAACAATTCTCTATACTGTGTGACGGATCCAGTTCTTCATATGTGGGAAAGTGTATGTAAGAAAAACAAGTAAAAGAAAGAGAAAATATTGTACTGCAGGTTCCTAGAATGTGTGGCTTGGATTCTCACGACGTCTCCGTCGCCGTCAATTGATCGTCCTCCAATTAAGCAATTGTCCGCTTAACGCCACTTTACGCAACACTCGTGTGCTGCACACTCCCGCCTGCACCATGGGAACTGATAATTGTGCTCCCTCTTACTAGACCCAATACACAAGTACTCCTTCGGACGAAATGACTCATCTTATATCTTAACTATATATAGTATTATTCATACCCTTTTTTCTTGTAGAAAAATGCTTGCAGTTTGAATACATTGCAAAAACAAACGCTTAAAATATTTCTAAAATGATTGGGTTGCTGCTTTTAAATTCAAAAATCGTAGGGACTATGATTAATAGAGCAGAACTAAACCCACAAATCACGATTAAATAACCGGAGCGCCGGCTCCGTACGCAAATTATTTAATTGTCGCTCGCCGCCCGCTCTATATTTAGTGGCCATAAATCTAAAGGAATCATCCTCGAAGGCGCCGCAGCCTCGGCGGGCCTCTATTCATGCTCTAAACAAATGTGAAGACGCGGAATACAATCGGTGCAGCGTTCCTTTGTCCATTCGAGTGTTAGCGGAACTAGTTATTGTCGCGATTGCGCGTTGATTCATAGCGTCCGCGTCTCCTTCCTGCACGCTGTCAGGTGGCGGACGCGGACAGCGGTGTCGCCGCCGCCCTATCGCGCCATCTGCGTGAAATATTCCACCTCCGGCACAATGCTCGCTTATTCACAGGCTTCATTACTACTAGCACGTTTGCTTACTCCGATGTAATACGAATCAGATCGGCGCGGTCCGGGCGAAGGCAAATCTCTTTAGAACAATAACGACCTGCGGCCACGTAATTCACGCCACTGTGTTCATCATGCAAAGTGACTGCGTTTGGAAAGAAAAGGGAAACGAGGCTTAAAGTCAATGGTTTAAAATTGCAAGTCGGCCGTCGGCTGCTTGAGTTACGTCGCGGGGGTGTACAGTATTTGCTATCGGAATTTGAATGTGGCGGCGCGGCGCGGCGGGCGCGGTGCGGCGGTAGTGCGCGGGCGCTGGACAGATACGCATCGTCTTGTTAGCGATATCTGATGGTCGTTGCTGTAATTGGCACGGAGCGTGCGCGCCACCGACACAGCTTTCATACACTTTGAATTTTAGCTTTATCAGTTTTAAATATTTTATAGGGATCAATTTTAATACTTTAGAAATTTAAATTAGCTTATCTATGCGCTTGAACAATCCTACCAATTGTACGCTTACAAGTTCCATATGAGTCACGATACGGGTATGAGTAAATGTATAAATGCTACATACATTTAATGCGCGTTTTTGGATGTGTGTCAGAAACCATAATGCATTTGAATATTTACTTTTCCATAGAGCTTACTGTAAATATCAGATGTTGAACAGAATACTGATACTGATTAATAAATCAGAAAATGAAAACATTTTCGGAGTACAACTCTCCTTCAAAAGCTACTTATTGTCTACAAACTCGAATAATCTGACATTTTGTAGCTATATTACAATATTAATAGTATTTGGATATCGCCGCGCCGTCGTCAACACTGTTGCACTGTTCGCTGAGCGCCGCATTGTCCGATGCTATCATATGCCGTGACGTATAAGGGGTGAAGCGCGTTAATAGCACAAGGTGTCGTAGTATTTGCATACAATGAGAGTTGTGTTCGCGCTTCTGGCTGCTGTTACCTTCTAATTGACCAAAACTTGCCTAGCCAGCTGTACAGGGTACAGTGTAGGTACAGTGTCAGCGTGCATATATAAACGACGAGTGTTCTATGTTCGCAATACGTACCTTGTACCTACATACTATTAGTTGCAGTACAGTTTATTGGATCGCATTTAAGTTGTGTTGTTTATTAATTTCATGCTCTATGCTATACTATTCCAATATGTACATGTATGCATTATAATATCATTTGACATTGATGCATGGTACCATTATCACAATACAAAACGGCCGCTTTTCGAGACCCTGACCCCCAATTAACATGCACACACTCGTAATGTCCAATCCAAGTCCATTAGCTGCTCTGTCTCAAGCAATAAACAGAAATCATTGTCTAAAGCCATTTAAATCAAGCGGATGTCGGAAACATGGCGTTTGTAATTAGTCTGAAACAAAGTGGCAATTAAAAAAGGCACCGCCAATTGTCCTGCGAATATCAATGAGTACCGCCGCGTGAGAACAGACACGTGGATCTCTTCTATCTCGCTCAGCGTCGCTCCTGACCCACTTGCGTTCCTTGATGTATGCTTAAAGATCATTCACAACACGCACGCCATAATCTAACTCGTTCACATACTAATACATGCAATGTGGAGCTACTTTTGTTTCTATGGAAATCATAAAAAAGTTACAATAATAACATTTACAACTAAATTTTTCCACATAATTTAATGTTAACATATTAATACAGTAGGCATATAGTAGGCATATATGTGTGTACGAGTATTTACATTTTTTTCTACTTCATTAAATTTAATAGCGTCAGTTAGATTGTTCGATGTGATAGCGTTAAGGGCATGCTAATATTGAAAACATTAAAAGGTGGCGTGAGATAAACGCACAATTTAAATGAAATGAGTTTAGTTAAGCGTTGAGGCTGCCGGTCGGTGGAGCAGCCGCGGGCTATGACAGCCCCACGCACCTGCGCATCGCACCGCACCGACGCCGGCGCCTGCGCATGCGCACGCGCACGCGAATACACGGTCTATACATTAAAAAGAGTAGATCTCATACATAATTATAGCAAATAATATTAACGTATTTGTTTTGTTAAGCTTTTTTAATAACAAATATTACAAAAGTTAATTTTAGGTAAAAATCTTTTAAAAATATTTTTAAACAAATTTTAGATTAAAATTAGACTCTCTTGAGAGCTTTACGGATACTAGTATGGTATGTAAATGTTAATTATCTAATAGTGATAATATTGTGGTAATATAGTGATTGGACATTCCTTATACCTATAAATGAAACCACTGAAGCTAGTGTCGTCGTGCGTCGCACATGCATTGTGTAGGTATATACAAAAATGATCTTAGAGAGAAAGATGCTCGTAGTGAAAATAAGCGTATGAGTTCTTATAATCATTTTCAAAATTATTATAATCTGTATCGATTTATTTTTATTTCAGTAATTACTTATTTCGGTAAAATAGTGCATAATGTGATTGTGAGCTATGGCTTCCACATTCATTAAGCAACATTGGTTACGCTTATTGTTTGAATTGTAAAAAAAAGTAAAATATTAATTTATGACTGCAGCTTACGTAAAAATTAATAAACATATCAATAATCTAATTATATATCTACTAGTACGATTAGTTATGTACGTATGTAGGTATGTATACTACGCGGAACTAAAATTTCACGTTATTTCGTGATGTATTACGATCATTAGGTAGTGGCAAATAGATATTATTCTTTTATATTACAAAAAAATATGTACAGACAAATATATATAGTAAATTTTATTTGAAAACGTGCTCAGACACTCTGCTCCTGAAAAAAGGGATTAAAGAAAGTTAATTGAGAAGTTAATTTTATTTATTTATTCATTAATTTTAATGACATCATCCCCGATGAAGGAATCGAACCCACGGTGTGGGTTGTATCACGCGTACAATACGGCAGACCACGATGACGTCACGATGGCAAGTAATAACACTAGTCGTGTTCCTCAACAGTGTTACCCAGTTTTGAATACGTACAGAAATGGGCGGCGACTCAACGAGTTGTGTTTAATAAATATTTACTTATTACTCTTAACTCAAATTGCATTTAAACATTATGTTAAATACATATTATACAATTTACAGAAAATTTGTTCACAAAATCAACTTTAAAATGCACGCATGCATGCATGCATGGCGGAGTGCAGTAATTTAGTAATACTTATTACATCTCGAAGACTTCCATGCAACGATTACTCAATTATAAGTAAATTATTTCGATGTAAATTTCGTAATATTGCAATTTGGGGTTAATAAATGCATCATAATGTCGGAGCGAGCAATTACTGCGGGATTATTTAAAAGGTGATAAAATCGTGGAGCGGAACGTAGCGGCGCCGATAGCCGTTCCTCGTCTGTTAAGATTATCATTTGTACATACATACATATTACTGCATAGTACTACATGCACTATACGCACTGCATGCGGGAACTCGGTTACGATTGATGCTATGATTACTTTGAACTCCATGTTACGATGCGGCGTCAAAATATGCGATATTTCAATATTGGGTGAGAAGTGAAGAGCGTACGATTAAGTAAGATCGTCTACGTCAACCTGGCTCTATGCGAGAGTCGTGTGAAGTCAATAAAAACATACAAACAGCAAGTCATGCAAATATCTACATACTTTTAAAGACAAATTTACTCAATTTATTTCCTCTTATGACCTTCGATGAAAAGAAAACAAGAATTCCAAATATGAGTGATTGTCGTCATGACACAAAGGTGCAACGTCTGCCTGTAAACGCGACGGCTACTGGGTTCGATTCCTACTCATTAAGATGGGATTGTTTCATGTCTGTTTTCTTCGCTCCTGCAACTAGGCAAGCGCGGCGTTGAGTTTCACCACTCAAGGCCCAACGCCTCAAGAGACATAGAGGATAGCTAGGAACGGAGTGCTACCTTACTGCAACTCCCACAATTCCTGCGGTTCTCTCTACCTAGCTTGCTATAAAAGTGAAGTTAAAAAAATCATATTAACCAAATTAGTGCGCGTAATGGTAAATTAAAACATAATTTCTAATTTTGATTCCACGTGCAGGTACGTGTACGTGTACGTGTACGTGTACGTACGTACATACACACTCTATATGCAATTACCACAGTTACGAGCCATCGCGTGATATGACGCGACCTTTCCAAGCCCATTTCTCATAACGCGATGGTTTATTTGATTATTTGATTCTACACGTGATTATCCAAAAGCCGCTCCAACTCAAAGTCGTCATACACTGCGTTATGTGAATCTGATTAAAATGCGAGGAAAGTGTCTATCGTGGGAAGTATGTAGATGTAGATGCGGCATCGGCGCGACGCCGTCTCGTGTCTCGCACGGAGAAAGGCAGGGCTGTCGTGTGTCAACGTGTTGGTTGTATGGAATTAGTAATACGAGCAGATTTATAGAAAATGATGGAGGTATGTATATTGAGAATAAATGTAGAAAAAACTCAGAAATAAAAAAGAGGAAATGTCATGATTACAAGTAAGTCTTGTATTGCAAATATTTTGCGATAAAACCAAAACATTTTTACACCAGCCACAGGGAGATCGGAGAAAGGAGTTTGACATGGTCACTTATAACAGTGACGGTCCCAGATTCTATCCTGTAGGTAGGTACTGTCCGTAATACCGCATGAGAAAATGGATAACGGAATTAATATCTTAAAAATTTCTATGTAATTATAAATATATTTGTGTATGTTTGGTCAAAATTAACATAACATACGTATACTTAAAAATACTTGGCTTCGAATCACATCTAAGTATTTTCTATAGAAAGTTATATATTATGAAAGTAAGCGACATGTTTCCTCGTCCGCTCGGCGAGCCCTGACAGTCCCCGGCGGAGGCTGCACACTTGTAGTTTTATCTTAAATCGCGGTGCATATTTCGGCGACGTCGGCGTCCGATCACCGTGAGATATCGACACCACACGCGCTCGCCCGCCTGCGTCGTCGTCGTGTCGTCGCCGTGACGTGCAAACTGTTCGGTCAGCCTTAGAAGAATATCTCACTAGTATGTCTTCAATTTTACTTCCTTAACAGCTCAGTGTAAGTTACTCTTTTCCTAATTTATACGATACGACGATAGATATAATTAACTTATCCTTAATATTGGTTATAGAAAATTGTATTAAAATAATATTTTAACAATGAGTGCTTACTTACTGAGGTAAAATAAGCTCATCTTACTATGAATCATTATTGAAATGAATATAAAGTCATGTACACATAATATAATAATTCAGACGATTTTTTATATTCAATATACGCCGGTGAGCCAGTAATAGGGTGAAATCTTGCATAATCGCGGCCAGATCAGTTGTAGGGACAGTGTCGATGTCGCGGTGAGTTATGGCGTGCGCTGTGATTTATCTGCCGATGCGCCGATATGATATAATTAAGCTGACCACTTGCAAGCACGAGCGCGAAATATTACCATACTCTATAGAGTTCGATATCGGCGCATCGCGAGCGGCGAGCGGCGAGCGGCGGACGCGGGCAGGTCACGCGTGATACGACCGAGCTCTCTCAAAATAACAAGCTTCAATTTTACTTTATTACAATCATGGAACCAGTTTTGCATATTGCGGGCAAAGTTTAATATATGGAAGACTCCGGCGTAGTTTATACTGTAGGCTCTGTAATGTTGACCTTCCGTTGCGATGTACGATAATGCGGGCTGCTCTTTGTGTTAATATTTTAATAACTAAGATAATACTTTAATAATATGACTTAGCAATAGTATATGATAAATTAGATGGTATTTAATTGAAGCTTATTGGATATTTGCTGGCATGAAGGAAATATTGCATGAATTTTAATAATTTATACAAAATTATAAGACACAAACAAGTGAAGTTACTGAACTGTTGCTTCTTTCTCTTGTGAATTCTTTTGCAAATGAGCTTTCTTTTATGTTGTGGTTCTGTACAACAAAGCTCGCAAAACAGAGTATGTAACACTATATAAAACAATGCAATAACATTGTTATAGTATAAACATATATTTTATTTAGTATTATAGTTTATTCGCCACTTGGCACTCTGCACTCGTCCGCTGCGCCACTCGTGATCTCCGTGAGTGATAGTGAAAATCATCTCATTTTTATGATTATTACTGCTTAAGGCATTCATTGTAAGACTTATTGTTATATTGTACATAAATTAAAGAAATCATTAGCATTTTAATCATTACTACTTATCTTTATTAATATAGAAAATATGTAAGTAAGCGCGAATAGTTTTACATTTTTAAACATTTCAGAAGCACTCGAATACTCAGATCATTGAATGAACGTTTTTGTTCAGGAACTTGACTTATTACATCAATGTAATATGCGCTGAGGGCTGTCACAATGCGCAATAAAACTCTGTACATAATGTTCAGGGTGTTTGATAAAAAATATATCCTTTATAAATATACATCATTCCTTTGAATTTCGCAGTAGGTATATGTGTTTTTTTTTGGAAATTTGTACTGGTTGTTATTAAATTTAGTGGACAAATCGAAGGTTTCAAGTGATAGAATCGAATTTGGTAGATATTATTGGTCAATAGGAAGAGATGCAGAGAGTAGGCAGTAGGTAGTAGGCAGCAAGCTGTAGGTACTAGGTAGTAGGCAGCAGGCGGTAGGCAGAACGCTAGGCAGGTACTTGCGATGCAGGCCGCGCGCCGCACACCTGCGCGACGCGTGACCGGCATAACACTGTAAGTGCATATTGAAACGAACTTGATTGTTTGATTTGTCACAATTACTATTCATTATTGGTTCATTAACGATATCCATACATTTGGTAGCGGAAATGTCATTTGAATAATCTTTCCTTAGATCGTAGATCGTTGGCACCGTATTGTACTATGATAATATATTAGTTTATTTAACATGTAAAACATGTTTTACTTCCGTTTTTCGCTTTGGAATTTCCTTGGTTTTTGTAATGAGTGAATAACTGAAGTGACTGTATAGCAATTGTCCATTTTTTCGCCTCGTCAAGACACATAGTTTACTATGTTTATAAGTTTGTAAAATTTAAATTGACGAAAGTTTGTATATTTCACTTGAAAGTGGTTAGATTCTTCTTCTTTGTAAATCTGTATTACAGCACAGTGTCTTGTGTCTTATGTCTGTGTATATGCACAAATTATGTTTTTGTATATATAATAGGGTATATTGAAAATATATGGGTATTTATGTTCCTATCAAATAAGCATCAATAAGTGTAGATAACATCATCTAGGACCCGCAGTGAATGCACAGGTACGTGTACTTACGTGGCTGTGTCATTGTTCTGCGACGCATGCATCCCGGCGACACCTGCGGACGAGATTTCAGGCAACGATTGAACAAAACTTGACACTTGTCACATATCCTCTTGCGTCATCGACCTTGAACTGCTTCTACGACCGCCTTAATAGATGCAATACTAGCTTGTATATTCCTTTTTATAGTGACTTTAACTTAGTATGTTTATCTTTTAATGAAATTTTAAAATTGACGTTCTTCTGAAGTTACACAATAGCAACGTTTATTAGTATGTAAACGTTTATTAGTATGTACATGTTATTATGTACACTTAAGTAGAAAGTATTCTGCTTTAAGTTAAATTAAACAACGCATTTTTAATTTATTTTTTATATTTACACATAAAGATGACATCCATAATTTAGACAAAACGGCAGCGTCATATTGGCTACAGTCGGCTTCGACTTCCTTCTGAGTCCGTCCTCACTAACACTGATGCTTCCGACAATTAGTTAGCAAGTCAGTATGATTGCGCTTTGAGACCAATAAGTTTTAGTGCTCTCAAATGACAAGAAAAAATTCAGCCAGCCGCTGTCTAAACTACGGCCTCTTATAGATTGTACGTAAATGAAATAAAGATTGTATAAAATTGTTATTACTAAGGAAAACCAAAGCCAAAGCTGGATTAAACATCGCGCGTCGTCACTCGTCAGATCCATGACGAATAGTTTTTTAATATGCAATTGTTCCTTTACATTGTCATTACTCTTCATTTCAATCTCCATTGATTATATGTAAATGTACCGTGGAAATAGCACTTAATAGGTAATAAATAATCGTGGCACAGTTGTTAGACGTCAGAGTGCGCGATCACGCGATCGCGAGGGTCGCAGGTACGAACCCTGCGGTTGTCGTGGTACGGCTTCTAATAGAAGAGAAACGCGGAGAACGGAGTGTCTTGACACAAGACGTCTATACTTATTCTTCTTTACTTAACCGATACAGAGAGATGAAGTTGTAAACAGTATTAGTAGGTAATCGACTTAGCTCTAGCGCAACAGTATGTATGTAAATGTGACACTGCTCTGATAACCATCAATCATATGAGATGGATCGCCCCTCGACTGCTCGACTCGCTGCCGGTTATTAATCATATTTTGTACTAATACAATACCGTGTTTAAACAATTTGCTGTTTAGCTTTCTGTAGATATTGTTATGTGTTGGAGACAATTTACGACTTTGTGTACGCTTACTATTTGTTAGTGAACTTACTTAATTAGCGTTTTGGTCACGAGATCTAATTCATTCATTCGAGAAACATTACTGTTATCTAGTCTACTATTTAAATTGTGAATATATTGACAGTAGTACCTACATGTGTATCTCATATGTAATAAAATGATTGTTCGCACAAAAATTAAATCAACTTCAATATTGTACCAAGCTGTTGTGCAAACTTATGGAAACAGAAAAATCCGTCGCGTTTACAGGTTGACACTACGCCTCTGCGCCCCGACAGTCCTATTTGCTATTTCAATTTCGTTATTCGTAGAGCCGGTGTCTGGTTGAGTCTTGAGATTTTCGTAATTAATATTATTCTCTCTATTTGTATTATCTTATATTTCTGAGGACCGTCGTGGCGCAGAGGCGCAATGTCTGCCAATACACGACGGTTTCTGGGTTCGATTCCCGAAGAAAATTAATTTTTCTATTTCCATTTTCTTCGCTCTGGCAACTAGGCAAAGCGCGGCGTTGAGTTCTGCTCAACACGCAATGCCTCGAAAAAGACGGAAAGCGGGGACGGAAATAAATAAAATAAAATAAAAAAAAAACAGCAAAAAAAAACAAGGACGAAGCAATGGAGTGTCTTGACACTAGGTTCCACGGTTCCTGCGGTTCCCTCTGCCTACCCTGCTTGCTGCTGCTGCTAAATATCTTCTATTTGTTATATATAGTAGTTATCTATTGAAAACAAAAGAACGTCCATTTAATATTTGTAGTATTTCTCTCATTATCCCTAATTATTAAAGAGTTGTGTCTTCTGTCGTCATGCCGAAGATTAATATCGTAAAAGATGATCACTACAACAAGCAATGCGATTTTTTTTAAGAATTTCAATTCAATACCTATAAAATCTAAAGATTTTCCTTGATTTTTGGGAATTCCATCACCAGGTCCTTAGGAAGGCCACCTCCGGAGAACCTTCGATTAAACAAAATAAGAATTAATTAATTTAGTTCACAAATAACAGCTAAAAGTAAAATTTTATTATATAATTAAACATTATAATGGAAATTTAAGTATAAAAAGTAAAAGGATGATATATCATCCTTTTACTTTTTATACTTAAATTCTGGCTGAGCCTTTTCAAAAGAACGAAAGTGTAAAATGTATAGCTATGAAAGTCCACTAGTAGGTACTACTTCAAACCAATATTAAAATATACAACAGGCAGAGAGGTATTCGTTTCGCATAGATATATACAATTTTACTACTTTCTCAGTCAAGTATTTCGCTTTAACATTTATTATTACAATAAATAAGTAATAATTTACAAGAGATATTTGTATGAAAAAGCTTTATTAAAGGTCAATCTGTTAAAAGAATTGACTAAAACGTATGCACGCACGTCGGCGCGTTTGAAGCCTTTGTGTAAAACGCATCAGATAACTATGCGCGTAACAAAATAAATAAAATTTTATCACACCTGCTCATTGTAAGGTGTAATAGTAATTACTATGTGTAATATATTTTTGATTAAATGCCTGCGTATTATCTTTTTAATGTTTGATTCAAAAAAGCTAAGTTATTTGTAGTATTAAACTAATCTTAAAGGCACATGGAGGTACTGTTTGAGATATATTACTTGAATTGGACAATTTGTATAATCAAAATATATTATGAATAAAATAATTTAACCGGATTAATCGCGTATATCGACATTGTTTGGTAACCCACCTACCCGTGACCACGAACTACTACAAAGTGTTCGAAGTGTCGGGTTACCAAAAAATGTCGATATACGCGATTAACCCGGTTAAATTGTTTTATTTAAAATTTATAAAAATTGTGAAAACCAAAGGTCTTATTATCTTAGGTCTTATTATCTTATATTAAATAAGAGAAACCTCAATACTTTATGCGATAAAAGTAAAACAAACAATTACTTCAAATTCCTGAACTTTACAATTTACAAGTCTACCCTTAGTACTTTTCGAAATGACTTATACCTTCGATCATGAATTAAAAATATTCTAATTTTATATATCTTAAACTACTCCAATGTCCTCATACTTCTTGTAAGGTAAAGCCTTTACGCAGGTTAAGTCTTATAAAAACTACTCGCAACATCAAAACAATTCTAATTTAATTCTGATTTGGTATCCAGATTAGTTAGAGTCGATTATGTATGAAGATTACGGGCAATGATCGGCTATTACAAGCCAAGTTTGATGGAGGCGTGAGGTCTCGCATCGCAAGTGCGCAGGTGTTGTTCCGAGAGCCGCTTCCTTCCCCGAAGCCTGCGCGCGCGCATCTATATGTACAATGTACGGTCACACTGGCTGTACACGCTGCCTTATGAATGGTTTTGATTTATGAGTAATTTTTTCCGTTCCGGTGACTAATAGATGATTTTAGAAATAACCTACGTATACGAATTTTCGTGATTATGATAACAGAGAGTTTTATTTCCGACGCAACGTCTGCCTGTAACGCGACGGTTTCTGGGTTTGATCCCCAGTCGGGAAAGGTGGATTTTTCTTATTCCATTTTCATCGCTCTGGTAAACTAGGCAAAGCGCAGCGTTGAGTTCCGTCACTCAACACGCAATGCCTCGAAAAAGGCGGAAAGCGGGGACCGAGAAAGCAGGGACTAAGCGACGGAGTGTCTTAACACTAGGTTCCCACGGTCCCTGCAGTTCCCTCTGCCTACCCTGCCATGTGCGGGATAAAGCGTGAAACTAAAAAATAAATAAAAACTAAGCAAGTATGTTTCGTAAAAAGGTCAGCTTTGTGTCAATACAATTCAGTACAGAATAGAGTCAAAAAATTTGATTAAAAATTGAAATTTGACTATAAAATTTATCTTTTATTTGTTCTTTTATTAGCTTTTATTTTCTATTAGCAGCCAAAGGAAGCCGTGGTATAATCGTTGTAGTTACTCATTATGTAGACATCCAATGTATTATGTGCGTTTGTTTTCCGCGAACTGTTTTTGACTATTATATTGATACTAGCCTTGAGATGTAACGGATTGAGCACTTCATTAAGTGTCACTACGTACTTCTCATACATTGTATAGAATGGTAGAATTAACGAGGGTTACATCATTTTGTCAACTTGTATTTGATATGATGGTACACGGTTTTTCATTGGTATCTTGACTTGTACAACTAAGCATATAAGAAAATATCTACATTTATACTGATTTAAAATAATTTAAGGACCATCATGGCACAGAAGCGCAGGCGTCTGTCTATAAACGCGACGATTTGTGTGTTTTATTCCCATTTGGATAAGCGTGACGTTGAGTTTCACCATTCAACACGCAATGCCGCCAAAGATGGCGGAAAGCCGCGAACGGAGTGTCTGAACACTTAGTTCTCACGGTTCCCTCTGGCCCCCCTGTTATGTGTGGATCAAAGTATGAAACAAAAAAGATATACATATTAAACGAGACACGAGAGAAACAATGTAAGTTGGTGTACCTGTTGTTCGTTATTTGTGTATAGCAGAGTGATGCTTTCGGGGCTACAATGCCATGATCTCTTAGTTTATAATGAAATGCTGTCCAAAAAGTAAGTTTTCTTTTTTTTAATTAGAATCAAACGACTATGAACAGGTTAACAATAAATTCTAAATCTAAAGCTTAAAAACACCCTCATATACTTGTACACAAAATATCAGTGGTTACTTTAGTCTCAAATTGGTTTATAAAAAAAATGATATGAACATATAAATTTCCGAGAACGCGGTTCACATCCAAACGTCTCAACACTTTGTTGTCCAATTCTAAGTCACCAATTACCAGAAATGAATTACTGCGTCATTTGTATGCCTTCGACATTGGCTATTGAATAATCCGTTGACAATGTGGACTAAATTCAGAGTATTAGTATTATAAATAATGTTATAACGATCTTTTACTATGACACAAGTGTGAGAATGTTTAGAATTATAAGTAATATTAATAAAAAAATATATACTTTTACCATTTTTTATCAAAAAGGTAGAACGTAACGTAATGTTTACATCAAGTGTCGTTGTGTATATTACAGTTAGACAGTGCAAGCCTTATCATAGTATGTAAGTAATGTATCATATAGTTTTAGTGATATGCCTAAATTTGCACTAGAATTATTAACAACTGATATATTCCCTATATTTCTTAACTATTCTAGTCAGTAATGCCGAAAATCAAGCTCGAAGTATGCACAAGTACAGTAGACTCACTTAACGCGCACGAACACGGTGCCGGGTTAACGAGCGCGGTTTATAGCGCCGCCGTCCGTCGTCAATCTCCCCGTTTCCATATTAAATATACCAAAATAATAAAACTTAGTGCACAATCAACAATGCACTTATTATGCCCTATTAAGATAACTTTTAAATTTAACGTGATACCAACCGTAGATAATTGCTTGGTAAGAGCAAGATTACGTCAAAATGCGAATTACTTGTTAAGTAATAAATGTTCCGTCTTCATCATAGTATAATATCGTGCGAAATATAGATACGTAATTTAACTTTATCTTTACATATTTTTCTATAAAACTGGTAAAAATAATCTACAGTCAATGTAAGAATGTTTACATATTGATGTATGTATTATCTATAAGTTAACTAAATAACAAGGTGCAAATAAAGAATAATATCTACGTACTATGATAACAATATCTTCAATAATATTAGTAATGTAGCAAGATAGTTACAGTCCACTTGGATATGGCGAACTCACTTAGAAGGGTTGAACTCGTCCAAGGTCGAGGGAAAGCTGAGGTCCCGTTACATGCCCTTTCCGCAGGCCTTCACCTTTGCCACGCGATAACGGCCGGCGTGCATAATGACGAGCCTTTCAGCAGTTTTTTTCTTATTTATTACATTTAGCAAGAACTCATTGTAACAACGGTCTTCGGTTTAATTGAAATAAAAATGTTTAATAAATTTGAACTTTCATTAGTGTTATCATTGTTGCCTCTCACACTTGGTAATGGAGACAGAACTAATGAACATTTGGTTATTTAATGAACATCTTGTAAGTTTTATAGTATTTTAAGTTTGTCGAGTATCGAAATCGACATAGCAAATGCTATGCAATAGCGAAAGACTTGCTAATCTTTCCGTATAAATATACGGTAAGATTAGCAAGTCGAGTGTGATGATCGCGTTTCATGCGACGGTGTCGGGGACGGACGGAGCGAGTGCGGCACTCTGATAACGAACTCGATGTCGCTCGATACTCGCTCTCCAGCTTTTTATATGAAATCAGTTGACTTTTTGAATATTTCGATTATTTTGTACACGTATTAAAAATATTAATTTATAGTGTAATATATTTAATACAAGTAGTTTTTACGTAGCAACATGTACTATGTATTTAAGGTATTATAAAATAATCGAGATTACCTCAGTTGATTACAACTTTATCGGCATATAGGTACAATATTTTGATGAATGTGTGTGCTTTAGTAGTAAAATCAGCTGAAAGGGATAGGTGAATAGGGAAACGTCTAATTCAATTCAATAATGTCAATTTCCTAAATAACTAAATGAAAGTATAAAATAACCTGACTCCGAAACTAGATATTCTTTTGACTTAAGAGTCCATGTAGTTTGTGGTATGTGCTAGTATAACATCTACTTGAGTTAACATGATATATGTATATGTGTTTTATACGTAATATACAACGTAAGGTACAGTAAATTTTCTGTGTTATTGTAATCTAGTTTTTTATTTCGTAAACGTTTACGTTTCTATATATAATCGTGCTACAGTATAACGGGTATTTAGCAAATATTGTGGCTTATTGTTGGGAATGTATTTTTAGATTTGGGTTCTGAGGGATTTGAAGTTGGAATAGTTTTGTGTTTTCTTTGTAAAGCTCGAAGCATAAAGAGCTGTTGGACGGTAAGTAATTTACAAGTACTATGTAGTTCTGTGGTCGGGAACTGCCCGTGCAGATAGATGAACAAATATGAGCAATAATTTTAATCTGTCATAGAGTAAGGACACATATAAATATGTATTGTTAGTTCATAATCCCAAAATTATTTATTAATGATTATAACTTGTACATTACACGTATGGAATATATTGTACAGGTAATAGTTATCATTAATATATTTTATTGTAATCTTTACTTGTTTAAGAGAAAATTGCACGAAAATATTATTGTAACATGTTTAAAATATCACATCCACTTTTATCAAGGTTTTTTCCTTACAATGTAATATTTGACCAAAGGAAAAAAGATAAAATTAGGATAATCGAGATAGATAGATAGGCTTCGGCATATTCGGAGTCGTCGATACAGAGTTAACTATATACATATATGTCACTCCGATCAAGTTTAATTCAAAGCATATAAGAAACCCTACTAACGTTTAAGTTTTAGTGTTATTTAAGATCTTATTAAAAGCACTAATTCTGAAAACTGCATTATTAGTAGAGTAATGGTTAACGTACAGTGCAATGTACCTAGCCGTGGTGTCCATCTGTTTTATACATTTAGTGTTCTTTCGTCAGAATATGAACCACTCTATAGGAAAAGTATATAATTTTTTTTAAACAGTGAAATTGGACATGGAATTTGGAATGTATTCTGCATATGGGACAGTGTCTTTGCCTAAGATCGCTGATCTTTTGTGAGAACTGGAGAATATGCAGTGAAATATCAATAGTGGATGGCGAGCCTCCCCCCGCCCGCTCCCGCCGTGCCGCCGCCGCCCGCCCTCCCGCGCGCCTCCGGAATTTACAATGTAGCTCCCAGCCCGCCTCACACTGAGTGCCGAGTACTCTCCCGCAAGCCCTCGTCTGCACACCAATATGGCCGCTATCTTTCAAGTGCAAAGGGCGGAGGTCGCCCGTCACAAACGTTAGGCAGCCCGACCGAGTGCGTGAAATTTTCTCGCGTGGAAATTCTAATGCGCCGCGCGACTGCGATAAAAAATGACTCGCTCGGAAACGTGAATACATTACCGAGAGAGACGGCGAGCGTCGCGGCGGCGGCGGCGGGCGCGAGTCACCGGCTCCTGCCTACTGCTATGTATTTTACACTCTACATTACCATTCCAACTGAAAAAGGGAGGCTCTGGATGGACTATTTAATAAGTATCTGGCGCGCCCCGTCCCCGCGCCGGCCCCGTGCTGCTGGAGCACGGGAATCAGGAACCACCCCCTGAAATATCTTTTACAGTTTTATAAAAGACCGTTATAAAAGTTCCTCGCTCACTCGCGGATGTGGGGATATTTTTCAGCGACATTGCACGAGTTATTTGAATGATTTTAATACGCTAAAATGCGCCACAGAATGACAGTGAGGTGACCTTGCTTCGTGCAAATAGCTCCATAACTATGACTAACCCTTCACAAATCCAATTAGGTAAATAATATCACAAGGCACAATAGATATAAAATTAAATACATAATCGGCGTGAGAATCTAATAGTTAATTTGTTCCGGAGGGCGGCGCGACGCGGTCGACACGTAATTGCAGTAAAAAGCGAAAACTAACGCAGCTCTATAAAGAATGGCTTATTTTTTACGATTGTTGTTATGTTTTCTAATGGTTGCATCTAATGTCGCACCTGTAGTGCCTGCACTGTACTGCACTACACTCGCCACATGCCACGGTGCATGCGGCGCAACAGTCGACAGTGTGCCTGTTCGTGACACACGTGTGCTGCAACTGTAAACAAAACACACATTACACAAAAAATTATACGTTTCAATACAAGCATTGTGTCAAAGTGGAAAATGTTCCTGACAGCTACGGCCTATTATGCAATTGTAAACAATACGTAATTACACAATTACGGATTGTAAATCTCCAACGTACTCTGATTTATTGAAATGTAATATGCACATATGATACGTATAAACTTTTCCTGTCGACTCTTCAATTACTGACAACTAAAGAAACTTGCTGACAGCCAAATAATAAAAATAGTAAGTTATAATTTATAAATTATATTAAAACATTATGTACTACTTTTTTGAGTACCGCGATTAATGTGAATGCCTCATCGAATAATCAGCATTTACACGAGAGGCTGTCGCTTTAGTACACTGTTTACTTATTGGCTTTCCAGCAAAAGCTACTTCCTGCAAAATCAGAATTGTCTATAATTTTGAGAATACATGAAGCATTATTTGTATATAATCCTATAAGTCGGATGTTACTATTTAATTAATGGCACATTGCCACTACACGTCCTAGTGCGAAATCAGCTGTTTCGCGCGGGAATTTTTTCGAATTCTAATAAAAAATTACATATGAAATTGTTTAAATGCCATAAAGTTAAACATTATTCGTATTTTATTCTCTCCTTGAACCCTGGACATCAAAATCAGCAGACTCTGTGAACCTTCCAATCTGCACCTCATCCAAGAAATCCTAAGCTTCCTGGTCCTATTTTTGCTTATGAGAGGAAACAACTTAGCGTTCCATGGATTCACCGTGCGGGTGCCGGGCCCATCAACACGATGGGATAGGAAGAGGAGCTCCGAGCAGCGCTTAAATTGTGTATAAAAGTGAAAAGTTACAGAATTAAATTGCATACTAGCATAATGGATTAAATATCCTCTGTCTTTATATATGTATGTTAGGATTTTCTTACTGGATGTTATTTTTCTGATATTTGTCTAAATTTTGTGGTATATTACTGATATATTGTGAGTAATGACATCCATAACACCCAATATCCTGAATTCGAGATATAAGATATTTCAATTTCGAAATTGAAAATAGAAAAGTATGTTTAATAATACAATTTGTTTTTCACACGTTTTAGTGTCTTTAATAAGATTTTTATCCTATTGTGAACGTCCCGTCTGCTTCATAATTGTTAACGGAGATTGAGCGTTAGATCCATCCAATGTACATATAGCCACAGGTTACGATGATAACAAAATCGACATGAAACAGTTGCTATTTAATATACCAGTTGTGTTTTTATTATTAAAATAATGTTACCTGGTGTAAAATGAAAATGATATATTTTTACATTTTTAGTTTCAGTAAAGTATAATAAGTAATGAATCTTGGATTTTGAAGGATTTCTCCTTGTTTCAGCGGCGTAATGAGCGATCGTGGCTGCAGTACCCGGCGTCCCGCCTGCAGCGACTCCTGCGCAGCGCGTGCCCGCCCACCGACCTGCGCTTGCGCTCGCGTAAGTTGCATAACGTTTCACGTAACTATTTTATTGTTTTTGTACTAATTAACTTCTCCTCGTGTTACTTAGGTAGCGTTGTCACGTGCATTTTTAGTTCAAAAGGAATGCTTTATTTAATT
This sequence comes from Dione vanillae, assembly GCA_037178615.1. Taxonomy (NCBI): domain Eukaryota; kingdom Metazoa; phylum Arthropoda; class Insecta; order Lepidoptera; family Nymphalidae; genus Dione; species Dione vanillae. Next base: position 75,437 of record JAZFAU010000036.1, on the reverse strand, counting down.
ATATTATTTTACACGGTTAATTATAAAGTTTTTCATTTTTAAATAAAAACTTTTATATAAGCTAAACATGGTTAATTGAAAAATTAAATATAATATGAAAATAGTATGTGTGTACGTTTAAGGCATAACTAAAACTACCGGATGATAAATGAACAAACTATTTTATAGATCCATAATATTAAATTTAAAGCACATTAGGAGAAGACTTTTAACGTCACTAGTGTAACATCCTTGCTACCTAATAGGGTGTCGCGAATCTGTACCCCTCTGTACCGCAGGTGTCAAGCGCGAGATATATTTGGCAATGTCCTGCCTTGACGAGCTCATTGCCACTTTGTGTACACGTGATGTACATTACAATTACACTCTTAAAATTCATTTTACTCTATTATTTAATTTCTGAAGCGAAGAGTACAACTTATAGAAGTTGACAAACTTAAAAATATTAATAAGTATGTGACTCCTTTTAATTTCCTTATATAAATTTGGAATTGTTATGTTTTATCACATAATAATTCCAAATTGATATGTTGTTAGTTTGTATGTATATATATGTTCTATTTTCAGATAGTTTTAGTCGTAAGAGACAGATCCTGTGTACATACATATGCCTAATGCCAACTCTTAACACTAATTTTAATTTTTATGTGTAACGATAATTTCAATTAACGTTGTACAGCCTACTAATTTTATATCCTGTTTTAATGGGATTTCTATTAAAGCCATGAGTTACTTGTACATCGCAACACCCATCAAATGTAGACAATCTAGTAATTATTGTTTAACTTAGAAAGGAAGTATTTTGAAGAGGCATTCACGATTCGAAATTTATCTTACAGATATCATGTAAGTCTTTTTAATATTTACCTTTTAACCAAAGCTCTAGTGAGCTTTCATTCCTAAACTCGGTAGATGGTTCTTTAAAGGAGAGTCATGACGCCTCATAATGTAAATGCGCATTCCGAACCTTACGCGTCGCTTGTAGCACTCAATAAATACGTCATTAGCCCTTAAAAGACCACGCCAGGACATCTGTACCAATCCTTCTCTTGCCACAATTCACTCGAGTTGCCGTTTTTTCAGCCAAATCTCATACATAATACGGTAAGTTAATTTTGTAATCAAAACAAATTGCTGCAGTGTCGAATTATTTATAAAGTTTATTTTTTTATCACAAACAACGATAATATTACCATTTGTAGAGTAATACTTGAATTGCGTTTAATTGATAAAAAAAATATAATTATTTTATATACCATTAACTATTCATGACTTATGTAAATTGATATTGAAGCGAGGAAGTGTAAGAAACCGATGAGTAGTCGCAATGTTATCTACTTAGGTAACAACGTAGAATATTTGTATCGTGATATTCAACAAAACTTGCAACAATATAATCTTATAAGTGAGATCATTTCTCCGCGAGAAGTCGCGCGAAGGCGAGACAAATATTGATATTCATACGATTTTTTTAAAAAAAATAAAATAGTAGTAGTAAAATTATACATAACTAAGTCCAGTCTTTAGAGTAAACTCGGCTCTGACACAGACGACTACAACGAGGGTGACAATGCGCCGGTTCAAATTGCGTTAAAATTTCAAAGCCTACTTTCAATTATATTAAAAATGAAATACTAATTCTCCTTCATCGTCAGCTTTTCGAAGTAATCATCTCATTCCAGGATTTCCGACGCGACAAGATTTTAATAAGACATTACTTTAATTTTTTTAATTTACATCGTCCATATTAATTATATTTTGATGGACAGGTTATAATATTAATGCATGGTATTAAAGTAAAATAATAATTTATTAAACTTTCATGTCAAACATTTTGCAAGTATAAATACATAGTATTATATATATCACTAAATGTAGAGCCCACATGGTGTGTCCATTCAATAGCCACGTGATGCGTCCGTCTGTACTGTGTGTAGTGACAAATAGATAGTTTAATTACCGGCGGGTGACGGCGACACCTTTGTAAAGGGTACGGCGTCCGCAGATACCGGACTAAGCTGTGAGATATTCATACATCGAAATCAATATATAGTAACACTGGAAGTGGCTTCAAGCAGTAATAGCTTTTTTTAGCTTTTCAATTTACTTTCTCGGTAAATTGGGACAATTCAATTGAATTGTCCCAACGTCGAATTTAATCTTAATTTTTGATGATGAAATTGAACTATAAGTACCAAGAATACAATATTATTCAAAATATATTTTAATATTATTTTGTAATTATATGTTGTGGAAATTAAAAAAAAACATTTTCTTATTCAGTTATACTCCGTACGAATAAATACACATACATTTATTAAATATGATCTTTCATGTATGTATGTGCTTACATATGTATATGGACGAGATATTTTGTTGCAATTTACTATTTTAATTTAGCTTTAGCTTATTAACTATTTACAGTGACCAATCCAGTAATTGTATGTTCACGCTAATTTCGATTGTGCTATAAATCTGCATGCGCTACGGGAGCGTGCCATACGGGGAGTAGACGAGGGTGGGCGGCGGCGGGGCGGGCGGTGCGGGGCGGGGGGTGCCCAGGTGCGGGGGTGGCAGATGTCACACCGCGTCGTGACGTCACCCGATCCTGACCCACATAACTGTCCAGCATCCACGAAACATGCTTTATCTCCAAGCAATAAGGTTAATCTGATGAATGACCGTTAATGAGAGAGTCACGAGACGAGCACGCGTGCTTGCTGCACCCTGCACCCTGCACCCTGCACCCTGCACATTGCACTGTGCATCGGCACGGCGCGGGGTCAATCTGCTCTTGACAAAGCCTTTGTTGGATGTTGAGTCGTTGGCTTAATCGATCTCATAAATAAGCGTATGTAAGCATTGTATTGATATATTGATGTCGGTTACGATTGTGTTATGATTTGAGGTAAGTTAGGTATTTTTATATGTACATACATAATTTTTATATACATAAAAAGTTTTTTAGTTTATATTTATCAATTATTCGACAAGTATGAAAGTGATCTCTTAATCACACTGCTGGTGAGGTTGTTACTAAAGCAAGGAACAATATAACGTGGTAGTCGTCTCAGCGAGGACTTCATTTCAAGCAAATTATTTGCAGTGTGTTCTTATATTTTGTAAAGGTATTATTTGTATCTGCATTATTAAAAAGCTAATTTATAATCATTACCAAAAATATCATTTTAAAACAATTAAAAACACACTTTGGGAATATTTTATTTTTTTAATTGAAAGGATCTTTCAAGTAAATAGATTGGACCAAAGAGATCAAAGAAAAGAGACCAAATAAGGAGCAAAGTTTTCATACACATGCAGTATCTATGTCAAGTACATAGAGGTGTTTGAATTTCTTAATTCATTATATAATAAAGAAGTATGCATCAATATATCGAGACATTTAAATTTTCCTTCTCTCTACTTGTTATTGTATCCAGAGATTCCGATGTGTACTTCATTTACGCAAAGTTAAGTCTTTTACTCTCTTCTCTCCATTTAAAAGAAATTGTAACTAAAAAAAAAAAAAACACCTTTTTGCCCTTAATTAGAACTGTGTCGATAGTAGTCATATGAATATCACGTTCTATTATTTCAAGCGAACTGATGAGGAGATGATTATTCATGGATGCTATAATAGTGCTTTACAAAAAAAATCTAAATCGCTAGATACTAAGTCAACTTTCTATAAATAGTTTTTCTTAGTAGGTATATTAGGTACGTGGATTTGGTAAGTTTGACAAATTTTAGTTGTTTTTTAAAGATAGATTAAAAAATTTAATTGTAGTTAGTAGAAATTTGTGACACAATAGGAATCACTTCACCGTAACGATCACGTCTCTGGCGTTTTTAACAAAATAATAAAAATCAAAAGTGTGCCTCAAACTCCTTTGTGCAGTCTCTTAGTTTTGCGGTTGACTGTTTATTTCTTTTTCCTCCTTCTTTTTGATGTAACCTTTATTTCATATTTTAAATCGACAGGTATTGAGTTTGTATATTTCACTTTGAAACGGTGAAATATCTAGAAAATTAATAAATGCTTCGTGAGCTAGTTATCCTAAAATATATTTGTGTAGAGAAAAGTTGAAATAAATTTTGTTAAAATAAATGCGAAGTCTCAATTACACGTCCACAAATAGATTGATTTTTTTGATAAGCTTTTAAGCTATATGTGGAATATTTTAATTGAATTGAATCAATTAAAATATTTCATATATTGCTTAAAAGCTTGTATTAATGAAAATATAGTAGGTACATTTGGGAACATAACTACGTCCAGTTGCGTATGTCATGCTTCAGAGGGATATGTTATTTTACGTGAAATCTATTAAAAATGCGTGTTGTATCGATCAATGCGCTCAAAAAGTAGTAAGAATTCGACAGCCTGGCTCTCGGAGATCACGTGTAAAGATTACAGCAGCACAATGATTACCGAGAGCTTTGTTCGATTTGACTCTATCGCTAGTAGCGGGTCGGTGACCTGTGAATACTTTCGTTACTACAAAGTCAACTCGTAGGTGTTTCTTCACAAACTTCATTGTGCAGTACTTATAGTGGTAGTTGAAAGAATTAACAGCTATTTACTACATACTACTTAAAAACGAAGAAGGGATTAATTTAAATTAAAATATTATGCTACTGATACTAGAGTCATCTTATACTATTTCTTAGTATAAGAATCGCAAGATAAATGCGGACTCGAGGAGACCCGCTACGTTCGGTTGTATAGTCGTATGTAAAACTTCCCGGAAAATCTATACGACCGCGGAAAACCCTTTTAATATACGCCACGTAAATAGGAATTCGCGCGGCAGGCGGCGTGGGGGTGCGGCGGAGGGAGCGCGGCAGGCGCGGGCGGCGGCGGGGGCGGCGCGGGGGACGGCAGCGGGAGGGCCGGCCGCTCATTGGCGGAGGAGGGCCCGCCCCCGCGCGCTCTCCCAAAAAAAACTTCGGAAAAAAGCGAGCAGCGCGCGGCAGTGCCACACGGACGCGCTCGGTGGGCGGACGCTCGGCCGCTCGGAGAGACGGCGCGACCCACGACCGGCGGCCGCGGCCGCGCCATGCCCGCGCTGGCCCTGCGCGACCAGCCGCTTGACTGCTCCATGCGCCTGCGTGACCCGCCCGCCTGGACGCCGCCGCGCGCCCAGAGACACGGTACTACACCACCATCACCACCAACGTCACCGTCACCGTCGCCACCATCGGCCGAAGTCACCACCTCGGCCACTTGCGACTCGGCAAAGTAGTATTACAGTTGGCTCTACCACTTGCGGTTCTCGCACTAAAACAACAAATACTCGACGTGTCGGTAGCGGTCTTGACGTCGTAGGCCTACTCGGTGCGTCAGTGCATAGTGTTGGTTAACTTGTCAATGTAAGCGATTGATGTATACGTTCGTACTCTTGTCACATAGTCTGTCACCAGCAAGTAAGTAAAACTTTATTTTTCCTACAAACCTTACCGAACTCGACGACACAACGGAAGCTCTATCGTAATAGAACTAATCGTCTCTACATTTACGTCAACAAACATTAGCTCTCCAAAAACCCCATAAAGGGTGCGAAGATTTAGTTGTTTATCCTTCAATAATATTCACATTGATTCCATTCGTGCCCTCACCTTGTGTTGACAAGACGATACGTCAACAAGGCAACGTCGGATTACCGCGGCCCACGGCAGGTCGAAAGGGTTCCGACACGCCCCGAGAGGCCAGCTTCACCTCTTTATTGCGGCTCGTGGGGCGCCATTCAATTTACTCTAATAATATGAGCTGAGCTGAGATGGACTCGCGCTCCTGATATTATCATCCCTCGCCCCTTCACACGTCCCTTCGCACGCGCCACGTTACAATACTGCGATAAAGCTTTTAAGATTTTTTTCTTTGACAAATAATGTGTTTGAGAGCTTTTATCATGAGATTAATTTTGGTACTGCTTTCGTTTAGTACGTTCCTGGCTCTCGGTAGTTAAATTATCATTGCAATACTCCTTACGAATAATTTTTAAAATAAAATCAAAAGTTACGAGATATTCGTATTTAATTTTTCTTTGCCATTTATTGGTTTACACACAGACCACCATACCTATAATTGTGATGAAATTTATTGTAATAATACAAGATGATTTACAAACCAATTTCTCTGATGCAATAAACTACAGTAATGTGTCACACCGTCATTATCTCTAAGACAATAGCGTCGTAACGAGATAATCAAAATACCATCAAATTACAATGAAATAATTCGTAGTTGCCGAACTCCGGTCTCACCTGTAACGAGGTTACGGCACTTACACCTACTAAATTATACCGTTTCGAGATATTCATTATTTTCATATTATTAAGGCAATAATGATAATAAACAAATAAACGCATAAATAAATAAGAACCTCATTGTACTGCTCATTTACCAAAAGTTTTAACAATATTTATTATATGAAAAATAAGCCGAGCAATACTTGATTACACTCCATAGGATATTGCAAAGCTTAGGTATTTCTTACACACCTCTATATGACAACATCTAGTTAAAACCAAACAAAAGAAACCCGACATATTTTCAACGTAGGCGCGTTTTTCGACGACTTGTACATATTCCTTAATCACTCGTATTAGTAACGGAGAATTTACTAAATAAAAGCGTAGTCGTTGCGGTCAGATTATTGGATTATTACTGGATTACTTCGTAATTAATTTATAGTAAAATAGTACAGGTGTAAGCACAACGCGCGTTCTTGTACAGCGATAGGCTTCGTATGGAATTAATTTCTACTTTCTTTGTTATTTGTAAGCAAAAACTTTCAATAGCAATTTATGATTTTTAAAATTATTACCTGGACTCTCGTTAATGCATAAAACTGATTTTGAAGATTGGCACATCTGATTCACTACTTTGCACTTATGCAGTCATAAGCTACACGACAAAAAATAAGAAAATAAATCTACATACATAGACTCCGGTTAAATTTAAAAAGAGTTGAGCGTGATGACCATTTCTGCTTTGATATTTATTAAATGATCGGATGGTCACAGGTAGGTACATATGTATACGCTAGTGAAGTTGCAGTCAACTACTAATTATAATAATTATAATTTTTGTAACGTCTTCGGAGGCAGTTCATTGACATTTAATGCAAGTTGCTACGAAACAGAGCTAAATATTTTATATTTTATAATGAAATTAAATATTATAAGTTATAAAATTTAATTACATCATTTATTCATATTATTCTACAAAATTTATTTATACTCTGCATTCGTGTTTTCTCTACTATACGTGACACTGGCAGAATATTTTGCGTCTGTCTCCGCAAAATCAAGCCATAATAAAAAAATATATATATAATTAACCCTATCTCTTACAACATATGGAAGTAAAAAATGTAAAATATTACGTGCTATAGGATAATTGAGTTGTCATTTGTATGTACTTACGTTTGATACGTTAGTGTGGCAGTAAAGGGCAAAGCTCCAGCGCTTTACTTATGCATACGAGTACACGTATTAGTTAACGATAATAATAATAGTGTCTTCAATGATATTTGACATATGAAAATAAATAGGTAATTATTCGGTAGTCGGTTTCTTGCGTGCAGCGGTCAGTGGGAGCGCGGTGAACTTTGCCTCAGTCACGCCACCGCCACCACTGTGCCAGTGTGTCATGTGTAGAGTGTATACTCTACACATTCACTCACAAATATGCTAGAGTTATTATATTGGGTTATTGTTTATATCATCTCATTTCATATTAGCTGCTTGTCATATTCCTAGATTAGAGAGATCCTAATATTACCCTTATTACACCTCGCTCCTCGCTTTTCGTTTAATTTTCAAGACATTGTGTTTGCCTCCCTCTAACATAAAAAAAAAAAAAATAATGCCTTATGATACGCATGGAAAGTGAACTGACTACCGTCGCGTTATTCAAACGATGTAACGCTGCGCTACCATAATATCTTAATGATAGAATGTTATTTACACATTTTTACTACAAGGTAATCTTTATAACCTATACTATAGATACATATAACCCTAGCAACAAATAGGGTAATTAATGTGTTTGACATACAATATCGTATTTTTACCGTGGTGGCTGTAAACGTGACAGGCTGTAGGTTCAATTCTCACTCATGGAGAATGAATTGGTTTCATTTTCTTTAATCTGGTAGCAAGATAAAGCGTAGCGTAGAGTTCCTTCACTTAAAACACAATTTCTCGAAAAATGTGACAATGTAAAAGCGGGAAACAGAGTGTGTTGACACTAGGTTTCCTCTACCCATACTACTTTGCGCGAGATTAAACTGTAAAGATAAAAAATAATACTCGTGTTTTTCAGTTTAAATAAAAATATTTTCATAGTAGAAAATTTTAAGACGAAATAGTCGAAGTAAGAATTTCTTATATTTATATATATATATATATATATATATATATATATATATATATATATATATATATATATATATATATATATATATATATATATATATATATATATATATATATATATATATATATATATATATATATATATATATATATATATATATATATATATATATTGGATGATGTAGAACTATGTTAAAAAGTCAATTTACTTCTATTCATTCTAGTAAATTGTTTGTTTTGTATGCTGTACACATTTTCGCACTTTACATTTATTGTTATGTGATACGCGTAATAAATGTTACTAGATAGACAGAAGAAACGTATGGTAAATCCTGTGGCGTGGGATTGAATTGTAAATAACAAAATTTACTACTTATAAAGTGAAGTTAATTAGGTTTAAATACAACAATAGCGCTTGTGTCAGTAAATATTAGATGTAAAATATATAATTATTACGTTTAGTTTAGAATTTAATTCAAAAATAATAAAAAAATATATTTATAGTCCGGTCTACATATCCTATATCTCACTACACACTGACTGTACTGGTTAGCGCACAGTAGCGGCGGACGGCGGCGAGTAGACGCGGGCAAGAAGTGCCTTCTAATTCACGAATACATACATTTACATGACTCCACAAATATTATGAATAATTACTTAGATTTAATTAGCATGCGCATTGTGCCTCATTAAAATACCGCCTCGCTATTAATTACATCGGTATGTTTAATTCTTATTATACTTCTGGCCGCGTTGAATTTTATTTGTGTTTGATTCTCATCCGACGTATCAAAGTGCCTCGAAATTATTATAATATATTAAAGAAGGTCACGTTCAGATCTCTAATTAATTTGCATTAAAATTTTGAATATTTAAATTATAAATGATTTATGTTGTATTGCATTATTATGCTGCTTTGCTTACGTTATATGGTACATGGTACACGGTACACGGGAACGCGCGGAAAGATGCTTCTAGAGATAGAGTCGTCGTCATTATTCGGATCTAAAAGACCTCTATATATATACAATATGTTTTTGAATGTCTAATAGTTTCTAGGAATGACACGGATGAGTGCTTCCGATACAAATAACTTACTCAGCAAAATTTTAACAAATTGTTTTTTGCGTTCTATTTACGACACGTACCGTCTACCGTCTACTGTCACACGGAGGCTCCACTGGCAGGCTCTACTGGCGCACTCTTTGCGGCGAACCGACAAACAAACGAGACTGATTTAGATTAATTTAAATTAGACGAGTACAGTTACACTGATATCTGAACATGCCTGTACGTGATAATGAAATTAAAATAATTAGCGTGTATTATAGCGCATTGTGGAGAGAAGAGGAACAAATATTACAAGTAGATTGTATGAAAATATACTTTTATGATACATAATTAAGCGCTAACATAAAAACAGTCTGATATATTACAATAATTATCTTCAACATTTTAATTTAGTTTGTTTATATATACAATATAGATATTGGTATCATTAGATATAGTGAAGACTTAATAGGGACAGATAGAAAAACACACATACGATAGAATTATATTATATTTGTCTATGATCTTGTCCGCATATGATATACTTTTACTAGAAACGATATGAACGCAAGGGGTGCAATTTGTTAATATTTTTTCTTAAACAACCTTTTGCGTTCGTAAAAAGGTACCCTTTTAATTGTTATATGCACATTTTAAGCGTTAGTTACAAGTAATCAGACGATGACTCGAATTCCTTTAATGTAGAGGCGAGTGACAAATTTGCCCAGCAGCGGCCACGAGCCGCGGGCGGTTTCTCAGAAGCACTCCCGGCGCAGGAAGGTCCACTTAGTGCCTCCTACGTCGTGCAGATTTGAGTTGCAATTGCAATGTTTGACAAGATGTCCTCATTTCGACGATAATCAAACATAATGCCCTTTTTATATTACAACTTTTTAATAATTATGACATAGTTATTACTGTTCCGTACACTAGGGAGTACGCTCTATACTACTATTTGCATATAACCGTCTCAGATATGATATGATAAATAGTGCAACACGTCCTGTATTGTAATTTTCTTCATTCTAATAAACCAAGCCCAGCGTTGAGTTTCGCCCCACGGGCAACGGAAGGTTTTAAAAGTAGGTTCCTTCTGCCTATCTCATTGTATGTAGGGTAAAGCGAGAACTTATGATAAAGAAATATAATAAAATCAATCAAATGTCTCGGTGAAATACCTATTGGTGCGAATAAATCGTGTATAAAGTTAATGTAGGGGTTTCTTTATTTCTATGTGAGTAAGAATGGAGATGTTATAAAAACATTAAACATTTTTGTTCATTGAGATACAGCTCCATAATTTGCTCAAATGAATTGTTATTGCACATCAGCGAGCGTTACAACATCGTAAATATGCCGTTAACACAATAACACATAACGCTACTCCGGCGCTCACACAATTTATATTCTGAATATTTCTAATCGATTAGTTCATATGTCTCAATATCTCTGTGTCCACGACACTGTCGCAGGGCACTGCTCGCGAGCTGCCACTGTTCGCACTTCCACAACTACTATTAAGAATGCCATTTACTTTTCAACCAACCGTCGAGTTTTCCTTATAATGCTCTCGAATTAGAATACCTGAGATACAGGTCTAGATGCGTCTGCAATCTGCATACCTCGCACTGCGACGTCAGCGAGACGGTCGTTGACTCCCTTTTTCATGTTATATACGATTATAGGACTTTCTAGAAACCACCAGCACTATTATTGATGTACATGACATATTTGTAATTTCTCCACGACCCGGTGTCATTATCTATTAATAGGCTATTTATTTCGAGTGAGTTTTTTCAGCTGTCGTTCCGCCACATCACATGACAATGTATCGAAAAATTGAACTTGTTCCGGTTACGTAGAGCATCGATTTTCGTATATAGGGCGAATGTTACGTACTCCTGTGAAGGTCCGCGTGACCCCGGCGGGGCGGGCCGGGGGGTGAGGGGGACGCAAGCAGGGGGTGCGGGGGACGCAATTAGCCACCCGCGGTCAATCACCCCGCGCCTCTCCAGCACAACAACGTAGATTTTCCCGTGTCAAGTGTACACACGACATGCTCCTGCCGTACGCACCTCGTAGTTTGGATCTAATAGTCTGCTAACTTTGTCGTTACATATTCTCATGTTTTTTTCTCATTATAAATTGATCTAAACATAATTTCTTGAAATATTCAATAAACAGCTTGAAAACAGCCACTCTTTCGTTGTGATCGCCATTTATAAAATGTTACCAATGATAACTCATAGCAACTAAGTAATGTTGACATTTATTGCGAAACGCTAGACTAGACTAGAGCATTTGCAAACGTAGCATGCACATATACATATAAGTGCTCCAGAAAAAACAAATTTTGTATTTTTTGCTGTAATTGTAAATATAATATTACAGTTGCAAGTGTTCCGATACTTACATATACATTAATAGACACTATTGTTAGTACCTACTTCTTGTAACGTTCCGTAGCGCCGCTTGTTTACGAGTGCGATGGAGTGACACGTTGGTAAATTTATTGCAGTTTCAAAGTTAGGACTTAATCAGTAAATATGGTGTGGCGAATCTTAGTATGTTTCTGTTATCTTTGTATATTATTTAGTAGTATTGGACGATTTAGCAACTATTCATTTAAACGTTTTTGGAATAAATGATGAAAACTTTTACTGGAGACGTTGCTGCATAATATTCATAGGGTCATACAAAATACTTGGTCCAAGGCGCACTTTGCGTTAAACAATAAAATTAGGGACGATCTCGTGTAAAAAGCTCGATAAAATATCGCCTACACGCCTTGACTTTCAATGGACAAAATACATATTAACAACCTCTTGATTTCTCGGAACTAATTTTATATTTATTATTCATTTAGTTAGGTATTTGTATTTTTGTATCTCCAGCTGAATTTATATTCGCATAAGATGAAACACACTCGACTGACATGTGTACTACCTCTAAATAAAAGTCAAAATACCTCTGTAATTGACTTAGTCTCCAAGTTACTCTTAACATACGTACGAACGATATTCCTGTCATAATTACTTAATACAAAGCAATAGTATTTAAACAAAAAATGATAGAAAGTTACTATTAAATAGGTGTAGATAGCCGCGTTAGGTGATGCGCGTCTCATTTGCATACGACCGGCTCGGCGTGGACCTTATAAGTTCGTCCACTGCACACTGCACGCTGTACCCTGCACTCTGCACACTGTATACTGCACACTGTACGCCGTACACCGCACTATGCACACTATACACTGCGCAGAGTACACATTCGCAAATATTTCCCATTCGTGTGAATTACGAGCGCTGGATAATCCTGTATTAGCATGTGATCGACGGAATGTATTATATCGTTGCGAGAATGCGTGCGAGAGTTTCTAATGCGTTTCATTATACGTGTCTCGTGACGCGCTGAATTATATTTTATCACGTACCAAAGACGGCAGTTAAACGCTAACACTTGATTTTGATGAAAAATGTAGGTGTGAAATTAAAATTTTTCATAAATTAAAAGTCCATAATCCTAAATATAGACGATCAGAGCTTGTTTGCTTACAATTAAACAAACTACAAGGTTTACTTGGGTCCTATACTGCACAAATAGTGTAAAAGTCGACTAGAACGTATATATGTAATTTGTTTATAAATCCGTGTCCCAGTAATCGCAAGGCAAGCTCATTTGTAGGGAAAATATCCAACCGTGCGCTTCGCACCGCACTGTACCGCACCGCACAGCTCACCCTAACAGTTTTTTGGTCGTAATCAGTTTAAATTAGCCTAATACGTGGTCCTAGTTTAAAGTTTCACCCCTTCAAATCGCATTTGGGTCAGGAATAACCTCTCGCGGGTTAAGCGATATCGATAGAGCGGCTGCGTTGGCGGAGGCAGGGACGGGCTCCCCCGAGGCCTGCGAGGTCTAAGGCAGTATTTCACGCAGCGCGATTTACGGGTCCATCCACTAGAGCTCGGACCTCCTTTACTTTAAATAGAGCCGTCCCGATATCGTTTATTTCCCTATCTTTTAATACGATGCTATCTTTCGGTGCGATTATGCCGTTTCTTTTCGACCGGCGATTACTTATTCCTTTGATGTTGAAGGCAACAATTCTATTAGGGTTCAGCTGAAGGCCGGACCCCTGGTTTTTAGTTTGCTTAAAAGTAAACGTTTGATGGGAGAAGCAATTTATTTTATTTTCTTAGGCTTTTAGCCATTTATAACATCTACACTTTGCAATTATTATTCCATATAATATTTATTTTGAAATAGCATTGCTTGGTATCTAAAGGTTTATCTTTAATACGTGTTTTTGGATTGTAACATACAACATTTAAGATGAGCAAATTAAAAGTAAAAATTAAATTTATTTCATTTTCGTTGTGTTCACTGAGCGGTGACACTTGATTTGAAGACATTCATATTGATATTCTAGTTAAAATATTCTTTACACTTGTGCAAGCAGTTTTGAATCTGCTCAAATCATTCTAAAGGCAGCTCTGCTGAGGCGTCTACTGTTCTGTCGGAAAGAAACTTAAAAATATAAGTTACAATTTCCTCATTTAACAATAATATAATGAAGCGTAGCTAACATTATAATGATCTTATTTCCAAACGAAATGAATTGGTATGTTAGTAACGTGAGTCAACTTTTTCCAGCATTTATGGGAAAAATGATCATTGTGACTTTGAGCTTCAGTCACAGATGTACAGCAAATAAAAAGTTTTCTTTATTGCAATTTACTAAGTTGAATAATATTATTGATTTTAAAGATCGATCGATCGTATATATTAACAAAAACAACACAATCAAAAAGAAATAATCTATTATACTATAGCTTTAAAGCCCACAGTTTCATTCAAATGTTCTGAGACAGAGTAATAAAGAAGTTTTACTAACAATTCGATATAATAGTTAACGTACAGTGTATAATAAAGACACTAATATACCTACTTAAAGAAAACATGTAAAAATTTGAACGCAGCGGGATTTGAACCCGCCCCCTCTTTCAGACCGTACAAGAGGATTTCTTCAAGTATTTGTTTTATTCTTAGTATGGATTAACATTTTAAAAATTATAAAAAAAGACACTAACATACATGTAGGTACGTTACTTTGTATATTACCATGTTAATAGTGTTTACTCGTAAATTACAATTCGAGATATGTTAATATATCTCGAATTGAATCTGTAAATTGCGATTGGAAACCAAAATTGTATTGAAATTTACATAATAGTTCGTTACATGTAGTTCGAAAGAAGTGATTCGTTGGAGCAGGTACCTGCTCGCGTTACAGTACTATGTGGGATATGGAATTCCACATTATGACGTCATAAGTATAACATATAGTTAAATATCAGTCTACGTAGTCCGTACAGTAGTCTCTAATAATGTGTATGTTATCGCATAGTAGCAAAAGTACCTAAAAATTTTAACAAATGTACTTAAGGATCTCGCAAGGGGACGCGGGTTTAAATCCCGTTGCGTTCAAATTTTTATATGATTTCTTTAAGAATTTTTCCTTTCCACAGTGTGGATTAACACTTAAAGATTCATACAAATGTATAACAAAAGTCGAAGTAGTTTGAATATTAATTAATATTAATAACCTTTACAGTTACATTATGATATTTGTATTTAAATGATCAAATGTAATATTAAAATATCATTAATAAAGCAGGTTCTCGGAGACTTTAATTACGCACCTACGTAGGAGTAATGCAAATATACATTATGCTCTCTTTGTGTTCAGACGACTGTCTTATATAGTTAGTAGTAGATACTAACAAAATGGCAATTGTCTTATGAAAAAACATCAATCACATTTTTGTTATAAAACAATTCAATGCCACTACTAAATATTTGTCTGTTATCTTCATGTTTATATGTCGTTAAAATATACGAACAATATATTACAATAATATAATTATGTAATTAACAGTCTCTTCCGTTTCACAATAATTACTTGTGTAGGAACATATCTATATCATCTATATTGCCATGTAGATGTTACCTGTGTTACCTACATAAGTATTGCCAAGTATTGCTTCTGAAATGAGTGCTCGGCTAATATTTAAATGTTATATCTTTACTAATAATTACCATATATAATTGCAAGTTAATTAAAATTAAAAAAACCCACGTAATACATTTGAATAGCACGTCTTCGTAGGACGCATCACGTCACATAATTGGACAGCAGACTCTCTACAAGTGACACTCGTAAGTGTGTTGGACGCGACGAGTCGAGACGAGACGCTTAGTCGTTCGTAAACAAAGCTCTACAAGAGGCTCCTACGTATGTGTCTCACGACGTACCTAAAGGTCACCAACAACTCGCAAAAAATAATCAACTTCAAGTACAACACTCGTACTAACTGCTCTCCGACGCGGACTTCTTTGTTGAATTTGCATTAGACAGCCTCTAAGCGACATTACATGGTTCTTTATATTGTTTTACTAATATTTCGTATAAACACGTGTACATACACACACACACACACACACACACGTACACGCGACCTTGCGCATGTATTTGTTAAAAATTAGAATTTTTGTATTAAATTTATTAATTAAGGACGTTAACTAGTACCGATAGCATTTATAATGAGCCAGTAGATGTACAACTGTTATACATCAATGTAATATCAACATGTATTATACAGTATAGAAAAGATGCAAGTGGCGAGTTCGTATCCTCCGTGGTGGCCGGGCGGTGGCCAGGACGTGGCCGAGATGTGACCCGCTGGTGGTTGACAATAATCAGCTAATAATCAGACAATAATCATCTAATATGTTACAATGTTGTTACAGTGTCGGGGCGCGGTGACGTCAGCGGGTTTTTCAACACACAGATGGTGCTCGACCTTAACGGTACGTGATTACAAATCATAATACTTCACCTCTCATTAGAATATAACGACGCCGCGCCGGACCCAAATTATCCTAATATGTTTTTGTGCCTGCTACCTTCGAGCGCGCCGCTTCCTGCTTCACCGTCGTGCACCGACCGGTGTCGCTAGTTCGAGTACGAGTGATGTGGCGGCTCATGAGTGACGGTGTCAAATTTAATTAGCGATTGACAACTAGGTCTAATGCCTTTCACACTACAATTGAAAGTAGTTTATGATTTAAATTGTACGTTTAACCTAAAAGGAACACTTCGAAATCTAATCAAATTACTTAGCTCCGTTACGGCGGCTGGACAAAAAACCATCTTGTGTCGCTGCGGCCGGTCGCGGGACGCAGACGCAGGCGCGGGCGCACGGAGCACGATTCTGCTCGATTAATTACGACCAGCGATTGTCGATTGTGTCGAGTGCTGCAGTACTGGAGCGCTGGAGCGGTACAGCGGTGTGCGCAGACAAAACGACGACATAATTAAATTAATACAAACTCACAGCTGAGCTTTTTGTTCGTTCGCGGCGACACGAAACGGTTTTAATTTTTGTCTAAGATTATTTTTTGTTCATGTTAATTACGAGATGAATGGAAGATCGGGAATCTTCTTCAACTTGGGGTGGGGAGGGTTCGGTGCGAGGCGACGGGGTCAGGGGGTGAGGCGTGAGCGGGGCGGCGGTCTAGCGCTCGCCGCACTTTTTGTCACGCGCGTGTTTCACGGAACTCATCGTCATTGTGAGGACCCGCGCCGATCCGCGACGCACCAGCCGTATTCAAATCACTGCCACCGAAAAACTTCGGCGTGGACGTCCATCGGTCACACGCTGCGACACGCGCATCGTCGATCTCAAATCTGTGGTTTTCCAAATTGGATTCTTAAATCAGAATGTTTTAAGTAATTTTGCTATTTATAATTTCACACTCAACATGTTTCAAGTATGCTTCACTATATTGAATTAAAACAATTCAAAATTCATTTATGTATAGTTAAAGTTCCAATCTTGCTAAATTAAATGAAATATTTAAAGATCGACTGGCAAAAAGTGTTCCCACAGTGGAGCGGGCGCGGCGCGACGCGATGCTGCGACGGTTCCCGAATCTCACAGACCAAATATAGAATACACGATTTACCATCCAAAAACATCATAACACGGCACCGAAGTACTCGATCGTTAAATACCTTGTCGCATCCAAAAGTATATTTAAGCATTTCAGGTTTTAACGTTATCGTTGGATTTCTCACTAGTCATGTGTCCGGCGTGATTTATTTCTGTATCTCATTCCGATTTCGATGTTCATAGTTGTACTCAATATACAAGCTATAAGAATAACGCGAACTACCCACATATATATGTCAATATTTTGTAAAGCTTAAATTTACAAAAATTCAACTTATTGAAATTATATTATACTTCTACTACTTTAGTTAATTTTTATTTTTTAGTCTTTTTTTGGTGCATTTTTTAAAGTCTTCTTTTTTGAAAAAATTACCGTTATTGTGATGCTACGAATTGTCATTTAAATTCTAGTTGGCTTTACTATGCAATTAATATAAATTCAAAACAAGGCAAGTGGAAAAACAGGAAAGTAGTTTTAGTTCCGCACGGCTGGCCGATGTCACGGCGACGCGCAGCGGCCACCGCGCGGGCTGCTGACTCAGCATTCGATACTTCAGGACTTGCGTGTCAATGATCTCGACACCCTCCTCATAAACACTGTATATTATAATGACAATATCTTAACATCACTCTTTCAAAAACCGAAATCAAAAGGTAAAATTACCTCAATAATTAAGAAACTTTACCGATAATGTAGACCCTCAATTTTAGCTACTTGTATGTAGGTATATATTGAATAAATTTTACCTTAAATTATAAAACAACAACTTCACAATGGAACTGCGAATCTTCTAATAATTTTAGTTTCACGACGACGTGTACATTTACATGGTAGTTTTAGTCATGTGCAAGTAAAGTTATTTGCAATATTTACATCACAAATTTTCTCCTACAACCAGTAGTGCGAATAGTTTTTGCGCAGAATTCTTCAGAACCTCTTACGGTAGGCCATACGTGTATGCAAAGTGCCAAGAAATGAAAGGCACTAGTACGGAGGCGCTAGAAAGCGGACGCATTTGCATGCGTCGCCGCTACCTGCGCACGCGCATCTGCCCGTTTTTTCTAGCTCACCTTCGCTAGGTCCCGAACAATCAGCACGGCTTGCATATTTCTTCCATATACATTAGTTTTTGTTGCCTCGCATACATGAATGCGTATTTTTGGAAGATTTATTTCGACGGTACATTAGGCTCTACGTGGAGGCGTCGGGTCGCGATATTAATGTACGCACATTGTTAGTTACGATGGTTCTCGACGCCTTTGTGCCATCTCAGGGCCTCGCATAGTGGAATATTGTTATACAATCGCTGGCCTTCTAAATTAACGGTGATACAGTGTAAGCACGCGTTACATAAATGAGTCCGTCCAATAAGCAACATGTCATCTTCGTTTAAGTTTTAATTTCAAGTTCCGTGTCAGCATTATCTTGATGATACACTCTACACGTTTACAATAATCTATTATGGTAATCAGCGGCAAAAACAAAATTATAATGAGCGTCTCGAGCGGCAACCGCGGCAGCCAAAAAAAACGTAGAGAATATTTTACTTAGTAAATTAGAACATCTTAAATAAAATAACACACCCGTCGGTATGCAGCCTTCACTAATTAGTTTTCTTTTAAGTGCAAAATAATATATTTGCTACAAGACGCGCAATTTCAAACTTTATTTAAAATTCAGCAATAAACAATTTAAACAAGCCAAAGGTAAAAAATCACACTTATATAATTAATTTGAGTTGGATATTTACGTGTTCTTTAATATATTGATATTTTGTAGTTATGCGTTCACATTGTTCAGGCTACGTGTGGTCACTGTCGTCGTTGCCATGGTTACCGATGTCTATCGCATCACAAAGATCTTAAGTACCATTTGCATACGTTCAACGCATAATTTTTTGCTAACGCTTTTTTGTTATCCCATTTCGGAATCCGAAAATCAATCATGAGACCCTTTAGAAGTGCTCGCCGATACATTGTCCCTTCGCCATTGTCAGTGCTTTCTTAACAGATTGGTCGGTAATTTATTCACAGGTAAATTTTTGCATTTTTTATAACTTCACAAAACTATTTGGTATTCTTAACGTCTCTGAACGTTAAGAATAGTATTTGAAGCTGGAAGGAAATAAATAATATTTTTTTCTGACGTTATAATGTGTGTCATAAATTACTTGAAAGATGTGTGTCATACAGTACGTATCGTTTATACAATAAATGCTAACAGCGAAGTAAGCAGGCGTCTACTGAGCAGGATGGTCGCTCGCGGGCTAGTATTACTTAACACAATACAGGTGGTGAGAACCCTATCAACATTACTGTATGTATAAAAACCTTAGCCTGTATTTATAAAGCGAACGCTAATATAATTACGTTTCCTGAGAAAAGTTAATTGAGAGTGATTCTAGAGTTTTACATTATTTGCATAATGAATAGTTCAGTGCGTACACAAATGGCGCGAACGGGCGAATAGTTGTAGGAGAAATAACAGCACGCGCTTCTGTGGAGCGGCAAGGCGACCTGCACTGTCGTAGTATAGTATAGTGTAGTGTAGTGTGGTATAGTAACTATTATTCTGATTTAAGGCATGTTAGGGATATGTAGAGGCTATAAAATGGCGGGCGTTTTATTGGCCTCTTGTTGGCCTCTTCTTTCGTTACAAAAAATTGACTTTTAAAAAAGCCAAAGAAGTTTAATATTAGTTCATGAAATTTGTTACTCACCCATGCAACTGTAAAAAGATATATACAGTTATAAGTGTATAAATTCCGTCTTTTCCTGAGTCGGTAAAAGCAAGATTGATCATAAAATTATTGAGTTAAAGTTGTAAAATTATTAAATATTTTCAAAATGTTCCACTTTATCTCAAGATTAATGCCTCGAACTGAGGAAAAACCTATTCGTTACATAGCGTGAGTTACATCAAAGCAATTTTCGTGATGTAATAAAGCGAATATGCAAAGTGCACAGAGGGGGGTTTAATAGCCCATTAATAATATTTTAACTTGAACTTGATTAGCGCTTTCAACTAATAATAAATTAGCTTTTGTTTGAAAGAAACAAAACTCTAGATCTCTAAAGCCCCTCGTTGCCGGGCAATGGCGTGTAATAGGGAACAGATATATGTCGTATACCTTGTTATTGCAAGGAGATATGGAAAAAAAACAATTGAAATAACAACGAATAATAACAACGCAGTCGTACATATTTTTTTAAAGTAATATACGTTATCAATTTATTCTATAATTAAAGAGCGCGACCTTTTAATCCGTATAAGATAATTGTGTCGGACATGAGAGGTCCCGTTAGTCGGTCCCCCGTTGACATTTCAGTTTTTGTGTAAAGGGTGAATAACGCTGTAACACTTGGGGAAGTTTCAGTAGCGTGGTGTCCGGACATGCGCGCGCGCACCTCTGCATGGAGTTGCGTGAGTGTTTGATTTGTTGCCTTATTTTACTTTAGAATAGCAGTTTATTTTTTTATTGTGATCATTAACCTTATTGTAATGAAGCGTATTTGTTTAAGATAATAATAAGGTTCCACATATAATTATTTTTTTATAATTTTATGAAAAACTACCGTGAAAACAACACTACCGTGCCGTTATAGCGTGGGTTGGTTTCGGTGTTTTGGAATTGTTCCTCGTTCCTCCATACTTTTCTTTTCTTAGTGGGTGAATAATCATTTAAATTTATCAATACAATAAATTTATCAAGTGAGAGCTGATTTTCAAAATCTTAGGTCAACGAGAAGCAGATTTTTATTTAGCAATTAATTTTATACAAATGCGACAAAAGCAAGCGAAGCGAAATCTTCGTTCAGTTTAGCATTTTCTGATTACGTTGATTTGAAAGTTTAATTTTTCTGCACTCCAAGGGCACAGATAAACAAATAAACATAATATGTCTTCACGCTTTATCCCGCTCATGGCGGGGTAGGTAGAGGGAACTGTGGGAACCATGGGAACCTAGTTTTAAGACACTTCGTTGCTTAGTGCTGTTTGCTTGCTAATTATAAGTAAATGCATCGCTACGGCACGACGGTATCAATCCATTTAGATAAAAAGCTATAATCTTCTTTATATAATAGGAACGACATTAATTATGTAAGCTTTTTTCACATCCACCCTGCATTTACGTTAAAACTTCTTTTGGAAGTAATTCAAAAATATTTCTTTCAATTATTATTTATCATTATTTTTATGATGTGCTAACAAATTGACCATCACTCAAATATTTTACAGCTATAATGCTTACTAAACGAAGCCATTAGATTATATTTTCGAATATATTCCAACAAAGGATGTCTTAAAAGTAATTACCCAGTTTTGTATCGAAGAAAGCAATACTAACAAAAAAATATTCGAATTGAGACGTGAAACGAATGACGCGTGACTTTCTAGTTTATTGCTCCGCCGTTTCGAATTTTTTAAAACAACAAAACTAAAACAGTAAAAAACATAAAATTGCACAACCCCGGCCGTTACACGACCGACCGCGTCCGGAACCAACGGTCCCTCGATGCACACAATAGAAGAAAGCACATTTGAATATCTATTTTCTCCTTAGTTTACTTTTTTATTACACAACAGTCGTTATTGTTTTTAAAGTATATTTATTTTGGATCGTAAAGTATCAAATACGATTTTTGCCTTCAAAGAAAGCGACCTCGACCCTCACGAGCTTTAAAATTGAACACGCATTACGTTTTAGCGTCAATCGTCACTCGTGTCCACGCACTGACTATATAAATATACCGATATTTAAATAGTGCCGAAGAACGGTCGGGGTTGTTGAGGGACGTAGACTAAGTAGTTTCTTGGCGAAATCTGAGAGTGAGAGCAGGGAGGAGAGGGACGGAGTAGTTCATCAGGGTAACATGTGCACGCTCGGGCTGACCTTTGCGAGTCCCGTTGGACACCTGCGTCGAACGTTGGGGTCCCGCTACACGCTCGCATTCACTACATAACAGCGCCGCATGCATCGCGATGTCGCGATGCGAGGCGGCCTTTAAAGGAACGCTCGTCTAACTACCTTTTATCTCTAATCTAACTGCGGTTGTCTTACACTGAAACACATTATTGTTACCCAAACTGCGTCAATGTTGTTACGTGTTAGTCTAAAGAAATAAATACACATTCACGTAATGCAAGTGCGCATACGCATTGCGGTGGTGGCGCTGGAATGGAAACCGCGTATACGAGGCGATGGGTGATCGTCAATGCGTTAATAGTATTGCGCAATGTGGAGTACTTTGCTTATTGAATATGTATTATTCGATCAGGTCGGGCAATTCTGAACGACGTTATGTTTCACAACAACGGCGAGCCATAATGAGGGTGATGTGGAATAATTCGGAATATTACAATATGATGCAAGCGTGTATCTCATAAGGCAACATTACAGGGCGCGGGCGGCGCGTGTCATTAGCGAGATTGGGTGCCGCCGGTAATGCCCTATTAGAATACGTGCACCGCTTGAAGCCACCGCGCGTTCAGAACGACTCCCACCGTCCCGCTCTTGTGAAATATTGCTTTTCTGAAAACCACTTTTTTACATTTCAACTATATTTTTAAAAAAATCAAATTATTTATAAATAGAAATCAATGGATAAAAAGGCATCCAAAGATATTATTACAAAGTTATTTTTATATCTAACAACACACCCTCGTAACCTACACTTAGTTGTAGTACTTAATTGCATATATTAATGTGGTCATCGTAATTACCATGAAATAACGGAACAGACCTCGCGTAGGTGAGTGACATTTGTTGATATTTGCCTGCGCGTGCGCATCACCTGCCAGCGCCGCCCCGCGCCTGCCGCTGCAGGGTCAAGGTCGCTCGAACACTGGGATTCAACCGGTAATCGTGAATATTGTGATACGATCTCACACGCGGCTGCTTGTCTATATCAATGTAATTTTTCGTTGGTGCTGAAATAAATAGATAACTTTACCCAACATACATATTTTATATTATATGCGTGTTCTCGTATCATGCTCTATTTGTCTTTTAGACTAAATTAAATTAATAAGAAAATAATAAATCAACATTTATTCGACCAGTGTTCTACATACGTACATATGACATGTATGTAAACACATTTTAAATTAAGATAATTCGTATATTATGATGTTATTTTCATATATATCGTCACATAATATAGTTAAAGCGTGCCTGATTAATAGTTGAGTTCTCACTAGAAGGGTTAATTCTCTGTTGCTTCCATAAAACTACAATTTACAAACGAATACTAGAAATTAGTACGAACGATGTACGTGTATTTATCACACGTGAATGTCAGAGGCGAGTGGGAGACGCGCGTGCGTGCTCCAAACAATTTGCAACTTCCCCGCTCGTTAATGACCCCCGCCTCGCCGACTCTACTCACACTCGCCCTCGCTCCCTCGACGTGACATGTAAATTGAGTAAAGACTGCTGTTTGAAACAATGCAGTAATTTACAAATTGCACTGTCGACTCCTGAAGTAATACGGTCACCGTTTACAACTAAATTATGAATAAAGGAAGGATTCGACAAGTTGTTATAATGGCTTTATGACACGTTATTCCGTGTACATAGTCGTCCGAGTATAACTATTGTATGGCAAGTTCAGTAGACCTGTTACTTAAGTATAGTTAAAATTTTCATAAATTAAACTATTTTTTTATCTCCATGCAGTTTTTCCACTATAACGGTATTTTAGTGAATCTAGAAATGAGGCACTCCAAGTGTTCTACTTTGTAGAGTTATTGTGCGCCAAATTTAACTTTAGTATCAATTACAGGAACTAAAAACACTGCAATTCCGGACACAGATAATACGCCGACAGTATTACTAGTGCGTAAAGTTTTAACAAACCGACCGCTGCCATCCCAGAAGGCGTGTTGTGCGACTGCAGTGTGAACACTATAATTTAGAAGAAAACATTAATTATTATCCGAATTTAATATTAATTAAATGAGATTACATTCATCGTCTGTTTTAGTTGTGTGGGTGAACTTGTCTGTCAGGCCAGTCCAGCCCGCAGTGGGCCCACAGTGGGCCCGCAGAAAACTGGCAGCGCGCGGCAATTAACGTATAGTTATGTATGCAGTATGCTTTACGAACGTGAACGTGAAGTGAACATTTTAATTTGTTATACAATTAAGTTTCCTAATTTATCCGCGCATATAATTATAAATTTAAATAAATTCAAATAATTAGACGCCTCTTATAAATCATATTCCTAAAATGTTTTTTGCCGTTGAATATTAATTGAGCTAAATAAAAAGTAAACTGAGCTTCTCATTTGTTATGTTTTTTTCTTTAATTTGCACGCGATGTTACATGTGCTTACGGAGATGGTAAATATAATTAATTTACTACATATTATTTGTGTAATACTAGTATATGTACGCTACGTACGGAGACAAGGCGGTAACGAAAACTTATGTCTGGACACATATTTGATTTATGGGAAGAAATTTAACTGTTTTTGTTTCGTGAAGTAATCATTATCACTGCAAATTTGTGCGTCACTTAGAAATTCGAAATAATGATATTATAACCTATCCAAATAATTTACTTTTTTACATAAATAACAATTTAATTTTAATGTGTTTACCGTATTCAGTGTACAGTGCACTATTTCGCACACATACGCGCTACACACGGTTCCCACACGTGTATGTAAATGAGCGTTGAGTCGCCCCAGTTACTTCCTTATCCAGAGAGCGGACTTAGCCAATATGTTGACTGTCAAAACGTGCACGCGCCGCGTCCTAACCGCACTGTCTTGTATAAAAGCTTCTTTTAATTTTCCTTTTAATTAATCCAAGTTTTCGGTAAGATGTTATTGGTCACCGACTATTTTTCTCATTAGCTAACTGTACTGCCTCCTCTGCTGCTCCTCTGCTCCTCCTCTGCTCGCCCGCCGCCGCGTACCGAGATAACCGAGACGCACGTGTAGTTTCATAATTATTTTATTGTAGTACTTTATAAAGTTTACGGCGCAAATTTGAATAGATAATTGTTGCCGGGTTTCGTATGATTCACAGCCATCATTTACATACATTTAATTATAAATATTACTTCATATCTAATGTTCTACTTGTGCTAGCATGATGCCTCAATTAACTTTAAAGCGTACGACGCAAAACAGATGTACCCAGATAATGCTCATTATAATATTCATATTCATATTCATAGTAGATTCGTATCGCGTAATCGCATCGTCGGCTCATTTGAACCGTTGTGAAAAAAGGAAACTCCACCGTCGACGAACTGCTTACTAGTAATACTTACTTCATGCGACGATAAAAACCCTATAAATTGTTTACATCGCTTTTCAATAAAAAGTAAACGGATCGCAATAAAAAAATTCTGAAGCAGCTCTTAGAAAGTACCTGATATATTTCCCTCTTCGGAGGGATGAGGAGGGACGCCGAAGTGTTTTAAGATCTTCCAAATTGGTTTTCAATTCGCGTCCCTTCCGCACATCACTTTAACCTTCTATGGTTTTTTCGTTGCTTGAAAATTACATTACGCTTCAGCCGTCATCTAACAAAAGGAGCATCTATGCGGTGGAATACTTTTTAAAATGTTACTCGTATGTCTAAAATAAATAATATCTTATAGTTAGTATTTAGAAATATTTTTGAGAGGATGCCTCCTTGCATTTGATCAAATTAGAATTTTAGGTTTCTGGTTAGTTATGTCGGGGTCTCCACCAAGACATCGTCTCCTCAATTTATTATTTTAATTAATGGTTATCTGTCACTTGTAAATCCTCGTTTTTTGGGACTTTCGCCTAAATTGAAATAGAACAGTGTACATCTATTACAGCAACAGCTGGGCTTGTAGTAGGGTGTAGGGTATTGTCGGGTCGTTTACATTGGTTTGTACACAAATATATTTTCAAATTTTTTTACACGTGTGAAGGCTTTAATCTCAGGCGCACCTAATTATAATTAACAGCCGTCAAACTATCGCGCGTGTGTGTAAGTGTGTGCGTGTGTATGTGAGTGAGTATGTGTGTGCGGAGCTTCACCTGATAATTACAATGAGTAATTGCCCAAATATTATAATGAGCTCGCTGTTTTCAATTAACTTGAGCGCAGTAATGAGAGCGCCGCGCGAGTGCGGCGAGTGCGGCGAGTGAGGGGAGTGAGGGGAGTCGTAGCAAGTAGGTGCTAGGTCTCGATTACCAGGCTTGTTAGCAACAAGCTGCAAACTGTTGGACAAATTGGAATTATTTTTCTTACTAGAAATTTGCATTGTTATAGAATTATTTTATAAATCCGACTAGATTTGTCTTCAATGTGAATCAATTCACTCATAGAAACAAGTTCACTGAAATCACATTTATATAAAATCGTATAAGAAAATGATATACAGTAAGCAAGGAACGACTTATACGCTGTAGTAATAACTTAGTAGCTTTAGGTAGTAAAACGTAGAGAACGGTGACAAAGTTGCTCACCACACTCTGCAGCGAAGCAGCGGGCAGCGGCGCTTGACGCGTGAACCACAGATCTTACTGTTAGGAAGAGAGCGCCGAGCTGTGGGGAGGTGCTACTGTACCAGGTGCTTACTTACTTACTAATTGTAATGATATTCTGAATCATTTTATAGTATTTGTGGTTTACTTTGGAACTACAGTATATTCATAATATTTGCGTATGTACATATATACATTCATCCTTCTAGTTATTGTGTTACTATTAATTATAATTGTGTACATATGTGTATATAGACAGTAGTTCTCAAATAAAGCTTTTAATGAAACAGATATAATAGGAAACTTTTAATAATAAATATTAATTGTGAGCCGACTGTGACGAATAAGAATATTCAATTGCAATATTTGACATATTAATTGGAATTGTCAAAATTGAATATACAATGTGTTGGTGTTAGAAGTCTTAATTTGTATTTGAAATATTTAAGAAATATTAATTAGTTACCTCTCATGTCAAGATCTTACCAGTGAGTAGAAAGTAAGCAGTAAGTGAGAAGCTCCTAGTGGAGTGTAGTCGCACGAGCGGCCGCGTCGTCCCGATGCGGGCCAATATCCGTGTTTGCATTTACTTTGAAATACATACGTGCGGTACGTACTGCAATACACGACACATTTTATTGCAAGTCATTTAATTTGAACAAAGTAATACTGGATACGTTTATTTGGATATTTAGAGTTTAGCATCATCTTCGGCGACATGTATTTGGCAAAGTTTGAACAGGATATATAAACAATATTTCTATTGGTACTACTAATAAGTCTCGAGTAGGAGTCTCGAGTATAGAAACTGTATTCTTTTCCTTCGTCATCACCGTATCATCATATTATAACAGCAGCGGCGATACATTATTCTCACATCGCATCGCCATTCAACGTGCGTCGCCGCACCGTTAGAGCGCCCTAGTGCAAGTTTCGAGCTGCGAGCTCCCGGTTTACTCTGTACCAATACTTTACATGTTATAAGCTCATTTGTACTAATTATCTTTATAGTTATCTATATTTAAAAACTTTAAACTTTGTAATCACAGCGTTAGAATGGTTTTTTGCAATCGGAACGACCAAAGGAAAGTAAATGATCATCTCACACCAACTTCCGTTAATTTGAAACAATTTTTTGATTTTTAGTTATATTCATTATTTTGTTTTTTATTACAACAAAGTAAAAGCTAATGGTACAAAATGTTGGTTAAACGTGCACAATCTGGTTTCCGTTTGAATATGCTATAACTACGCTTCGTCTTGTTACTAAAACAAGGAAGTGATGATAATTCATGTCCAGGAGTTCAACAATCGTCCCGTTTACATTCAGAAGGTGTGCCTGTCGTTTAATTGAACGGTGGCTCCGACATGACTGGTCACCGTGGTAGTGTGGACGACGGATATAGAAGAACTTGTCTTTACATTCCGGGCGAAAGTTTATTCCGCTTATCTGAATTTAAAATTGGGGTCTCTTTGGCCCCACGCGGCCCCCACTTCCCTCCCCCTGCCGCTGCCCGCACCGGATTCCTAGCGGTCCCGTCAATCCAACCGTAAAAACCCAATCAACTACCTATTTTTATTCCACATGCCAGCATTTGACACACGATTTCACTTGCAAGACTAGAATAATTTCGTATGACAACATTTTGTGCTGTTGTCATTTAAGGAGGGAACTCCTTATTTTTACATTTTATAAAACTGTAACGTTATGTGACTTTGTTTATTTACTACCTCGGTTGAATACAGTACATAATAGTAAGTTGATGAACGATTATCTCGCGACTGGTGAATATAGTTTGGTCAATTATCTTTCATAGGAAAATCAAGTGGAATTGAGGTTCAAACAGCGCCGCCGCGTGCCGCCGCCGAAGTCGCGGGCGCCGCTGCAATTTGTTTGTCATGAGATTTAATATTCCGTGGGAACATATGTAGGTAGCTGGTACTACTCGTGCACTACCGACTGTACGGGACTGTACGCGTCGCTTGTATTATACGGACGCATGTACAGGTCGATATCGACAAAGTTGCACCAATGGTCATATTCTCAATCATTACGTTGTTCACACAACTTGATGACTTAGTGATTTAGTAAAGAATTATTGAAATTATTAAAATGTTACCTTATAAACTTTAATTGTTATCATATCATTCGAGCGTTTGAAAAGTTTACAAGCGTAAGGCTCATGTTTGTTCGTCCTCTTAGTACTTATAGAGGTTATTGTACATATTATGCAGGCCTAGTATATCTAATGGTCTTAATCTTTTATGTAATTATTTAAAATATTATTATTTGTCATTAACTTTGTTAACTTGCGATTAACACCACCTATACAGAGCATCAACGTTGCAAAGCAGCAATGCGATGCGAGGAAATTAAATTGATTACAAAATTAAAATACGAGTGTAGTATAGTTGTGCGTGTCCGCCGCCGCCGCCGCCGCCGCCGCCGCCTCTATGGGACGCCTAATTGATGCATCACGGAATCTGCGACGTAATCATAATGTTATTTAAATATTTGTGCTCTCGTGATAGACCCGATCCCACATTATTATACATTAGGTATACGAATAAGTGTCAGTGGGATAGTTTTTACAGAAGGCCGTGAAGGTCCCACGACGGAGGTCGCTCGTCGGTGTGCGTGTGAGTCCCTCATTAAGGCATCTTTGTAAACATTGTGTATATGACGGCCGCTAGAGAACGGTAGCGCTCTTCTGCTGCTACTGTTTCACTCCATAATTGCCTTATATTGTCATTTATACACACGTATGTACTTATCTTTTTTAATTTTCTAATATTATGTTGTATAAACTAATACTACATACGATCAAATACAACGATCATTCGGTCTTTGATATGGCAAATGGCAGTTGTTTAGTCCCTACTTTCTCCATCCCGGCTTTTTTTTTTCCTTTTTTTGCTTTTTTCCAGACATTGAGTGGACATATTTAAATCTAGATTTAGGTTTTTTAGACCTAGATTTAGTAATAGGTATACTTATTTATACAGTAGAGATAGTTCCATCCCTCGGTCTCCGGCTGGCGTCCGGTGTGTGCCCGGTCGGTCGTCCACCAGCCAGGTGACCCACGACGTGGCGACGGCGCCCCGCCGCGCGCGCTCTCACGCGCTCTATATCTCATCCTGCGATAATTATTCACCACTGCCTTTTGTCTTCACCGCTTGCTCCGGCAACTTACAACTACATATGTAATGTCTAATTGTTATGTTAGAAGCACACATTCTCGTTTCATTGATTTTTATTAATATATATTGATATTTTATGACGATTCATACCTCAACCCTATAATTTACGCATGGCCTTTTTCACTGTTCTCAAACCGATGTCCAATAGGCTACTTTTAAAAAAATTTCAATATGTGGGATGTAGAAGGTACATTAGCTCGTCTAGTAAGGAGTTTCGTTTTAGTTATTGCTTTTATAACGAGTGTAAAGTTTTGAGTCAGTTTTAATTTACTATAGTGAAATGTTTTTATTTATGTAGGTATCAGTATTTTACATTTTCTCACCGCTTAAGGCTCTCCGCTTGTCGCTCATCGCTCACCGCTTAGTACCGGCCGCTACCGTGACTAATTAAACGTGGTGACTGGATAAACAAACAAACACGCACACACACATACACATATACATAGTATAGAGTGATTAATGCGCGTGTATTAATATATTCCGTTTCATTTGAATGGACTCCTTTCAGTGCTAGTATAATACGGTCTAATTGGAATGCAGGCTTTGAACGTACGACTCAATCAGACGCCGCGAGACAAAGCGCCACTGACATGTCGGAGGCGCTGCCGCCGTACACTTCTTGTTCGATCTCTTACGAATTGGCCTTACCTCTAATAAGCCCCTCATTAATATTAAATTTCATCTTCAAGTATTACAAATATTTTCATTCTACTTGAGGCCGTCATGGCGCAGCGACACAACGTCTGATTGTAAACGTGACGGGTAGCTGTGGGTATGATTTCCACCTGGGGATGTGAATTATTTAATTTCATTCAATTTGTAGTGCGACATGGAGTATCTTAACACTAATTTCCTTTTGCTTATCCCGCTATAAAGAAAGTATGATGCAATAGTGTTTTACCTTACATAAACAGCTTGTAAACAGTTGTGACGTGGTTATTGTTAGTACAATGAATGTGTGCTGTGTACAGATATAAAAAACACGTTTTAGGATTTCGAACTTCAAAGAAAAATGGAACCCTAAATGTCCTTACAGACGAATACACAGAAAAGTGTTGTTCGTCTCAGTCTGTCTGGTAAAACCATTTATTTAGAATCATGTGTAGATTACATGTGAAACTGATAGTAATTACTGTCATACTCGGTGTGATGCCATTTGGATACATACCTTCATACCTTCACGACTTTTTCCAGCAGAGTCAGAGAGAAACGAGTATGCTTCATTTTTGTTTCCTTTTTTAAGAAATTTGCCGCGAAATCAAAACTTATAGAGTAGGTACTTCTCTACGTACACTTAGCAAATAAAGGGAAAGGCTATCATCAATTTATAATTTCACTTCATACAATGATGTAATTTCAACCTCTCTGATCTGTTATTAAGTTTGTATAGAAATGAGAACAATTTAAATACAATACAGGAAAAATATCTGAAAATGTGTAATTCACAGTCTTCCGAATGATAGCGGTAGCTTATTTCAAGAACAAAATGAGCAAGTACTTACTCTGACCGCGCCAGCAACAGAAACTGTTACAACAACAGAAGTATATTTTAATACACTATTCCCTAATTTTGTACTCTCTAATTTTACATACTTTGGAATTAAAATACGTTACATTATTATAATGAATTACAACGCACTACCCTTGAGTCGCTTCCTCGCCGACTCGCAGATATTCATCGGGAACGTCGAGTGCGCATATAAAATAATACGAAGCAGATACTTGTCTATAGCAATAATACTAATATCTGTAATCTGCTTCACGCTGGCGAGGAATGAGGAATGTTTTGATTTTTTGTGGTCGCAGTATGCAGAGTGCGATCAGCGATGTTGAAGATAATAAATGAAGTGACGGCGACTCTTTGTCTAAACGTGAGCGCCCACGAGCGCGACTAGAGACCGACTCGTGCCCGCTTGTAGTGCTTTTGATGCTTGAAGCCAAGCACTTGTTCGTTATAACTTTGAATAAAGCGTATGTATAAAGAATAAATGTTACTTACTGTAAACAAGTTGTGTCAGTAGATATGTTTAAAGAAGTAAGACTTTGATAATCTTATGCAATTAGTATGAACTAAAATATACATAAAAGAACTTTCAAAGTATTTCTTTACTTTTGAATATCACTGTTGTATGTGTTCGAAACGCGTGGGCGCGGAATTACTTAAAGTAATGCAAAACGAGAGTGTGCCGTTACGGAGTGTGTGAGATTAATAACATTAATTGTGAATAGTAGGCTAATGCAGCGCAGAGCCGCTGCGGCGGTGGCGGGGTGCCTCTGTAGGAATATGCTCTGTGTACACACCGCACCGTATATCTAGTAATGCAACTATGTAAATAATAGTTTTACAATAAAGTAGTATCTAACTGTAATTTTATAATATATCCGACAACCTTGTGTCAACATGGTGTAACATGATTTGTGTACGTGTAAAACGGTTTAGGAGGTTGTGTCACTTCGGTTATGAGTTTCTTATAACTAGGAAAATTAGAATACAATCACGTAGTTCTCACTAAAATCGTTTATTGATAATAATATACTACGAAATATAAATATAAGACTATAATAACCGTCCTACACCCGTTAATAACGTTGGCCCTGCGCTTGCGCAGTGTACAGTGTACAGTGCGGTGTGCAGTGAGCGGCTCTTTTACACGTATAATACCGCTCTCAACGACAGATTCGTATCAAACTCGCACATACAATTTGCATCGTTCATACAATCTGGTATAATTAAACGCGAGACATAACGCTCTAATGCATCTGCATCGTATCTGCCGGGAGTAGTTATCAGTAGCGAGTAACTATGGCGATAGTGCAAAGTTGGAATCTGAGTGATTGAGCATGCGAAGATCTTGAAGCTATTAACAACTAGGACTCTCCTGTAATTACACAGTTGAGAATAAAAACCAGGTGAGATTGGAAATGCAAATGATTGTCCTGGTGCACTGACGAAGCCCGCCACCGGCGGTCGTGGGCGCTTGATTGACGCGGCATCCGCGCGGCGCGGCGACTACAAAGCGGATAATATCTTCATAAATCGATATTTCCACTGCTAATAAAGCGATATTAATTATCTAGTATTCAAATCTCGAATGCTGAGCATTCGTGAGCGCTCGTGACCGGCCGCTCTACCCTGTACACTCCAACGCAGGCCGTAGTGCCGGACCGCCGCTCCCC
Organism: Dione vanillae; assembly: GCA_037178615.1. Taxonomy (NCBI): domain Eukaryota; kingdom Metazoa; phylum Arthropoda; class Insecta; order Lepidoptera; family Nymphalidae; genus Dione; species Dione vanillae. The sequence goes on along the minus strand of JAZFAU010000036.1, from coordinate 42,129 downwards.
GCGCCGGTCGGTGCGCGCGTCCATTAATATCGGCGGTCGTCGGCCGGCGCTGCGCTTCGTGCGATTAACGATCATGATTCGATTACGCGCTCCTCGCGCTCCTCTCCTCTCCTCTCGCCTCGCCTCTGCACGCCGGCAGCCGACACCGCCAGAGAGGCCACACGGAGTCAGTAGTGACTGAAACAACTGACAAGCCCGATAATTTACTAATTAATACGTAACATATTATATATCAAATGTTATACACACGATGATGACAAAGTGTCACTAATTATAAGTGATATATTCATACATATACGCTTGAGAGTATTATCCTTCACGCTTCTAGTTTCCTAGACTGTAAGTTCAACAAGCTGAACAAATTGGCTAATACTTCAACTTGAGCTGCGATAATAAAGAAGTAGCAATAGAGCTACGTATTGCAGCGTGACGAGTGAAGTATACAAATGAGCTGTGATACCGAGATGAAGTGAAATGAGGCAAGTGTGACTTCTTCTCAATCACGACGCGTCTTCTCGCAGCGGTACTGGTCGAGCTGACGGTTCTTTTTCTGTTATAGATTTCATTTGTGATGCGCCTTTGCAGTAATCGATTCGTTTGCAGCTCGTAAAAGGAACCATTGTATTGATGAAATATAAAATTACTTGTCATATTAGAGATAGCATCGCCACTCGCCGACTCGAAGACTGTTTACTTGATAAAGACTAAGTATTGTGCGGCCGCGCTCAGCTTAGATACGTATTCAGATTTCTTTGTTTGCATCTAATAAATAGATCCTCGATATAGTTTATCTAACAGATACATCGCGGACTCTACCAGCGGCGAGCTGCTCTGTGCGCTATATTCTTGGATCAGCATATATTATATTGAAAATTAAAAACGATTATATTGAAAACAGTTAGCTAAGTAGATCGGAGCCACTTTGAAGCGATATATTACACATTGCCAAGAAAAACAATATGAACGATATGTCATTTTGTTAAATTATTGCACACAGATTTATCTATGAGTGTATACAGCGAAACAGCAACGATTTGTTCTCGAAGAAATATGCTCCATATTAATAACGACCCTGCCCGTGTGCACGGACCGCAGTGTAGTAGTGTAGTGCATCAGAGGGAACATCGACTGCCACAGTAGGTACATAGAGTGCAGTACAGTGCAGGCGAGCGATGCAAATGTGTATAATGCCAGTTACAATTACCAGCAGGTGGATAAGATCTGGCGACAGTGTAACTTGTAGCTTGTAATTATGATATTGTTGTCACCGTTCCGTCCGCTGCACACACCAACTCACACTGCGCGGCGCTTTTTATTGCAGCTATTCGTAATTATGCATTATTAAATAGGTATTCACTTTTATCTCTAATCTAAAAAATTAACGACTACAAATTAATACAATAATATTGTTGCATTCCTTATTATTCCTATATTTGCATGTCGACGGGCTCAGTGCCGACTGCGGGGACTCCCCTCCCATATGTGTATATATGAGGAATTTATAATAGATTAGCAATATAATATTTTGTTAACAATAATACTGGACCAGATTTTCGTGGAAACTACACTAATTTTTTCCTTGATTTGGTTACACGTACATGAAGGAATTTATACGCACTGGTAGGTAGGTAAGAACTAAATTTCAAAAGGAACTGACCTATAAATATGTACATCATCGAAATAAAATACCGTTGCGCATTATGAGAGAAACATGATACTTATATTCTTTCATTCTAATTGAAATTTAAGTGAATGATTATAATAAAGCTTCCAATCAGTTTAGAAGGCAGGTGGCCTCAACTACGACGGAAGTGCAATATAAATCCAGTTTGTTCTTATATTTATGAATTATAAAATATTGTCTATAAATTCCATTGACTATTATTTAAATACAATCAATAAATACGACGTCACTTTACTTTAATAACTTTATGTAAAGGCGCTTACACTATGAAATAAATAACATTTTTTGTAGGTTTTTTATGTTAGTCAATACACATAGTTGCATTCATACCTACATATATATATGTAATTCTAATAATATTAAAAAAATTGAATAAAAACTACGAAGATAAAAAGTATGTCTTATGTTAGTAAACGTTTTCAGCTAGTAAAATTTAAGGTAAGTGGCGAGGCGTGGGCCATTGACGGGAGAGACGTGAAGTAGCCTCTCGTTTGTGTGGCAGTACGGCAGTGTGGCAGGTGAGGCGGGTCATATTGGCTCCGGGGCCACTCGTGCAAACCTTGTTAGCTGAATATGCACTCCAATCTGGGCCAGAATCGAATTTACGCCCTTCGCCCGCCGACGAGTGCCGACGAGATGTTGATGGATTATTTGTGAAGTGGCCGGCCGCCTTTGAAATCTTTCACGCGTTAAAACGTAGGTAATCTCGACCGACCCGCGCCCTCTGCCCTCCCGGCGCCCTCCGTTTTGTTTGCCTAATCATTTTATTGCTCCTCTCAAGCCCCCCCCTCGCCTCCCCTCCCGCCCTCTCCCCTCGCACATCTCGGCCCTTTTATATTTTTCTACAAATTTATTTGAAATCTGGTAAACGCAGCCGCTACAGATGTCGCGACGCCAACCCTTGCTCAACTCGATCTCGCCTCCTGTACTACACGCCGCAACTATTTTTGCAAAAAAAACACGATTCTTGAGAAAATTCTAGCGCAAGCTGCGATGTAATTTTTGTATTTTTACCCCTAAAAAAGTGTGTCAGGGGAGCGCGGAGCGGCGGGAGGCGACAGGTCGCAGCCCGCGTCTCCGCCGAAATCTGTTTTTTAGTACAAATCCGAAGGAGCGGAACAATGCGTGACCCATTTCCCGGCCGTGGGAAGGAATAACGAACGATTCTTCGCTAAAAGCTCGCGATTTGTGCAATAAAAAATGCATTACCCCACATTTTTAAAAAATCGTCGAGTGTAAAAAATGCGATGCGAATGAATTCATTGTTCCGAGGGGATATTGAAATTTGAAAAGTTTGGAAGGGTGAGATTTATGTGTAAAATAACGGTTTTGGCAAAAAAGTGACGGAATCAGCTGCATGCTAAGTAAACGACCGTCTACCGAGTGAGTGTGTGGGGAACACAGAGAACAGTCGGGAACAATGGAACTGCATCCGTCTTCCGTCCTGCGCCACTGACCCACTGACTACTGCAGCGATCATTAGCGACGAGATCATCATTACTCTAACCCTATCTCACGTAACCTCAAACTTACGATCATTAGCCACTCGCGACACAACCGACAAGTGCGTCCCATTGTAACGCCACACCTTACTTTATAATACATTATTTTCGAGAAACGTCTTTTATGACTTATTTCTATTTCACATTGGACACTTCAGTTTAAAAATAAATTATATAATATTATTATTACATATATTATACTATATGTGTGTTATATATAATAATTATTGAACATAGATATGTGGTTTTGTTAAAACTTTACTTGTTTTATTTCAATCACATCGTTTTCTCTTATTGTCTATTATTTCTACCTCGTGTACATGGAAGCTATATAAAAAGTAAGAGATATATTTTTAGTTTACTTTTGTGACGTACCACTTACACAGTGGGCATAATTGGTCGTTTCGCCCAGGCTCGGGGGCACTCAATTGAGATGCTAAAAACAAATTCTTTTAATTACAATGTCACACAAACCGCCAAATTTGCCGCTCCAAGTCCCTCCGTGGCGCTCCTCGCCGCCGCGCTCGCCGGCCTGTGTTAATTGCCAATGAAGTACATCTGAGTCTTTGATCAACGAATCAACTTAATTACTTAAACGAAACGGGGCTTAAAACATTATATACATGAAAATATGTATATATATATGTACGTATGTATTTCTATAAAAAAATACTGCTATTACGTAGTAAATGGACGTTACTTAACTTTAAAAACATATAGCTAATTATAAGCCGCAGTTTATAAAATTATATTTTGTTTCTCCTCTTACCTGTCCGGTAACTGCGAAGTACTGTGCGCGGACCGCACTCTTTGTTAACAATCAGTTTGAATTTACTTGTAAGATAAGATTATAGATTATTGTATTGATTATATTGATTGCCTTTATGCATTTCCCAAGGATATATAGATTTTTGTTGTAAAGGTTTCACATAGATTGATAATACATGAAGTGTGATGAAGACTTCTATAAGTAAAGACCCACTTCACACTGTTCAAGAATATTTTTGTAAAACAAATATTATGATGAATTAATGTCATTTGAATGTTGTGCAAAAAATTATATTTATTTTTTTATGAATGACTACATTACAGTACCACATACGAGTATACAGTAGATATGTAAAATAGTTAAAAATCTCTCTCTCATTTAAATTTTAAGACGAAATTATCTTACATACCTTTTTTGTCTATACTCATAACGTTTTAGCGTTAGTGTAAAATATTTAATACTGGGACTTAGATCTAACTAAACGGTAGCCGTTTAGTTTTGATTACACTTTTATAATCTGGACAAAAAAGTTCATAAAACATATAGTATAGATACATATATATGCTATGTACGTCACTCTTACATATAACTGAATCGGTAATGTTGAAGGAACATGTTATTATGCTATACTACGTATCATATTGATAGTCGCGCACACAGCCACGTGCGACATGACGCGCCAATACTCGCACTCACTGACCTCAACCTGAACCAAGCTTTTTGTAATTTGCATTAGCATTTTAATAATTGGTTTAAATGAATGAAATATCTTTTTTCATATCAATATATAATGACTCTAATTTTTAAAATAGCAAGTTTTTTGTTTTTAGAGTGAAACGATAGTGAAATGTCAAAAGTGTTATTATGTCCGACTGGTCTTTCGATACCGGGGAGCCCCCGGTTACTGTAGAGTGTACTGGCTAACTACAGAATTACTACGTATGGCGGCTTCTATTATAAAGGCCTAACTGTTGCTTTTGTAAGTTTCTATGATGTACATACTGCGCTCAACTTGATAATAATGTAGTTAAACTTCGACGTGTCCCGACTCTACGATACAGACGATAGGCACTCGCTTAGTACAGAGGTGTGTACGTATGTAGGTGTATGTAGATGTATGTATGTAGATGTGAGCCGGCCGCGATATGCAAAGTAAGTGTGGCCCCGCCCAAGCGCCGCCCCGCGGCGTCGCGACCGCCCCCCGCCCGCGGCCCCCGCGGCCCCTGGCGCTCGGCCTCGCGTAAAACACGTAAAAAACCTACCTTGTACCCCTTGTACCCCTCTCGTGCCTTCACTGTTGCACCCTTGCTGATTGCTGCTAGCATTGTCTCAACCCTTCGAACTCTACTCGTGCACGTGCTCACGCACACACACGCACACTTGAGCGTACATACAAGTGCACACATCCACATTAAATCACTTCAACATGATAGAAAAAATAGCATTGTTCTCATTTACAAACGACACGAACATGAGCTACTGCACTACAGGGTACTACAGTGTACTACAGAGGTGTGTACACCTCTGTACGAATACGCTATGTATACTCTATACATAGATACGAATACGAGGCAAGCTAGCAACTATAATAATCAATATTATTGTTACTTATTATATATGCGACTGCTTTTAACACTTTTATAAAATATATAGAAGTGCAATTATTATTTAAATATTGTTATACTGAAATGTAAAATGATTCTATAATAATGACGCAATTCAAATTATTGTTCTGGAATATTTCTAGCTTATTTTTTTATTGTTTATTAATACATATATTATTAATATTATTTATATAGTAATGTATTATTTGTTCTATATTCTATAATTATATATTTCTATAATATACCTATAGAAAACAAAGTGACATATCGTATTGTGGACATGCGTAGTGTTTATTTTGTTAATATGTAAACATACGCATATATATATATATATATATATATATATATATATATATATATATATATATATATATATATATATATATATATATATATATATATATATATATATATATATATATATATATATATATATATATATATATATATATATATATATATATATATATAACAATTCCTAACAATGCCATCTAATGGTGTATATAATAGTCTAAAAGATAGAACGTAAGTTCACATACACAAGAACTGTGATGGGGATGACTTTTAATTACGTTATATGTTTCTTAAATAAGCAGAGTCCCACGTGGAATACCTGGAACAAATAAGAAAGAAAATAGAATATTCGAGAACGTCGCGCTGTTGTGTCATACCGTTTCGAATAAGATGGCAGTCCACTACCGCCGCGTGTACAGCTACCGCTGCACCACTGCCCCGCCGTGGTATTCACGATCATCTATAATATATTTATTTCTTTACAAGCCATATAAGTCCCATGCCTACATGGATGTAGGACATACCTATACATCTATCACGTACTGTACACCGCCCGTCAGCCCGTCAGCCCGTGAGCCCGTCATGCAGAGTATCGTGTATTCGGCTCCCGTGCAACATTTTATACACACTGTTGATTGTATTCGCAATTATTTTGTTTTAATTAAGTTACTTGTTGTTAGGAATTCAAAAACATTCAGTTGTTTTGTATTAAATAAGTACTTTCTCTTCATCAATATTCGTTCGTTGAAAGTCACTGAAGCATCGTCGTGCATTTGAGATTAGCTCGTACGAGTACATACATAATGAAACTGGAATTTATTTCTGAGGGGACTCTAATTTATGTATAGCGCATTATTTATAATTTGCGCAACTCTTTGTATTGTATCTACTTGAGCTGGATGTGACTTGTGAGAGAATACAGTTACTTATATATCTACCTCTCTTTAAAGCAATTAAATAAAGTATCTGTGTAGTGTGTTTAATATTAAACATACTGTGCACATCCTACATAGGTGGTGTAGTATATGTATAGGTCGTGACATCGCGCTGTGTAGCGCCGCAAGGCCCGGGGCCCCGCTTTGATCTCTTGCTGTCGCGAGCACTCGCGCCTCCGCTCCGTCCGCACGACCGGACGTCGAGAAAGGGTACTCTGTTTACATTCCGATCTAATATTGTTAAGGGAAATATTCAGGGGTAGTCTTTGAGAAGACAGGATTTCAATTTGTTTACTTGTGTAAAGACGGATGTACGACGTGTAGAGATTGTAAGTGACTTGCTCCTCAAATGTGCAACAATGTCGTTCGTCCAGTCGCATTGCATATTCTAGCCAAAAATACTTCATATGTTATTTTATTGTACAAAAGCAAGAGTTTCAACGCTACAAAATCAAACAATATTTAATTTTAATATTTTTGCTATGGTTAATTATTTGACTTTTGACGACGACCAATTGTCCAATTTTTTTAACTGAAAACAAAAAAATATTTATCTCATTTTTTTATTAGCATTACCTCGATTCGTAATCAAGGTTATATTATGATAGAGTAATATTATGTCTTCATATATATCTAAATTGATATATTTTAATATTTACATTACTTACTCCTTGACTGTACATAACATTAATTGTTGAACACCCGCGCCGCGCCGGACTCACACTCACACACCGAATGAAGTTGATAACTAGATAGCTGCTGGCGTTTAACGTAATTTATAGAGTATACATTAGTATTGATATGTGACGACTCGACCGGGTCGTTTAAGGCGATTAAAGCAATTTGTGAGGCTCGTGCATCAACGGGTTGCGGCGCGTTGCGGCGGGTTGCGGCGGGTTGCGGCGGGCTGCCCGCATGAGGCGAGCTCCCACACTTCCTATCAAATTAAACGATTGTTTGATCAAGCTAACGGACTCGTGCATATTGCACATTGTGCTAAATTAATACAGTACGATAGAGTTCTCTTGAGCAGATTCAAAAAGTAATTATTTCGTAATTATTGCAAAAATATTATTACACAGCATTTGTATATATTCACATATTAATGTATACATTAAAGTATTGGTCTCTATCCATACTCATTTATATTGTATTTAACATAAAGATCTTAAAAGTACCTTTATATTGCATGATATTTTAATCACTTAACAGTTACATTTTTGCGTGTCGTTATCGCTCGATCGTTATTCCGACTTTGAATCGCAGGTAAATCTTAATGTGGCGTTGATGCTATTCGCATATTGTATCTACCTACCTATTGTATCTACCTACTCCGCGTAGACGTATGGGGGTGGACTACAAAAGGGTTGTCGCGTGTGCGTCGCGTGCGCAGCTGCACCGCGCCACCTCCGTCGCATGCGCAGTTCCGATTTCGTTTTCTCTTTGACTTTCGATTCACTGTGAAAGGGTTTATATATCAAACGCACTTTCGCAATGTGAATATAAAAAATACAGCCGTTCACAAACTGTTCTTTGAAAAGAAATTGTATGACGATGAATTCATGAAAAATATTTTATAATGAAATCAGTGTTTGTTGAATTTATAAGTAGACGGTAAGAGACGCCGACAATGAAACGAATAAGAAACATTAATTTATCTGAAATATTCTATAATGACGATACTTAATAGTCTCGGCCGAAGTAAACATTTGTGGCAGATATAATCGATTTGCCGACAGTTTACGCGTAACAAAGCGCGACTGCTCAACATCTGCGCTCGCTCGAACTACGACGCCGGTACAATCGGCTGAATCGTGCTGATTCGGCAAATACATTATATGAAAAGTATTTTTATAACGTAAATATTCTTATTTTTTAACAATATTTTTTAAAGTTCAATATGAATTATTATAAAGATTCATTTAAGTTTTTTTGCCACAAATATCTACATGCATAAAATAAGACGCTACTGTTTCTCCGAGTAACTGTTGTAATCATTTATTCTTTGAAAAACCAAGTAATGACCTCTGTTGAGGTGAGTGTTGTCGTTCTTAGCATGACGGTGTTTTTTTATCCATTTACATTGTATTCATATTAACTCGATTGAAAGTGAAGAAACAAATATCTCAACGTGTGGTTTTGTTTGCTTCGTCTGCTTGATGGATGTGCTGGGATTTACTTTAATAAGATATATTGTAGATGCTTCAGTCTCTGTTGCTACTTATTTTATTTTATAATCTATGATTTATCTAGTCAGAATAGTTTTCCCTTCTTTGTGTTTCAGTAATGTGTAAATAAGTTATATGTACTTGAAAAAATCAAATTCGAAATAACATACAGACTCTTTAGTTTTATTTAGGTATATGTCTAGATAAAGTGGCAGTGAAATAATAAGCAATAATTTTATAAAGAAAATGTATAAGTCCGCCAATGCAAAGGTTGAACTCTTAACGTTTCAAGAATTTGATTTGCTCCATCCCCAGAGGTGGCGGCGGCGGCGGCAGGGCGGGCGGCATGGCGGGCGGGCGACTGTGTGCTCGATAAACAATCGCACTGTTTGCCGTTTGCTCAGTTTGACGACTGCTGCCTAATATTGCTATTTGCCCGCTCCGCTGTTGACAATCATAAATTCATAACTCGCTCAGAGTTACTCCGCAGCCCGACCTGGCCGAACCGCCCGACCCGCCCGCGGCCTTGTTTACTCCAGTCCCGCTCAGTAGCAAACGGAAACTTGTATAGTAATATTGATATTTACAATTTTTCATTGTATTTTCAGTTGAAAATAATATTTCGCTACAAAGACACAAGTTGGGTCAGTTTTTGTATTAAAGTACATAACACATGTACAAAACACATATCTCACGGCCGCCGCCGGACTTTAATGTTACTTAGCATGAAAATATAATAAAGGATACATTATAATCGATTAAAGTTTAAATTAATTTTACTGCACTATATTTCGTTTTTAACGACCGTTTTGACGGATCAGACGGGTTAGAGCGCCGGCAAGAGCAATGACAGTGGAAGCGTTAAGCGACGGCGACACGTGCCGCTAATGCGACTACTGTACGATGTCATTCATCATCGCGTTTAAATGAAAGCCGTGAAAAAGCAACCCTTCCACCTCGCGGCCAATCCGCGCCGTCCCTGCACGCTGTATATGTAGATGGGGCATTGGAGTATTTACATAAATTTACATGTACCGACGTACCCCGGCCGCGCCCGTCGACGCTCCCACCTGATGCTCGCGATCCTTTAAAAAGGGTTACCCATGTATTTTTTACTACAATTAAAACCCTTTGTCACTTTTTTATATATTATTTGAATATGTAAAGCAACCCTCGCGTTCCCGCTCTGTACATACTCGTAACTATGTGTTCTGTATTCAGCCACTCGCAGCGCCGCGCGACGTCGTTGTAATTATTCTTGTTTATTTTGCAAAGAAATGATTGTAATTTCTTTGTAAAATAAACAACTTTATTTAATTTTTTACATTAAAAACAATAAAGCACGTTAGGTTTTTAATAATATTTGAGAGAAAGCTAATTAGTATCAATAAATGATTATATTCCGCAAACATTTAGCATGATTGAGGCATTTCGCTGCAGCTGCACCAGCTATTGATCACGGCCGCATCCCCTCCCCTCTCCTCCTCTCCCCTCTCACCCCTCGCCGTGCAGTCACGACGACACCCACGGCCCCCGCCGCATTCAACCCGCTAATGAGTCAGCTAACTAAGTAACTACAAAGCAATTACTTAAATAAGGTGGCACATTACGAAATGTGAGAAAACAACGAAAATACAAACTTTATATAATTACCACTTAATTGACATAATTGTGAATCCCAGCCTATTAAATGTAATGATGATATTATTTACATATTAATAAAATTAGAATCTGTTTGTGACTTCAAAGTAACGGTTTTTTACACGTTAAAAGACAAATGAAAATTTCACGCGAGTGTCTCAACTCAGGTGGGTTTTGCGTATAAAAATTGTTATATTAAATGACATGAATCAACTTCATTTATACACAAATATTTTTTGATTGTTTTTATACATGTATTTTACATGAAGTAGTATAACCTGATTAAGTCTTAATTTTCAATGACAAGGAAATTGTGATGTAATGTAATACGTTTCTCCTTATAAATGTTCGGTGCGTACATACATGTCTAGTTGTTCACATTTTAATGTATCGAGATCCCTATTGTACTAACGAACGTATCACATAAATCTATTTACTCTGTAACCCGGAACGCAGTAAAAAGCTTGCACAGTAATAATAATAATTTAAAAAGCTCGGCGAGTTTAAAACGGTTGCACGAAGGGTCCCGCGCAGCGCGGCGCGGCGCGGCCCGGCGCGTGTTGACACGGCATCTACTAGTTAACAGGATTAGGAGCACGCGCAACCCTTGCCTCGATATTTCTCCTCTGATTCGAATTGAAAATGCAAATACATCGCTAATCCAAAATGGCAGGGCTCAGGTCCCCTCCCGCCTGCGGCTGCGCCTCCCCCGACGCCCACACTCGCAATCAATAGCTGCCCACTGCCTACTTACTCTACAATTGATTACGATTGCACTCCGCCGATAACGTTCCTTTGTCGCTCCCCCGCGAGCGCTGTACTCGTTACATTCTGATGAGATCCAACAAAAGAAATGCACCACTACAAAGAAATGTAGCTCGAGCTGTTTACTTTGCGATGCCGCGCCGTGACTCCATGCAACGATGCGTAAATGCTAATTTAACAACAATGCGTGAGTGTGAGTGACAATCCACCGTCAACAAGTGACTTATTAATGTACAACGCTGCTTTCACTAATAAACTACAAACGTAGTCTATTTATTAAACAAATCAAGATCATTGAGCCTCTTAAACTCTTAAACTTAAATATGTTACATACATGGTTAATCTGCAATCGCTATATACAACATAAACTAACAGATTTGTAAACTATCATCGCGGCCGTCCCGCGGGACGCCGTGACTCCGCGCGAAGTGAGTGCGGGGACATCAACGCACCACGCAACGAGCTTTGGTTACTTTATGACAGAACGTAAAACATATACATTACACATATGATATATTACTGTGGTTCCTTACAATTGTTAATAATTAATATAATTTTTAATTTATATTTTTTCATTTCATACTACTTTAACTTGATGTTACCTGTCCCTTCTTCATTGTGTGTCAGTGGAATGCGGCACTCTATCCATTCCGGCAGCTGACCAGGAATATTATGCAAAACTAAATATAATTCTTTATTACACATAATAACCCAAACCTTTTCCGTGGAACTAATACAGTTAAAATCCTCAAATGAGCCACGCGGCCTAAAGTGTTTACGTTCAGTTTCCCATAAAGTATAGCATAAAAGAGCACGGCATTTAGAGCGGACGCAACACACCAGATATGGCAAGCTTCTATTCATTACTGAAATCATTAACCTCTACTTCGTATCGCATTACGAGGCTGCTTAATATTAAACAGCAATGAGTCTCGAAGCGAGTCGCAAAGTATCCGAGACGTCTGAAACTCGGCAGGTTATTTACGACGCACGTGTTGTATTGGGGACGTGCCAGTACATCACACATCGTACTGATAGTGTGCTGAAGTAATATTATTAATGTGTATATTATTACGTATGTTGTTTATTATATGTTTATAAATTTAACTTGTATGTATAAATTTCGTTTCTTTTACAATTTATCAGCTGACCTCTTATTATATGTATATAAATCACTGCACACTCACAGGTTTTCAAGTAAAGGGTCAGAGCTAGCAAGGCGTGCGTCGGATAATGGAGATCAGCGTCGTTGCAGGCGGCGCCTAGTGGACCGATAAAACATGTTACCATCGCGAGGGTCCGCCGACGTGCCTTATACTGCTTAACACATGTTCAACATGCTGCCAGTACAAGCGCGCTGTACGATACACACGAGTGTTGTTAGCGTTCTAATTAATAATAAATAAAAAACTATATAGATGTTTTATATTGAAAATTATATCTTTATATTAAAGATCATTCCGGTTTTACCTTTCATTATGCAAATAATCGCTTATTAATTCAGTACGCTCATTAACCATGTTGAAATTATAACTATAAAATATGATACGGAGAACAAAAAATACACAATATATATCATAATATAAATGTTCATCGACATCTATGAAGAATTACTTTCTGATATTTTACACAAGCACATTTTGTGTATCTGAAGATTCAAAAAACCCAACAAGGAGGTACATATGAATTATATATTACAACATTATTACAATCGGGTAGTCATAAATATTATGCATGCAGTGCAGTCGAGCCACACCCCTTAAACAGTTGCTACAGCAATCTGTCACGATTACTAGTTAGTTAGGTACAAGGAAGGGTTGTTGGTCGCGTCGTAGCACCGCTACGCGCGTAGGCGGCGTAGTGCCAGATAGCGCACTATCCGGCGAGTGTTCCTATGATTTTTTATATAAAATCAATGAACTAAAAATTGAAACCAACATATAATTCATAAATAAATCTATTCAAATCAAAACTTCAGCAAACATTACAATTCAGTAATATTATAAAATTTCCGTTTAACTTTCTCCCATTTAGAACAGTACTTCCCTTCGCTCCGTTACTGTATACGATTTACATAAAATTTACATAAAATAAGGCAATATTATTTGATCCGCTGAGGTCGGAATAATGCACATTGTATTCGCAACGTTTACGTAAACATAGTTTGTTCAGCTTTCGAGGAGCCGCCGTGGAACCCTAGTCCCTACAAAGGTCGAATCTCTTATTCAAAGTAGCAATATGTTGGCGCCTAAACAAACAGAGGCCACATTACGTAAATGCATTCTAATAGCAATGCATGAGCGAAAAGTGGTTCGAAGTGGGTAAACGGTTTCAAGACGCGAAGACGCGGCGAGGCAGGTGGCCGGAGGAGGGACGCTGGACCGTTTGATCGGTCGCCGTGTTTGTGCACATTACCATCACAAAGCGAGTGCTTCCGAACGGACCTCTACTCGCACCAGACCTCATCTGAAAGTCATTATCGCATTGCTTATGTAAGCAATTGAAACCACTCTTATTGAAAGTAATTTAAAATCGATAACTACTTTTCTTACTTGTAAAATAATGTGTGTGTCAAGTGCTAATAGTCGATATTACGTTGCATCGCTGTACGTACACGATAGGTACATATGTCAGTTCCGTTATCCGACTCTTGTACGACTCCCAATTTTATTGGAAGCATATACTTGTGGAGAGTAAAAGCGGAGAGCTCAACGGTCGGCGCACGCGGTCGTAACTCATTCAAACGCACTTTTTTCAATCAAACCCGATATCGGAATTCGCGCATCGGTTAGCCGAACCCGTCGCTCCCCTTTCCTAAAAAATTAAACAGCTTTTAAGCGCGCATCGCATACGAAAAAAATCATCTCAGGTAATCGAAATAATGGCGAGGAACGCGAAAAAAATTCACTAAGGGCGGAAAAAGAAACGGATTCATATAAAAAGTTAAAATTTTAATTCGCCGGTGCGCGGCGTGAGGGGTGCGCGGGGGGCGGCGGGGGGTGGGGGCTCGGTGGGGTCGGGGCGCCGGGCGCGCCGTGGTCGCGGCGCCGGCGTAGTCTCGCGCAGCCTCCGCACTGAGCGGGCGCCTCTCCCGACCCGACCGTGTCCTGACTGTGTCCCGACTGTGCCCGTACCGTGTCCGCGACGCGATGGTGTTGACAGCCTGCGTGCGCGCCTCCTCGCGCGCGTTTTGCGCCTCGTACGGTATGTATATACCTGTTACATAGAACGAAGGAGCTATAGCAAAGTTCATGACTTAGTATCAATTACTTTATAAGCTTTACTTGAGTATGGAACAACGTGGAAAAGATAATATAAGAAGATATGTGGATAATTTATTATGTTTTAAATTTACAAAATGAATATATTTTCACGATATATATTATTCACGAATAATACACTTATGCAGTTTATTTATTTTGAAGTTTTTGTAGTTATTGCTTTCCAGTCATTCTGATACTTAAAATTTATTTATTTAATTAGTTATTTAATTTTAATTTAAATATTTATAACATTAATAGATAACTTTTATTGTTTAAAAAATAGACACTTAATAAAAGAAATTCATCAAGTGCGGCTTTAGTATATTATTGTGAAACATAATACATATTATTGATATTTAAATTCATCGAACAATATATTAATGGTATCGATACTAAAATGTGATAGGATGGTTAGATTTTATTACGAGTATCAAATAACTCCCATAATTATTACGTGAAGTCTACAATATTAGTAAAATCCTTGTTGGAGTAACGTGACGATGAACAAAAAAGGATTGTAAACATGTTTGTATCTCCCTTTCTCTATACTGTTCTTCGCCATTCAACATGCATGGTCGAGAAACACGAAAAGTAGAGAACAGCTACTTAACACTAGATCTGCAGCCCTGTCTCCAAAAAGTGAGTGGGAAGGATTGATGTGAACTGTGCGCATTTTTTTATGTCTTCATTAATATTTTCAAACCGCTGATTTTATATTTTTTACTACAGTATATTCAATAGATGTGTGCTCTGTATGTCGCTCATTACAAACAAGGTATATTTTTTGCTTCGAGGTAATCTAAGAATTACTAAAAGGTATCGTAAAAGGATTTCACAATCCGTTGCAGCAAAAAACTGACAACTGCTTTTTGCAATTAAAAAACATATTCCTATTCGATACTCCCCCGCTATTTGTGCGATTGTACCCTTTACAAAAAACTCGATGACGTTTCAATAAGAGAACGTCACAAATCACAATACGCAGTTTTTATACTTTTTATCCGTCGATCCTTCGTCTTTTCACAAATTGCAGATATTTGAATAAACGCAAACTAAATCCTTTTGATCCGCAACAATATTAGTCGCGGATCATCCGCAGGTAGGTGTAGGTAGTGCTGTTCCCACACCATACACTGGTTCACACACCACGTGTACGGTGGTTCATATCGTCCCATTACTTTAAGACGAAATCAATGTATTAGAAAATTTCATTAAAATGTGTAAAATATATTTATATTTCCAAGCACATTTGCGTTTATTTCATTACTATTACTGTGTTCCTATTTCCAAACGTTCAAAAAATACTTTCAATTGTTACATAAATACTAAAGCCAAGACTCCACCGAGTGAGAGGGTATAGATTTGTAATATTCGATCGCATACAAATTCTAAACTCTTGCTAATTGCGGTATTCTAATTGAAGAGCACACGATGTGCCTCCCAAAGCATTGCCCCCGGCTAATAGTACATAGTGTAACGTAAGTGGAGGCGTTACATACACCGTAAGCAGCGGCGAAGAGATTATCCGCGACAGTGGTCAGTACTGCTTCCGGCTATCCGATTAATTAGCTTAATTAGGTAATCTCGTTAGTGTCCGCTCACCGACCGAAAGACCGCGCCGACCGTGCTGACTGTGTGCTACTGTGGGGGCTGACGTACCCGCTGTATTTAAATAGCTAATCTAATCCAAAAGTGTGACATCGATAATTACAAATCGATATTTTAGTAAAACACAAATGTCTATTATTTTACACTTGGTTACAACCAACAAGCGTACAGGTCAATGAGGCGTCACCAGCGAGGCGGCAGATTACTAGCTCACTCGCCCTTTCTTGTAAGGAGCGCTTATTAAAGTATTTTATTATTTAACGCGCCTGTAATATGAAAGTAATATACAGAATCAACAACGTCGTTGGTATTATTTTAAACCTTTTTATATTTGAAATAGTTTTACATTTTCTTAATTTATGTTTACCTTGATTGTGTATTTGTTACAGAAGAGTCGGGTGATCTCATCAAGTCGCCATCGCCGCCGCCCAGTCATGGTACGTAATTATCATAGCTACATTTCAGTGTCACTCACCTGTTTATATTTTATACAATCAGAAGTTTCTAAATGTTATAATATTAGTCCGAGCATACCAAATACTTAATAATGAATAAATTAAAAGAAACAAATAATAAAAAGTATATTTTAAATATGAATTAAATTATTATATTTAAAATATCTTGAACGTCAGGTGCCATGTTTTCTCAAAGCATGACACAAATGGCTATTTTATGAATGTAACATTCGAAAGTAACAGTTCCCTAATCTCGTACGTCCGTACGTGCCACAACTATAGAGCTATAGAGCACACGACACGGCAAGGTGTTCCCGAGGGTTGCGAGTCAAGACGGCTCATTGAAAGTGAACGGGTTGCGACCCCTGCGCACGCGCCGATGCGGATTAGCTGAACGCGCGGCACGCACGACGAGAAAAAATACTAGCACCCTTTCCCCACGTCTTGTTCATTTTAAACGGCAATAGAAATAATTATACTTTATCTTTTCACGTAAAGGGGTTCTTGTAACAAGTTTTTTATTTGTGAATTTCATAGAGTACAGTGTAACCTTTAAAAAGTATAAATCTGTTAGACGATATCTGTTGGACGTCGTATAGGGAGGTGATGAATGAGCTGAGAGCGGCATTTACATTCAATATCCGGTCAACCTAACTCCGTGCCCTCTTGTCCTCCCGCCCTCACGCGTCTACCGCTTTTACTTACTTTAATGGACTAACTTGATCGGTTGCTGTAAATCAGCTTCAAAAGAACTACCTCTTGTGAAATATTTTATAAAGACCTACTTATTCTTATAAGTAAACCATTGATAATTCGCTATTGAACGACATTTTCTTCTGATGGGAACTGATACATGCGAATGTTATCATTTACTTTATTTGGTTAAATTGATTGATTCGATATTTTTTTATCAAATTAGGTTGAACATTTGAGTGTTATTCATTACAAATTCAAAACCGCTGTCTCATATCTCATATACACATACGTAAAGATCAATAGAATAAATAGTATAATAAGAGACCGTCCGTCGCGGCGGAACACACCGTCCATCTGTTTTAACATGTCTCGGAGGAAAACTACAACTTTGAGGCTATAAATTGAACGTGCACCTGATTTACTACTTTAGAGACCTTATTTCCCTTCAGGCGGGTACGCTTTTTAGTTTCAACTTGCCAACATCTATAACAATATTTGTGTATAGTGTAAGTAAGAATATAGCATATTACAGTTACATGATTAATTTACTATTTAGATAAGAGAAATATCAATAGAAGCCTCCGCAAGAGCGTTGTATGTTAATACACAGACTCTATCGTATAAAAATATACGAGTACCTAGTTGTTCAGTGTCGCTGTCATTATAATTGTCGTAATAACCGTAACCGTACAAAAAGCAAGAGCTTAAATGGATCTATAAAACCAAGGAGCGTAAATAGTCACTCTCCCGTAGCACTGAGTAGCAAAAGCTTTGCTCTGTATAAGCTTGACTGTAAATAATTAAAAATCAATTCATTGAGTAACAAAACTTTCGACGTGACTCAAATTAGGTTCCGTATAAATGCTAATTATTATGCGTTTTGTATAATAATAAGGAAAAATATAAATATTTACGCCTATTTACGTTAGTTACGATTGCTACTAACGTTTATGTTGGTGCATTTCTAAAGTGTTTATTTAGTACATACATGGGTACATTGGCAGGCGTAGGTATAATGTCGACGCAAGTAACAGGCTGAGAATTCTTGGTTGCTTTCAGGTTATGAATATCTAAAACAACTACAAAAAAGAAACAAAAACTAAACCTAAAAAAGTAATGTCATTCATTTTAAATTTATAAACTTACTGTAAATATATTCTTACATAATAATTCTTACATAATAAGAATATGTAAAAACCCAATGAAACAATAAAAATATAAATATTATTTTAATTAATATAAAGTAAATACAATAAAATAACGATAAAAGTAATGGGTTCCACTTTACTATACATACATATGTTACTAAGTCTATAGCTGAGGCAAAAATGACTTTAAGTTATATTTTTATAATTTTCGAAGTGTTAACCCACACTCATGATTGAAAGAATACTTAAAGAGTACATATAAAAATTTGAACACAACGGAATTTGAACTGGCACCTCACGCAAAAGTGTGCCTCTGAAATTAAATAACTCTTTAAATGCCGTCTGGGAGCTAAGCTCAGAAGCTTGAGCTTATTGAATAAAATACAACAGTAAAAGCAGCTCTTTAAATGCAATTATAGACACTACTGTATTCCGGAAATAGCAATAAAATATTACACAATATTGGAATGTATCAATAAGTTCTTTAGTACTTATTTAATTATATTTATAATATACTAATTATTTTAAAATAAAATGTTATTTTCTAAATTTGATTTTTATATACTTTAATGAGAAGTTACTTACAATTTGACAACAATGTGTACACGTTGGCAGTAAGAGTACCTTTTACTCTTACTACGAGGTCGAGGGAGAGAAACTCGGACAGTGAATGTGAGTGCGCGGAGGCGCATTGTGAAGGGGTGATTCGCGCGACACTTACACGAAACTTAGTTTATAAAATATCTTGAGATTAATACTCACATATTCAGTACACAGTTACAAAGGGGTAAAGCGAGCAACGTCCAAAAGATAATGATACGATTTGTTTGTGTTTTCACTTTCCATTATAACGTCATAAATTTGTGGTAGGATATAGAAAGTGGCATAGAACCGGGAAAATAAGACAAAAGTATAATAAAATATAGGACCGTCGTGGCCCAGAGGCGTAAGCGTCTTCCTCTAAAAGCGACGATTTTTGGGTTCGATTCTCGCTCTGGGGAGATAGATTTTTCTATTTCCATTTTCTTTGTTCTGGCAACTAGGCAAAGCACGGGGTTGAGTCCACCACTCAAGATGCAATGCCTCAAAAAAGACGGAAAGTAGAGAACGTGAAGAGTGTTTTAATACTAGGTTCCTGTGGTTTCCACGGTTCCCCCTGCCTACCCTCCTATGTGCGGGATAAAGCAAGCTTTACTTATAATAAAACAAATATTTCCTATAATTGTAAAAAATAAATGATTTAGCTCTGGCTCTCTTTTCCTAATCATAGATTTGGCATTTGAGGACACATTACTTCCTAATTTTTTTTAATATTATAGAAATAGAATCCAAAAAGGTTGTGCTTTGTCTTTATATCCAAAAAATTATACCGTTGCAAATACATGAATTTATGAAAATAAATGAATAAGCATGCATGTATTTTTAAAAATTGACTAATATTAATAGTAATATCAGTATTAATAGTTATATCGGACATGTAGGTACTACTCGATCTCAGCACAAACGGTTTTGCTTCAGAAGCTACCAAGCTGATGGTAAACAAATAAACAAACGTACTCTAATAAAAATTAATAATATAAATAAAATCCTAACAACTTTGCTCATGTATAATTACAATAATCAAATGTTTGATTTTCAGACGGGTCGGCGAGCGGCGAGGGCGAGGCCAGCGGGGACGAAGCGCGCCTCCCCCGCCGCGCTAGCCCTGCCGGTGCCGCGCGCTCCGCACGCCGTGTCCGCGGCCTCCGCCGCCACCGCCGCCGTGCTGGTGAGTCTGCTTGCGAACACACACGGTGCAGCCCCGGTGAGTCCTTTCCTCTCCGGTCTCTCTCCCTTTCTTCCTCTCTCCTCGCCTCTGCATTATCAGATCCCATAATCCCCTACAATCATATATATGCATATACATTTTATGTACGTATCGGTAGAGCATATGTCTATACGTTTGTATGTGACTTTTTTAAACTATTCCAGAGTGCGGCGGGCGCCGGAAATGCTTTGGCCCAGTTGCAGCACTTGCTGCTCACGCAACACGGCGCGCATTCACTACTACTACACACACAAGTTAGTATCGCATACTCATGTATGGCTAATACTTGTATATAACATATGTTTTAAATTGTAATATATATATTGTTAATATGTTAATTGTTTTTGTTATAAAGAAAAATGATTTTTGTGAATGTCTTAAATTGAAACTCGTTCAACACAAACAGGTGCAACAGGCGGTGGCGCAGGCTGCAGCGCAGCAGCTACAGCAGCTTCAAGCGCGAGCCAACGCCGGGCAGCCCACGGCCGGTATGTATATACTAATTTGTGTTTCAAGAGTAGGCAAAGTAATAATAGCAGTCATATTTGCAGTTATTTTATGTTTTTGAAGATGTTTGATCACGTGTGTAAGAAATTTGAATAACATAATAATAATAGTATATCACTATTTTTACCATTATTGATTCTTCGATGTTACTCTTTTCGTACTGTCCATTCTGCTTTATTTTAAGTTTACATTTACTATCTGATAATTGATCTCCGTTTCCTCATTCATATCCTCAGCTGCTCTATAATACAGGGAGATGAACGTCGCTTCATTAGAGCTTGTTTAAAATATTTTTAACATGGTGTATACTCTAACTAAATTACACATATTATAACATTTTTAGAAGCGCGGTCTCCATCCCCTCGCGGCTCTCCGCCCGGCGCCGCGGCGTTCCTGACGCCGCACACACCAGGCCCAGGCCGCGCGCGCTCCCCGCACGCACACCACCACGCGCTGCACACACACACACACACGCACGTGCACGCGCAGGCGCAGGCGCAGGCTGGCCACTCTCCGCTGCACGCGCACGCGCACAAGCCGCGCGCTCTCGACCCTGCTGATGACACTGCAGATCTGGAGGAACTCGAACACTTCGCCAAAACTTTTAAACAACGTAGAATTAAGCTAGGTAATACAAGCAACTACCTCATCATTTATATTAATATAATGTAGAAAAATGATTTAGTTAAAATAACGGTTCCTACATTTGTAATTATTTGGTTTTTAAGGTTTTACACAAGGCGACGTCGGCCTGGCAATGGGCAAGTTATACGGGAACGACTTCTCACAGACCACGATATCCCGATTTGAGGCATTGAATCTCAGCTTCAAGAATATGTGCAAATTGAAACCGCTGTTACAAAAGTGGCTCGAGGACGCGGACTCCTCGATGAGCGGCGGCGGCGGCGGCGCCACGCTGGGGGCGGGGCTGGCGGAGGCGGTAGGGCGCCGCCGCAAGAAGCGCACCTCCATCGAGTCCGGCGTTCGCGTTGCGCTAGAAAAAGCTTTCCTTCACAACCCGAAGCCCACCAGCGAAGAGATCGCAGCGCTGGCTGACTCTCTGTGTATGGAAAAGGAGGTTGTACGTGTTTGGTTCTGCAATCGGAGACAGAAGGTATTTATTATATTCTATTTCATACTTTTTTAAATATCGTCAAATTTACTTTTCAAAAAGTAAATAGTATATTAATATACGTTTCTTTCTTTAATTAAGGAGAAGCGTATCAACCCGCCGGCAGGGGAGGTCGGCGGCGCGTCGTCGCCGGGCGGCGGCGGCTCGCTGCTACCACTAACGCACCCGCTGGCGCACGCGCTGCCGGCGCACGCTCACCTGCACGCGCACGCGCACGCCGCGCCGCACGGGCACGGACACGCCGCACATGGCGCCGCCGCTGCACATGCCGCGCTGCAGGCCGCCGCGCTGCAGCCGCTGGCCCTGCTGGCGCGCGCGCCCCGCGACTGACCGACACATATCTTGTAAATACGCCGCCCTGTACAGACTTTGAGTGTACATATAAACATAGTCCGCCGGGACGTTGCGCGTGGGCGTGCGGCCCCGAGGGTACTCGTTGGCGAACTCGATTGTACGATCTGACCACGTAGATGCAAGTAAAAATGATTGATCTCTTTGAAATATATATATTCCTTTGATTTTTTCACTTTCGGCAAAAATATTAAGAACAACTTGAAAGCGATATTTGTAATATGTAATCATTGCGTGTCTCCTGCAACCGGCTCCGCCAGCGCCCGCCGGCCCGCCGCGCCGCCCCGGCCGAGGGCGGGCGGCGCTCGCGGGCGGCGGCCGCGGCGCGCGCAACGCGAGTAGATCTAAGCTATAGAATAGTGTGGGCGCGCCCGCCTTAGTCCATAAGTTTATATGATAATGTGAATTTTATTTATGTAAGGCGTTCTTCGCCGTGTACAGAACTCATATCACTTAGCGCATAAAGCGTATGTAAGGTGGATGTGTAGAAAACTATCTATATGTTACAATAAAACATTATAGATGATGTTGACTTTTATTTTGTTACCTCCCAAACACCCCCACTGGCACTCCGGTGCGAGGTAGCTTAGTATTGAATTGGATGCCTCCAACACAATGAAATATTTAATACGATAATTTATGAATATTGTTTATACTTAACCACTGATACAATTATTTTAGGATTAATAAAAAATAAAATAATTTTAAAAACATTAAGTACTAATAATAGAATAAACATAATAAATTAAAAAGTTTAAAAATGGTTAAACTAAATTAAAATTATAGTACAAAGAATATATAGCTCATAATCTCATTCTCACATATCGAAATGAAACTTGAGTGTAACTAACAGAGGACGTATGCCAGTGACATAGCGGATGTTGCACTGTACGTATTTAATAAGTGATCCCTTACTGTTG
Organism: Dione vanillae; assembly: GCA_037178615.1. Taxonomy (NCBI): domain Eukaryota; kingdom Metazoa; phylum Arthropoda; class Insecta; order Lepidoptera; family Nymphalidae; genus Dione; species Dione vanillae. The sequence continues at coordinate 18,880 of JAZFAU010000036.1, read as the reverse complement.
CCTCCTGAACTCTACTCGCTAGATATGAACGCATCTAGTTGAAGTAGGGACTACCCTATGAGTCACAGATTCCAAATGCACATCACTTTGAGATTATACTACATACTGAGGGACCGATGGTGATAGTTTGATATAATAATTATATCAAATGACAGACGAATGCCACCTCAGTCTACCCGTGACCACGGACTACTGCAAAGTGTTCGAAACGTCGGGTTTCACAAAAAATGTCAATATACACACCAAGTTATTCTATTTAAAGCCTACAGACAAAAAATATTTCCAAAATGATAGACTTTAATTCTAAATATTTTTCCTTCATTTATTATTTTTCTACAGATTAGATTAACTTCCTCTTATTTCTCTGAAAGTATAAGAATAGAGAAACGAAATTTAAAAGTAATTTATTTTATACATTGAATTTAAGTCAATATATGAGGTAGTCTTTTATTTTTTGTTCATTTTTACTTCTTGGCATTTAGTCAGTCAACAAAACAAACCAAAAAGAACGTTAACTTAATAAAAAAAAATGTAAGAAAAAAATTATTGAAAGTTGTACCTACTACAAAGAAACACCACTTAATATCTTAATCCTAGAGTTAGCTCTAGGACACGAAATTACACCAACAATATTTCCAAAATCAACCTGCCTGAAACAATATTAATGAGTCACTTTAAACCTACTTACTACTTGGTCGCAAGTTCGACCCGCTGTTATAAGTAGGTTCTTCGATTCTTCATCATACAATATTAAATTGTATTTATTAATTAATGTATGATGTGTGATGTATTTGTACGAGTATGAAATAGACCAACAAATATCTCTAAATAAATGTATAATAAAAAAGCTTAAAAGTTTTGAAACTTCTCTAGATAACTATCTTATAAATTTATAAATGACATATTTCAGTTCAAATTCAACATAGCAATTGCGCTAACCACAGCAATAGTAGGTAGATATTGAAAGCAAGGTCATCTGCAGTCATCGCCACCTGTCAGCGTACGCAGTAACTAAGCATCGAAACGCCATCTGCAAACTCCTGATATAGTTTAAGAGCAATAACTTAGTTAATAAAATTTGTATAGAAGTACTTTTGTATTTTTATGAGTATATCCGCTCATTTAAATTCTATTACTTTTAAGATCAGCGTATGAATTACACTACATGTTCCTTGGAGCCAGATTACCCAACCAATGAGGGAAGTGATCAGAGATAAATTATAGGAATATTATTAATGTTAACCCATTGTTCTTTCAAGTCACTAGTATTTGCCTATTACATTAATTACGTATTGTTTGTTGCCAATTGTATTAAATTGTTATTAATTAAGAATATCTCAAAGTCTTAACAGGTGTGCACTAGATCATTCTTATAAAATAGCAAAATTTAATTTGTCATCACATTCTCATTTAATTATATTAAATATATATTTATAATATATATTTATAATGTACACCTATAGTTAAATAATAGTTATAATTACTTCATTATTTAATTATTATTTTCACAATTTATTATATTTTAAGGAATTTAATTAGTGTTGAGTAGTTTTTGTTATTCAATTGATTAAATATTAATTTATACAAAATAATTTAATGTTCTAAGTCCTTAAAATATATTTAAAGTGATTATTTAAAAAGAAATATTACAACAACTGTTTTGACTATATACCTACCTATCTCAATTTCAGGCAAAGAAGCTAACTTCCACAAATCCTTAAAATGCCGGAGGGTGAGGAAAAAGAACTTATTAAAAAACGTGCTAGTTGTAAACGCCGATTGACTAATTTTACTGAGTATTTAAATGGTTCATGAAAGTTTAGTTGTTGATATTGATGCTCAATCTTGTGAAAGAAATTTAGCATTAAAGTTGAAAACCTTCCACTGTCGAAGTGGAAAATGGGCTGAATTTTAGCAGGTCATCCCGGACCAGACGGCATCAACCGCGTGGCTGATATCAAGACTGCAGGTGGCGTCACTCGAAGATCTTTTAGCAAGATATGTCCCTTGTTTGATTAAAGGCGAGCTTCCAAGGACCGGGGACATGCGCAGGCTAAGCACCTGACATAATTTAAGAGCAACAACTTAGTTAATCAGAGTAATATGCAAATTTGTATAGACTCTCATATGTATTTTTTATGGGTGTACGTTCATATGTATTACTTTTAAGATCAGCCTTGTGGATTACACATATCTGCACATATTTTGCTGTTTTCATTACTTCATAAGAAGTAATCTATCAGATTCAGCTAGAATTCCAATACACTGAGTAAGCTATAAGTAAGGTAAATCTATATTTATATGTATTTAAAATGTCACTAAAATAGCGGCGTGTCTCGTGACTCCACTGAGCGTTTATATACATTTTTATAGAAGTGAATATTTAAATAAATATTAAACATATATCATTTCGCTTCCTCGATAGAGACGAGCTACAATTGCTAATCAAGTTCTGCTCATATTAACTTTACTATATACTATTATTAAACAACTCCCTATTCGGTGACGTCTAAACTATGTTTGGCAAATTAATTATTATAATAAAGTAAGAAACTTTAGAAGAATTGTCGAGGAAAAACTGTAACAAAAAATAATATATATATAAAGATGCACTAGCATCAAGAACAAGTGATCAATACAAAAACAAAGTTGAAAGCTACATATAAAAATCTGAAGCTACATAAGTTAGTGGCTGATTAGAGAGCGGCGCTGTATCACGTATGGTAAACAAATGAAGAAAAGCGAAACATATTTACATTAAAATCTTAGGAGATTGAATAAATACGTTAATTTCTTTACGACCACTTAGTAACGAATTGTAACATAAAGCTATAAAATTGCACTAAAATAATGGTTTATGTAAAATAAAATAATGACTGGCCAAATCTCAAATAGTAATGAGTATTATTATGTGAGAATATTTTGATTACTTTAGAGCAGATTACTCGTCCAAAACGTTTTGTTTTAGTGATAATTGGGATTAACAAGGTGTTGCAAAGTAGTTTTCTTTCGTTAAAATGGGCAAATATATGTGATTCGATTTAATATTAATTTTCAGATTTTTTTTTGTGTGCCGCCAAATTTTGAAATCATTAAATATGTCTCCCAACAAAGAAGACCTGAGAATCACTGCTCTGGAGGTACAAGACATGTAATAATTAGCCACGTGTCGTGCACGCTGCCCGCGCGGCACTACTGTCTCAACACACCTAGCGACTACTACCTGCAGTCGCTGGCACTGGTCGCCGACGCGGGTACCGAAGCGTGAACAAGACGCGTGATTCAGCGCAGCGACCCGCGCGAGGGTCCAACGAACTGCAGCGTGACGACGCACCGCCCGCTACCTGCCACAGCCGGCTGCTGTAAAGTAATTAAAGCTCTTTAGATTATTTTTGCTAATTATATTAATCGTTAAATTTATTTAAATTATAATAATATTAACAAATTTAATACATAATATATAACTCAAGTGCATTTAAATTATACATTTTTTTGGATTATTTGGTAATATGTGAATAAGCTTATTAGTAAACTCGTATTTACTGAGGTTTCATTTAAGTTTAGTTTCAAGTTCACGTCGAAAACCGTATACAATACTAGTATGTTATAAACATTTTCATTTTGCTTTATTTACTATAAATATGTGCGTATGTAGAAGCATACAGGCAGTGCGAACACAACACAACGTGCACAGTGTCAAATAATTGCCCCAGTTCCAGCGGCGCGGGGTCATCAACACTCCTCCGCCAATTCGCGTTGCATCCGACGCGACGCGCCGGTGTGCGCGGACGCGGTCGCGGAAGCAAGCGCGGGCGCGGGCGCGTGTCGCGTGATATCACTCACCATTCTCGTTATCAGTTCGCGATTAGATACCGCCCGCGTCGGCCGTCTCCCGCGCCGCCGCCGCGCTGCAGACATGAGGAGCAAGGACCGCCTCGAGGAGCTCCGGCATGTGAGTACACCTGTGCTCTCACATTTACTGCATTTACTGTATACTTCTTAATTATCTATTCAATCAATACCACGCTTTAAGATTTATAACTATAAAATGCTTACACACAATGTTATTAAAAATCCGCTGTAATAAATCATTAGAAAATTATATTTGATAATTCGACAACCAGTAATGGCTCGTTGTATAGAAAACACACAAACCTCCATTATGCGGTTTAATGAATTTAACTTATAGTTTTTATAGTCACTAATTATTATTGCCTTGATGATTATTATTTGTGTCGTCAGATCTTCTCACTTCATAATATATATGTACATATGTATTGTGTAAACAGTAAACAGCTCCTTGGTATAACGATATCTAGCGGACAGCTCGTTTGTATGTTTGTCACAACAACTGTATTAGCCCTATTATCGGGTCATCCGAACAGAACGCTTAATGCAAATTATAGCAAGTCATAAAATGCAATATTCATAAACATGAACCATGACCAGATATTTGACATTTAGTTTATTGACGGTAAGTTAGGTAAGCACATGGTTATATTATATACGGACCTTTTTTAAGCTACCTAAATTATGCACATTGTATGACTAAAAGATGTGTCATTTTATAAAATTTCCCTTGTTATATGTATAAGACCGAATAAATTACTATTCCAAATTATACTCTAAGAATATTATTTTACTTTATAATATAGTTAAAATATTTTAACAAATTACTCATAAAATTATAATAACATCTATGTCAAAACCAAACCAGCACAATTACGTATACAAAGTGTTTCCATATCACATTTAGTACGAGTATTTACTTTGAGATAATTCACGCTTCTTAGATATTTTTTTGCGATTCAGTGAATAAGTGTAAGTAGAGTATCGCTTGATAGAGGATGGCATCAAGTGATTTATTGGAAGCCATAAAATTATATAAATTTCACCTTTCTATAGTCGCTTTGAACACTTTCAATATGTACCTAATGTTGACATATATACGTATTCACTACTTCCAGCTGGCGAGCAGCGCGGGTGTGTACAAGGACGGAGACGCGGTGGTGCAGGTGACGGTGACCCCCGAGGCGACCTCCGACGCGCCCCTCGCTCGCACCGACATCGACGACCTCTTCAGAGAGGTCGCTTGCCATTGTTCTATGAATATGCTACACGAGCTATGTAGCAAGCTCACGTTCGCTACCATTCTATTTAAAATTAAGCCTTTAAATGATAAAATCATTTTAGTTTGTATTTACGTCATTTTCATATTACCTACTAAATTTTCACAACCTGTTGTGTACAAATTTATTATTTTTATTACAATATAAATCTTACAGAGCGGATTTCAATGTTGTGTACTTTAATCATCATGATATTGCATATATGCAATATATGCAATAATGTGCATCAGGCATCAGGGTGCCCGCATGTCGCATGTCGCATGTCGCATGTTGCACGTCGGTAATGACAATGGCCGTCGCTAGTTGTTGTGCTAATTAAGCTAATTAATTGTTTACGCAAACATTTGGAGCTCACAATTACATTTCATTTGTATAACCTACATACAAGTAAGTAGGTACTTCTCATTGAAAAAGCATCCTGCGACCTGTCACTGGTCTAAACCGTTTATCTCCTTAGTGTGTACATTAGACCTACACAATGACGCAAGGCTAACTCAAGAATACATATTTCGATAAAATATCCAAGTTTGTAGTTGCTTCATCTGTTGTGACTCTGTTTAGCGCGTGTCATAGCGCATGTTGAATGTCGTACATGTACCTACCTGCCGTGTACTATCGCCCGCCTGCACTGTGCAGCGCCGCACGCTCGTGTTGACATTCAGTTTCATTAATCCCGAGTGACATCATGTGCGTCGAGTAAGCAATCATATGAGTCAAGACTGTAATATAATATCAGATTCCAGAATCATTTAAACTAACCTACTTATTTTAAAAATGTATGCTATATTTATATAAAAAAATATAAAATTATATAAAGTTTCAGCTTAAAAGTACATGCAAAAGTACATGCGTACATACTCGTCAATGTAGCAGGTACCACGTATACCACGTTTTCTGCTGTATCAGCTTCAATTCAAACACCAAATAACGAATATAAATGAAAGCTAAACGTTTCCGGTCCGTCAAAGAGGTCACTGAGTACAATAGTTAACACAATTTAAAGACACTTTTAACAGTCCTTGTAGTCAGTGTACGTCGTTTTGTTATTGTTTGGACAAAATAGGATAAATCCAATTTTATCCAAATTGAGTAAGATATAAGGACATGTTATCTCAATACTTCGTAAGATATCTTGTATATTCATTTATAGGTGGAACAAATCCGCGGCTGGATCCACGACGTGACCCACAACACGCAGCTCATTCGCCGCCTTCACTCCGACCCCACGTATCACGCGAACAAACGTAAGACATTTACACATTTTTTTACCTTTACGCTATATCCTGCGCTGCTTCTAACAGTGACCCAAAGGAGAGAGTAAATAGAGAGTGCCGAGTTAAAACACACTGTTGTCAGACTTTTCTGATATTTTATTTGCCCAAATTTGGGTGTGTGTCGGGGGTGAAACACAATATCGCACTTTGTCCTACTCCGAGAGGAGGCGAAAATAATTCACCCTCCTGAGTGGGGGATGAACCCACCACCTTCATATTACAGTCCTGAGTGGGGGATGAACCCACCACCTTCATATTACAGTCAGTTGCTTTTTTACTACGCTATGGCACGCTTTGACTTCATACATACATACATGCACACATACATATATAAAGATGAGCACATATGTACATAACCTCAGGTCAAAGCCAGTGTCGACTCTAATTAGTTTATTGTTTATAAAATTACAATACTGGTTATGTACAAACAAAGAGCTGCTTTAATATTATTACTTATCTTATACCTATATTATTCTTATATTTTCCAACGAGCATAGCTGACGCTTTGCAATCGATCGAGGAGGCTATTGTACCATTTATACAAGTTTTTGATTAGATAACGAGGCCATTTCGGCTCACTCAGCGTCTGACAGTATGACTTTAAACGCAGCTGTTGTGGGGTCAATTCTCACTCGACGAAATAAATTACATCAAGTATACTATAAAAATATATTTCAGAATTACAAGAGCAGCTTGACTCCGTGGTCACACAATCCAACGCCGTTGGCCTGAAAATATGCGGCGCACTTCGTCAGCTGGAAGCGCGGGCGCGCGTGTCGGCGGAGGGTGGCATAAGCGACGGCGGCCTGCGCGGGGTGGGCAGGCGCATCGCGCGCCTGCAGTACGCCGCCACGCGCCGCCTCTACGCCGACGCGCTCGACGACCACCAGCGTGCGCTGCAGCTGCTGAGAGACTACCAACTGCGGCTGCTGCAGGACCAGGTCAAACTCAGTAAGTACATACATACTAGATGTTCATTATGACCTTGATATGAACGAATAATTAGACAATACGCAAGTGTCATTATGTCTTTTGCCTATTTCTGTCATTAAAGCTATCTCTCTTTGCCCTGCTAAAACTCCTACCTGCAATCACAGCAGACTGTTTAGATCGAAGATTCAGAAACGTAACATTAACTATTATGCAAATACAAAATGCAACTTTAATATTTTAATATCTATAGACATAAACATTTTTCATTACCTATGAGTAAATCGTAATATGGAAATAACGGCAAAAGGTGAATGAACTGCAGTTACCTACTTATTAGCGCATTAGCGGAGTGCAAACGAGCGTTAAATTAGCTTCAGAAGTGTTAAGAGCACGACGCGACGTCATCACCACACCGCTTTACACGTACACGTACAATGAAAGTGCTATGATACTTGTTTCAGCAAATCTCACGATATCAGACGAGGAGTGTGAGCGCCTGCTAGAGTCCAATAACATATGCCTGTTCGTGGACAACGTAAGTACTAAGTACCTACACCCACCTACACTTGATGCAAGCTGTATGTATTAATAAGATTATGAAAAAGAAATGACACGTAGAAAGTGATGGACGGAAAAGATGCAGTGAAATTGTATTTTTATCATTGCTACGAGTAAATTAATGTTATTAATATTATAATAAATAACCTTTTTTAAACTTTCTTTTAAATAGATATTAAATGGAAACACAACAAACACAAGTTCCTTGTAAATCATCCAACAAAATCTACAGTATTCTTTACCATTCCACAAGAGTATATAAGTTATAAAATTATTTAAGTTAAAAGTAAAAAGTAAATTAACTTAATTAGTTTATTTTTTTTTTGCCATTTGCGCCATTTCGAAATTCTGTCCACAATTTCTGCTTACTGGACAGTGCGCGTGATTTACAAATATAAAAAAACGGATTTAAATGTGCTGGACAGTTTTAAGGTAATATTAACGATGACAGTAGCAGATGACATAACGAAATTACCCACCAGACTTGTATTTTAAAAATTTTCAATGCACAACATTGTTTCCTTTGATACGTGGAAACTACTTCTTTCGTTTTCTGAAATTGTTTAGTAATTAGGGTATTTGAAGATATAACATAAATGAGACTTATTGTTATCTTTACAAAATAATACATTTTCATTTATTTTGTGGGATCCACATGAACTGCCAGTGTGAATACCGGGCGTGTAAAGTATTACGAGATAAAATTCATTCGTTTATGTCGAGTACTTTATGCGGGATTGTAGCCAAATAACAATATAAGATAGCAAAAACATCTGCTGAGTGGTTTGTTAGCATCTATTATAGCTATATGAAAAGACCTAATCAAGATCACTAAGCTTTCATGTATGGTTTTCATGTACATATTGTTCTTTCTACCTTTTTCTTGTATACTTCAAGAGATTACTAACTTATTAAGCTATATTGGTAGTTGCGTGCGGAAACGGCGGAGGCGCGCTTGGCGCTGCGCGAGGCGGAGTGCCGGCGCGAGGAGCTGGCGCGCGTGGAGGCGTCGCTGCAGTCCGTCAGGGACCTGTTCCTGCAGCTCGCGCATCTGGTCGCTGCACAGGTACACCCTACACTCTACACACTTTGGCAATTAATTATTCCATACTACAATGTTACTCGATGCAATTGCCGAATAGACTATATTCATGTTCCTCTGAAAAGAAGATCAAAATTCTAATACTATGTTTCTACTTCATTTAAGAATACTTCATTTCTTTTTAAAGAAATTTAAAACCCATTTACTCGTATGTTTAATGAATACAATTTGAACATAAAAATTATTATACATTTCGGTAAATTTAAGATTATGATATTATGGTTAAAACGGTTTAATTTAAACGGTACCAACTGCAATAATTTTATTGTATATACACATGTTACTTATTATATGAATATTATTCCAGCAAGACCAAATAGACAGCGTGGAGTACTACGCGCTACAAGCGACCGAGCACGTGGAGAGTGGAGGTCAAGAGCTTCTCAAGGGCACCGTCAGTCGAAGAAAGGCAAAAAAGGTACAGCTCAGTTCTTGTATATTTGTGATAATAAAATATTCAATAAAAATAAAAATATAACAGCATCCAGTGTAGATATATATTTAACCAGACAAAATATATAAAATGTTGTTATATTTTCAAAAATGAACTAGAATAAACATATGCCCAATACTTTGATTTCAGAAAAAGCTGGGTGTCATAATTTGCTTGACCTCTGGTATCATAATAGTACTGCTGGTTCTCATTGGTACGTGAACGCGTCCTGACAGTCTGCAGCCGGAGGAGTGACGTGTTCGAGATGTGCGAGTGCAAACTGCAAGTGACTGTGTTGACGACTATTCTGTGGAATAAATTTATGTAAAGCCTAGTCATAACATAATAAATTATTTTATATTACGTAACTCTGAATTTTTACTTCGTTCTAAAATAGCCTATTTCAAAACCTCAAAAATGTCGCTTTCATGTCACCTCCGCGTTAACGTGACGTCCGCGTCAAGGGTCGTGACATCGAAGCAACAAACCATGAACAGAAAAATGAAATTTGACATATAAAACCTTCAGAGCTCTAAAACTAAAATATAGAAGAGAAGAGAGGTATTTTAAATTCATATTGGCTTTTTTTTCTGTACTTTTCTGCTCTGTTCTGAGTGACAAGTAAAATCATCCTGGGAAAACGATATAATATCTAATAGCTGAATTGAGGACCTTCCGAATTGATTATTTATATTAGATTCGATACGTTTCATAGACGTCATTAGAGACGTTTCATAAAAATAGCATGTCGCTTTCAAGAACGAATAAAATGTATATTCACATTTTTGTTCAACATGCATATTGAATTATAATTATGCTTATTATTCTAACTTTCCTTAGCAAAAATAACAAGCAAAGCCAACCTAGGGAGTGTAGTGGAATTATCCCTCTATCAGAATATTTCTTATGTATTAATAAAAACAGCAAAATATGTGAAGACACGTGTAATTCACAAGGCTGGTCTTAAATGTAACAATTACAAATGGGCGAGTACACCCATAAAAATACAAAAGTAAATCTACACAAATTTGCATATTAATCTGATTAACTACGTTATTGCTCTTAAATTATATCAGGCGTTTGGCGTAATCAGATAGTATGTTTCACCTCAAGCTAACAAGGTTTGTTCCAGTTAAGCTCCTCAATCTTTCTGTACCTCCTGAAATGTTTATTTTTTATGGATATATGTATGTATGGAGTGACAATTTGGCCTGGCGATATTATTTTGTTTGTAAGTAGGTACGACATAAGGTAAAGGTACCAAAGATAGAAATTATAAGGAAGCCACAACATTTTAACAATTTTTTTTTATTGGAAGAGAATAATACTCCTACTTGACTGATCGAAGGAATGATTTTATTGCAAAACGTGCCATTATATATACAAAAATCACATATAAAATTGACCAATTGGAAAGCAGTATAAAAAAACAATAAAAACAATTGAGATAAAAATATCGCTTCGCCTTATTCACGCATGCCGACGTCACGCGCCCGCATCTTGCTGAGTCGCCTACGCTGCCACCGCGATACAATAAATATCGCCCCAACATGTCATGCCGCGGGTGAAAATTGTAACGGCGCCATCCGCGCCCGACCCTAAGGCTTCGCCCACTACTTCCGCCGCGCCCGGTGCGCAGGCCGCACCCGCCGCGACCCGGACCGCGAACGCCCGCGCCAGTAAACCCTTTCGATTCCGTGTCCGCTCATGGCGCTAGACGCATTAAATTACCGCCTCCTATAATAATTCACGACAAAAAGGCCTGGCGCGATGTGTCTAAGTGGACACTAGAAAACGGCGTGCAGTTCGATTCTGCACGATCCGTATCTCAGGGGATCCGAGTGCAGGACTGACCGCCGACGATCACCGCCGCCTAACGGCGCACCTGAGAAACCGCACAATGGGGTACCACTCATATGCCCTTGAAGACGAACGTCACTTGCGAGTAGTCCTCAGAGGTATCCCAAAGGAAATTGAGACTGAGACGATTTTTATCGATCTCAGCTCATAAAATCTACCGATTAGGGCAATCAACCGTATGTTTAACGGACATACCAAGAAGCAATACGATATGGTACTTGCGATTCTTGACCTCACTCCTGAAGGCAAGAATATATTCCCAGTAAAATCTGTCTGTCAGTTGACAGGTATTAAAGTAGCGCTGCCCTACTATAGAGGCATCCCTGGTCAGTGTCATAACTGCTAGTTCTATGGCCACTCGGCCAAAAATTGTCACGCTCGTCCAAGGTGCGTTAAGTGCGTGGATGACCACGCAACGAGAGACTGCCCGCGCAATGTCCCTGACCCGGAAGTCCCTCCCAGCTGCGTGGGTCACCTCGCGAATTACCGCGGGTGCTCTCGGGCATCCCTGCTCCAGACCACCCACGAACGCGTGGGATAAACCCCTCACGTCCGTATAAGCTGCTGCTGCCAAACTAGCCCCGCCTAACGTACTAAGGGGCAGACGAATATCAGCAATGATATTAATCTGCTCATAGAGTTTATGGAGTCGGTTGACCTTAACAAAGTGTCAACATTCGCCGCGAAACTCCGAAAAACAGACGGCGTTCCTACGGACCGTCTTCCAAGCTAATAAATAACTTTGAACCCAAATTTATTTTATCTCTTAACTTGGCAGTAACAACTGCCAATGATAATGGCCGGAGATTTTTTAGGGTTAACCAGCAGTCCAAAAGATTTGGCCCAAGATTGCACGGCAATGAGATCTTTATTTAAAGCTGCAATAGCCTCTGGTAGTTCATTTAGACTGCAATGACGATATAACTGCTAATCATCTGTACACAGATGGTAAGGAGAAGATATGACTTTCGATATATTATTGATAAAAATAGAAAAAAGAAGTGGCGAATGAACACCGCCTTGTGGGACACCAGCAGTGAGTTGTAACCACGTCGATGTGACATCGTTAACTTTTACACATTGCTGACGACCGAAGAGGTAAGAGTGAAACCATTTAATAGCTGAAGTAGAAATATTAACTGTTCGAAGAGTGCTCAGAAGTATATCAAAATCAACACAGTTGAAAGCGCTACTGAAATCCAGTAGTACCATTACGGTGAACTTGGTATTATCCAAGGCGTACCGTATGTCCTCCGTGATATTCAACAGCGCAGTAACTGTGCAGTGGAAGGGAAGAAATCCAGATTGCAAAGGACATAGTAGATTGTTCGAGGAGAGGAAGCGGTAAAGTTGATTATTTACAATGGATTCAAGGACCTTGGATAGGATAGGAAGAATAGATACAGGACGACATTCAGTAAATTGGGTTGGGTTGGTAGTTTCGGGTAGAGGGACAACATGTATTCTTCCATAATATGGGAAAAACATTACGAGACATTGAAAAGTTAATAATGTGGGAGACCACCTACACATTCCGTTGCAAATATTTCGCAGTTTTTTGTATGCAGTTAGATTGTCTTCAGAAGAGTATTTCTTGTTTTTAGCTTTAGCTTTGTCACGTTTAGTCATTGTTCGCCTAATTACTGGAGTTAACCATGGGGCAGGTGCAAGCTTCATACGAACTGGTCTTACTGGAGCATGTTTGTCATAAATTTTAATCAATTTAGTAGTTGAAGATTCCACCATATTGTCAATATTAGTGGACGACAATATGGGAGACCAGTCGATGTTCCTCATATCTTCTTTCAAGCGTTCGCTGAAGAAATATTTTGTCTCTAATCTTAGGAGAACGCAGTTTATATGAAACATAAATTAAGACATGAAAAGAGAAAGGAGCATTTGTCCATGAGAAATTACGAGATTAGGATTAGAGACAGAGATGAGATCGATGAGAGAGGGCCTGCAGTTATGAAAATGATGCGTGGGATAAGATATTGAGAGAATGTGTAAATTATACAGTTCATATAGTGCTAATAAAGTATTAGATCTAGTATCATTCTTTAAAAGGCACGTATTGAAACACTCATACATATATCATGTTCGTATTGTGATGAAAGAAATTCCAAAATACCTTCCAGAGTACTAAAGTAATTTATTTTATCACTTGGAGAGTACAAAACCCCGAGCTAGTTAGGTTGGTTGGTCGAGTTGGTAAAAATAAAATATTACAATTTCTACTGGATCACCACCACCAATCCACAGAAAGACAATCTGTGCACCCTGCGGATGATGACTCGTCGTCGTCGTTGATATTAGTGTCGATGTGTTAATTGACCTAGGAATCATTTTGCTGATCGTGTTTTTCTTGGGTAGGCTTTTTGAAGTGGTAACTGACACTTACGCGGGCGGAGCCGCGGGCGTCCGCTGGTACATAAATATAGATACTTGTAGCAGTCAATTTTAAATAAATATACTAACCACAGCAATCTGACGTTACACAAATGGCAAATAACAACGCGTTTTGTTAGCTTCGGAGTTCGTATTTTAGCACGATTTTGATTTACTTTATTTTGATATTTATGCAAATTATTACAAATATATTTCAAAAAGGATAATATAATTTCTGCTTAAACTTATGTTAACCAAAGGTATCAAATATATGTGTTTGGCTCAGTTATCGTTACTAAACTTTTGTATCGTAACGGCGGTAGCAGACAAATTAAAGTTTTTAAAAAATCTCTGGTATATAACTTTTAATATGTTATTGAGACCGGCCGTTAGTTAACCTTTTACAGTTATATAATATATAAGGTTCATGCGATTTTTTTTAAAAACCTTTTAGTTTTTAGTACCTTAATATTACTAACAACAGTGTAAACTAATAGTGTAGGAATCGCTTTTGTCACTGAAAATTGTAAAATTAACGTTAATAATATTTCAGTAGTTTTCAAAACTATCACCCGGTAAAATAGAATTTAGTACTTCAGTTTTAATTGTGGTCAAAATTTAGTACTTCAGTAAAATTATTAGCAATCATAAAACTAGCTGGAATCACATACGATCAATTTCATCAATTCTCACCTAAAATTGTACTTAATCTTTTAGATTGATTTTCCTCCTAATTACAGATATTGTAGAACACTCATATGAATTCAAATTTCAAATATTTATTACCAGTATCAAATAATTCAAATTATGTATTTGAACACACACTTAACGTACGGTTTAGTTAGTTAAAGTTAACTGACTTTATCCATTTAGTGTACTTTACAATTAGATCTTTTCCAATTATTAGAATTAAATAACGTGAGTAACATTTGCTCACTTACTCTATTACTATTAATGAGAGTTTGTCATAAATTATAAGGCTATGCTAATGTCGGGTTCCAAAATAGTTCAGCGCCTATTAGGATATCTACATCAGACGGCTTATAAAACGTAGGGTCAACTAAACAAATTTCGGAGGGAATATTTAAATTAAATATGTTTATTTGACAATTTGGCAATTAATTGAAATAATTAATGAAGACAGTTAATCGGCCTTTAAAGCTTCCTCGCCTTTTCATAATTTTCTGTTCCTGTGACATTCTGGGAGTCGAGTGCAATCATCTGGAATGTGTACAATAAATAGGTTAAATAAACAATTTAAATAATGATGATGGGTAACAATAATCTAAAGATAAAGAATTCTAAGTAACTGTGACTGGTATAAATTACAATATGTGCGTCGACACAATCCACGTTAAAGTTTGTTGAATTTCAATATAAACCTGTATTAAATACTTACATTCACGAATTTATAATTTAAAAAACAAAGTAACCAAAATAACAGCTTAATATTTTTTATTTAGTTTCACGCTTTATCCCGCACATGGCAGGGCAGGCAGAGGGAACTGCAGGAACCATAGGCACCTAGTGTTAAGACACTTCGTTGCTTAGTCCTTGATTTCTCCGTCCCTGCTTTCGGGCTTTTTCGAGGCATTGCGTGTTGAGTGGCGGAACTTAACGCTGCGCTACCCAACGAAAACTACTATATATTTTGTATTATAAATACCTATACATTAGCTATGTATAAACAATAACTAGTATTGCTTCATACAACTAACAAAGTTCAAATAATATGAGCTAAACTTAGGTACTGTACCTTAAAACTAGGCACGTGTTTTGACTTAGACATAATAACTTGCTATATAATACTACAATATTTAAAATAATGTAATTCTTACTGTACCTCATAAATATTAGCTAAACGTACGTTTTAACTTTTCTAACAAGGTAGGTATGCAACAAATAATGTAACATAATATTTTAATATAATATAATATTACGACAAACTCACCTTATAAAATAAGCTTATGCTAATGTATGTTACCTGACTGTTGGGTATATTCAATAAAAAAACGGAATTAAGCTTAAGATCAGTATAATCACTGTAAGGGCGTAACATGAAGAGAAAAAGTTACAAAAAATGTGTCGGTAGGCATAAAAATAAATCTAGAAATATTAATAAATATGAACAAGCAAAATCTCGGTGGACAGTGATATTGCTAATGCAATATTGGCAGGTGCTATAAGATTAAGTAGTAAAAAATATAATAAACTAAATGTTATGCTATTTTTAGACATGTATGTTACCTGACTGTTGGGTTAAGATTAATAAATTTAACAAAAGTTCAATATACATCACTCCATCCGCATTCCAATTGCAACTAAAAGTTTCTTCTTTCAAATCCTTTTGAAATAATATTTATCAAATATAACAGCTGATTCTTTGTATCCGGTTCGAAACTGACCACATGAAGGATCTATGAGGAAAGAATATTAAAATATCTTGCTGCTGGTCTGGATGAAGTCTTTTATTTTATTATGAGGAACGTGCTTGATCAACTTGTATTAAAGTAATAAGTAATAAGAAATATGTCGGTGAAACGAACATTAAAACAATAAATAAAGGTACTTAATACTACAATAGAAGTAATTGCTCTTATGAAACACACAGGCGTTCCGACAATGTGTATGACAATGTTTATTTAAACTTATAACCATATTTTAAAAGTGTATGTGCAAAATTTTTACACCATTTGAAAAAAATCTCACAAAGATTTTAATATTTATTTTTGATATTGTCCTTATTATGTTCATTACTTAATATCAATAATATTATAATCAGACGGGTGTTAATACATTACACATTATTCATGCATTTATAAATATTAAAATTAAAATAATTAATAGAATTTATTGTTTTTATGATCCAAAACTGAACTTCATAAAATAATTTTAATTAATTTTAAATTTCTATGTTGTTAACAAGCTTATATCTGAACGAATTAAGAAGTGGCGCTTTCGTTTACCGCAGAATTGGCGCAAAATACGAAACAGCTGAGCATGCCAACATGGACGATGGCGTTAGAATCATTTGACATTTTATAATTCCTTAACTATATTTACAAAACAGTTTATTGATAACATGTAATATTTAATATTTATTTTGAAACAAATGATGTTTAATTGCAATCATTATATTTGTTAGCGGCCATTACGTGAAAGTACATTTATAAAAATCGTTGACATGAGAATTTGCAATGGAGTAAGATTTTATTAATTAATAATTTGTTTAAACTTGAATCCAAGTATATTTAAATAAATGTAATAATAATGACATAAATTATGCGCATATTGATAATTACACAAGTTTATTTAAAGGTAATTTCACAATTAAAGATTTTATCTTTGAAGTGTACTTATTACTTACATTGAAGTCAAAATAAAAATGTATTTATTTTTTTTGTATTTATAAGAGCACAATAATTAAAATTTATACTTCAAATGAAAAATTATTAATATTTCAGTATGAATCAACCGATAAAATGTTTTAAGCGTTAAAATTATGATTTTTTTTATAATTTAGTCTCTACATTTAACGGAAATGGTAATGCCAATTTTAAGAACTACCAATTGTCTACAGTTCTATTATATGAACTTTCAGTATTCAGTACAAAGAGTAGAATAATACATAGAGGGATTCAGTACCGCGAACCGCTTCACCTTTGAAGTATACTCGTACGACATACGTGATATCGGTCTGTGATTTTCTCAAATACTTTTTAATGACTTTGTCAAATAGAATGTAGTGACGTAGTTAAATAAGCTTTAGTGATTGTTTTGTGTATTATTAGTATTTTTATTTTATAATTTTGTATTTTTTTAAATTATTCTTATTGTCAAAATGGCGCATGCTCAATGTGAGTTCGTGTAAAACTAAAGTGAATGTGTCAAGTATCCTTTCGTCTTCGTTTTGATGGACAGTATGCTGTTGGCCCTGCGGCCTCTACAGCGTCAATGTCAAGTATCCATCCCGTCGCCGCCTATAATTCGAAACTTATCTTGTGAATGAGATTTGTGCGACGTTGCAGCTCTGACAGGTAAGTGTACAATAATACATGGCATTTTATTTTGAGATGCTTATTAAATTATTTATTTTGTTTGAAAAAAAAAAAACATTTCGTTATTTATAAACATAAAACTTTTTTTTAATAATTTTGCTACATTTATAAAGACTAGTTTAAACTACGCTTCCATTTAAGGTCGGCACAACCTGTATAATAGCAGCGTTTTACCTTAAATAAAACGCACATTAAAATACTTACCTAACTGGAAACTTTTATATTGAGAGAGCATTTCCATTTCCGTCGATTTTTTATCTGTTGTTGTACTTTTCCCACCAAAAAAGCCGCAATTGTGGCCAATTTTTTAGTTTCTTTCGAGATTGCGCGTCATTTGGAATCATTGTCTCATTATACACCGGGCAGTTATGTTACTTATAATTTAATGCCAATGTGAATTTACCAAAAAAAATGTAAATAATAATAAAAGCAGTAAATATCACAACATATATTTATTTTTAGTAACCTTTCAAGTAAAAATTGTTTAATAAAACAATATCTAAAGTAAAAAATAAAGAACAATTGGGTGACTTAACAAACAACATTTTTAATTATAATACTGTAAGTAATTATAATATAATCATTTAATGTCATATTAACAATAATGTTAAGTTTTCAGAATTAACAACCAGGAGAGTTCGATTTACATATAGGTATAGCAATGGAAATTTTTATTTTAATTTAAGTATAAAACAATAATTTAATTCAATGGTATAAATAATTGTGATATATTTCGGTAGACAGTGTTTTTTTTTTTTTTTTTTTTAACACCTCGCGTTTATAAAATTTATGGAACGTCAACCGAAACATTAGCAGACCAACTTTCAGAAGCAACCGCTGACCGAACACTTACCGGCGTAACAACGGTACCGACATCTTTAAATACAGTTTTAACCCAGCCTGCTATTACCGTGCGTGATACTGGTTTTACTACACCTCTTAAGGTAACAAACAAATTACAATCGTCGTGGCGCAGAGGCGCAACGTATGCCTGTAACGCAACGGTTACTGGGTTCGATCCCCAGTCGGAGAAGATGGATTTTTCTATTTCCATTTTCTTCGCTCTGGTAAACTAGGCAAAGCGCGGCGTTGAGTTCCGCCACTCAACACGCAATGCCTCGAAAACGGCGGAAAGCGGGGACGGA